>JAPZDY010000016.1:2407195-2446541 GCA_029783645.1 Ctenochaetus hawaiiensis
AATTTTTTAGAAAAGCTGCCGCAAATTCAGGCATTTTAGGCCGCAACAATCATGAAAAACGCCCGCGAAATCCTGGAGGGGCTGATATATACTACTGTAGCTTTGTATGTCTGTGTGCAACACAATAAGCATAGTAGTTGTAGAATGTAATAAATTCTTGCTGTTAATGTCTATCATACTGACTTCTTAAATCAATCTAACAAAAAATTGAAGATCAAATCAAATTTCAGACTCTTTTATCAAAACAACTAGTCAACATGAGATCTTATAGCCCCAAATTCCAACTGAGCCCTCTCAAAGTCACCTTTACCATCCTTTTCAATTCCTACTCTGCAGAGTTTTATGTCACAGATAATGGCTTGAGACAATCCTTTTTCTCTTGTTTTGCCCTGTGGAAGATGGGCGCAAGTGGATTCAATGTGACACAAGTTGATAGAATAGAAGTTCCGCGGTGAACGTTTGAATTTTGCCTTTGAAATTAAAGCTCTCCTCCAGAGCCTGCCACGAATAAGTTCAGGTAAATTGAATGTAGAAAAATACATGGACACTTAATTCTTAACACTCATTGGTAACCACAGCCACTTCCTGCAGGTCTGTAATTGCCTGTGCTCCTGCAGGAAGGACACCTGTAATCATTATGGCAGCCTCACCGGTGCGAACCACAACAACAAAAAAAAAACAATTCATAAACAGATTAAATGAAAGAGGTGGCGTGGTGAGGAATGCAGTGAAGTTGAGTTTAGTTTTGAGAGGCTCCAGAGTGAAAGTGCAAAGACTCCGAATTGGAGGAGTTAGAAAAAACAATTCAGGATGAAAATGTTGATAAATGAATCAACACTTTTTTTGTAAATCTGCTCTGCTGTGGAGACGTCTGCTCACTTTAGGCCCCTTCAAAGAGCCCTCCTGCCGTCTAGAGAAACTGTTTGTCGCTGATGTTGTTTTTTCGTGTAAATCATTAACTGACTTTCTGAATCAAAGAGGCTCGCGGGACGGCGTCTGTCAAGTCGGGCTGTCTAGCAAGCTGCTGCAACGGGCTTCATTTCATCTACGATCATTGTATGGCTGAGGCTACTGCTTTTGACAAGACTGTAGGAGAAAAAACAGGGCAGGTGCTTTGATATTAGTTGCTCTGATTTCCTGTTTCATGTTCTGATTGGCTAGAAAAAGCCAAAAACAAAAGTGAATGCTATTTCAGAGTAAATGCTCAGGGGAAATAATCCCAAGGGGTGATTGATAAGTTCACGGCCTAAAGCTGAAGGAGTCATTTTTAGAAAAGCAAGCTCAAATAAATTTAAAATATAGTGCCTTCCTAATTTTATACACTTAGTCCAACAGTCTTGGAGCACAAGAATCCCTTCTTTCTAAAAGAAACCATTGTCGAACTTCATCTGCATTTTAACCTGAGGAACCAGGGTCTATTATGCTTTTCTGAAGATGCGTGCAAACATCTCTGTGGACAGGTGTTAAGGGTGACTGCAGATCATGTAAATGCCCTGACTTTGAAAATATCAACTACAGGTTGTACAAACCTGCACAACAAACAAGTTGGTTAGTTGATTCAACTCCTGTCAAGAGGTAAGCTGAAAGTTTCAGCTTGCGTACTTCTAGTTTTAGCTGTCACATCTTTGAAAAATAGATAAAATCTCAAGTCAGGAGTTCATAATTAGTTCAGTTTCTTTTTTTTTTCATTGTTCATACTATCTGGTTTAAATGGAGCTTTGCATCTCACATAGACGACTGTGTTATGGCCTCCCATTTGTTTGAATATTATCGCTAACACAGATGTTTACCGTTTGACTTTTGCTACTGATTTCAATACCTGGAACTACAAAAATGTCAGAAAACACCACTGGAACCAGGTCTGGTTCAAACCAAATTTATTCATGCTGTCATCCAAGTAGTATCTAAATGGGTCTAGGCTCATGGTTTATTGAGAAGCCAAGGGGTAATGGAGAAACTACTAATTATTTGATTGGCTGTGAGCTAGCAAATTGGAGAAGTTGGCTCAATTAATAACCCTGATGCTAATACTGAAGCCATGAAAGACCTCATTTTTCCCAGTTTTCAACAGATCTATTTTCCAAGTAACAAGAAAGTACCAGCAGACACCAAGAAAGTGGAAATTAAACTCTGCCATGAAGCAAAAGAACGCCCTGGTTTCCTCCACACTGATGTCATTTACAGTACACCAGATAAAAGCTGACGCTGATGAGAACAGATTCCATTAAATCTAAAGGAGCAGACACAAAGAGAAATGGACAGAGCAAAGTGGGGGGAGGAAGGATAGAAAGATAGAAATAGAGAAGTATAGAGATGAGGCAAAGAAGGCGGAAGAGTGAATTGAAAATATCTGTGACGAGCACCATGTAATTAAAGTGCTGTTCCATTATTAATCGGTCCCCGTCCAGATAGGGCTTGCATGAAAGTTGTATACATAATTAATAACAGGGACTGGAGCATTCTTTGCTTTCTCTTCAATCGTGGGTGGGGGGGATGACAGAGAGAGGGTGACGACTGCAAAAAAATTTATTAACCCAAATTAACCATCAAAAAACAGAGTGCTGCCTTTGAACGCGCTTTGTTTTTAATTAAGTGCTTATATTTCAAGCTCTGAATTAGAGTTTAATATGAAAATTAAAGAGGAAAAATTCTATGGCTGCATATGTTCTTCCATAATATTGTTGCCAAAAAAAAGTTCCCCTTAGCCTCATGAATAATCCAGTGAAAGCCTCTGTTGAACTGAACTCATCTAGTAAACCCTAACTATTTCTTCAGTGGTTTAATAATGCAAAAGGGGTCCCTGTTGGTTGCATACAAACACTGTCTGATAGATTATTATTGAACGCAGTGATATTGTTATTGCTATACTGGATGTATTAAACCACGTTCCTTCTCTGTGTCAGACCTAATTGTATTAATAAGGAGAGATGCGGTGTATTACAGTTTCATCATCTCAGAAGAAGCGTTTTCATACAGTGTTTTTATTTATTTTCTCTGGCTTTGGGGGCTTAAGAGTGGTGACACTTGAACCCATCCGAACGCACAACTGCGTGCACACACTCACACCGCTATTCTCTATCTGGTTAAAT
Organism: Ctenochaetus hawaiiensis; assembly: GCA_029783645.1. NCBI lineage: Eukaryota > Metazoa > Chordata > Actinopteri > Acanthuriformes > Acanthuridae > Ctenochaetus > Ctenochaetus hawaiiensis. Next base: position 2,410,285 of record JAPZDY010000016.1, read on the forward strand.
CATATGATTGCATTAGCCTGATGTCCTCTGACCTCGTCTTGTCTGAGCTATCCAGATAGAGGCGTGGAGAGGATTAGAGCACAGTAAAAGGCCAGAGGGGAGCCAAGGCTTACATCCACACCAACACAACACTGCTGCATTTAACACACACACTTTATGACCTGTTGTATTATACAACCTGTCACTCCTCGTGGTGTGTTATTAGATAACAGGTTATAGCAGATGTACTGAGAACAGTATCTGCTTGCTGCTTAATTGAAGATTTTATTGATCCCAATAAGGAAATTATCTTTTACTTGTGAGGCAACTACAGGGAGGTCATGCATGGTGTCAGTGACTCGATAGCATCCCTTGAGCAGATTTATGTTTTCCTTAGAGATATCTGATCTTTAGCCACTGACAATTATCACTAATCTAAACAAAGCAGTATCTTGTCACATAGCAACACTAAGAGATGCATTAGACCATGAAGCACAGGGTTTCTCTTATCAATAAAAAGTCAATATCATCGGCAATAAAACACACTTTTCCTATTAAATTAACTCAGGTGTTTTAATTACTTGCCAGTGCTAAAGGCCAAAACAAACTGGCATAGGCTGATATGAGCAATAGCTTATAATGGCTAATGTTAGCCAATGTTAGCTAACGTTTGGAACGTTCAAAGTTGGAAAAGAACAAACGTTTAAAGTCTGTTTTTACTGTGTTACTGACACTGATGACTTCTTAATTCTTTAAAATTCTTGTAGTGTGTAGCAAGAGCTTAAAAATATAATAATTTATGGGGTGGGAATGTAAACATTTGAATGTATTTTTGGCATAGCATCATAATATTTCAAATGAAATCAAAAATGCTTTTTTAAGAGCTATGACTTAAGAACTTTTTCGAGGCTTCTCAGAAGTTCTAAAAGTGTAAATTAAAACAGCAAATAAGTTCACATGTTAACAGATTCATCTTCACACAACTCAGCCAACTCCATCCACTGACCTTGTCATTGGGTTTTACACCACTAACTGAACCTTAAAGGCACAGTGGCTTCTGCAGTTTTAGTCCAAAAAGTGAAATAAAAGACACATTTTGATGATATACAGTCATGGATTTAGTTTATTTCACTGTCAAACATCCATTATAGCTGTTTTCAATCCATCTGTCTCCCTCAGGCAGAACTGTTCACAGAGGAGGCCATGTATTAAAGTCCAACTGATGGTACGTTTATGTTTGAGGTCTCCTTTCCTCACTCTCTGAGGTATCATTTGGTGTTTATATGAACAATATGAAACACACAGTTACCTTGAATAAAATTACAGATTTCTCTGGGTTTTTAACACTGTTGGAATCATTTTAAATAAAATAAGTACACACAGCAACAGAACGTATGTATTATATATTTAAGCTGAGGTTATTTTTGCCAAACTAGCACTTAGAAAAACTGAAAGCAAAACTAAACCTAACATTCACACATGGGAAATTTCTCTGAGTTCTGGAAAACTGTGACGCTTCTGCCAAGATTTCAACAAGCATTCCTTTATTTTGATGGTTGGTTTCAATGACTTGTTGCCTTGTCTCCAGTTTGTCTCCACTTTGTCTCAGTTCTCACATTCCTAACCCCCTAAACTCGTCTCTGTTTTCTTGCTGGCTCCTTTCAAGAACCAAAGGGGGAGAGATGAAGCCACAATGGCTTCTGGAGATGTTTCCACCACAATTACTGGATTCATTTTCTTGACACCTTTTTGCCTTAAACAAATATCAATCCCCATTTGACCTTCAGTTCATCCCTTATTTCTAACTCTAATTAATCCCTCAATCCTCTTTCAAACCTAAATTTAGCTCCAGTAAATTTATTTGCATATGTAAGTGCAATAATCTTTGTTAATTTGATCTAAAGACAATCCTAAATATGACCAAACTTGTCCCTCTTACTTAAAAATCACCTGAAACTCTCAAAGGAGGACAGATACCTTCATATACACATAAATTTAATGCATTTCAAAGTAAATGCTCATTTCCCAAAGTTTTGTGGCACTTTGGGAAATCAGGTATTCTAACATACCTTTGGGCATCAGTAGACCAGTCATCTTTTCCTGGTGGCTCCCACAGCAGCAAAAGCAGCTGGGATGTCAATTACAAAAAGGTACCTCAGCAAACACAAAACAGCTTTTCTAACCTTCCGGCTACCACTTTAAACACGGATAGAAGTGTACATGCTCTCTGGTGATGTGCACCAAAGTGAGCTCAGATAAGTTACAAAAGAGCTCTAGAGGAATTAAGGCAGAGGTTAAAAGGGCCTCTTTGATGAAACGCTGTTGCACGCCTGAAAATGTATACAGCACGCCGTAATGCTGAGTTTACGGGATTTCACGGAGAGGGTTATGTGAACCTCAGGGAGAACGAGCTTGTATCTGGGTTGATAAGGCTCCACTTTAGCCTGAAGCTAACAAAGCGAAAGCTCTCCCAGTGAGCAGTCAGAGGAAAGCGAGGGAAACTGGGGGTGGGTGGGAACGGGCTGCATTTATGCTCATGGAGGCATGAAAATGTATGCAAGTACATTTCATATCATGTATGCAAAATTGAGACAGCAAAAGAGAGAGAAGGCTTCAAGAAAAGGAATATAAAGTGATACAAATACCCACAGAATGGTTTTAGAGAATTTGTCTGAAACGTTTTCAGAATTCATGTACTGTGGGGATATAGATCCTATTTTTGTTGATTAAATTTTACGACATGAACCTCTAGTCCTTTTTAGATGTTATTACATTATCTAGCATTTGTCACATTAGCAGCTTTAGTGCCATTTTGTCCCACCATGAGGCGTTAACACATCCGCAGATGCTCCGTGAAGTCAGTGAGACACATGTGCTCTCATCATCAATCTCCATCTCCCTGTTAATCATAAACACACACTGTACACCTCATCCTCCACCACCACCACCCTTCTCCTTTCATGTGGAGCTAATTAAGTAACACTGTTGCTGTTAATTAATTACTTGCCCGTGCTAAAGGCCCCCCGCTCGTTTGGGCAAATTAACGCCGTCCTCATTATTGTTGCTGTCTAAGGAGAGCCCTGGGTTTGGGCTAAGTGTTTGTGGGTTGAATCAGCGTGTGTTTATGTTGCAGGTGTGCTAAGTATTGGAAAAGCAATGGAGTGGTATATTGAAGCCAAAGAAGGGCTTAAAGTTTACCAAAAAAAAGGGTGGGGGGTGCAATTAGAGAGGTTGATTGGAAGGTTTGAAGCGTTCAGTATTCTTGCATCTTAAACTGTATTAGTGTCACTTGGTATCAGCGAATAAACACTCAGTTTTATTATATTTTTTACCCCCCTAACATTTACTTCCTCCCAATGTGTTCATAGAATTATTGTGTCAAACCATTTACTCTGCCCCTCCCCCTTCTCACACCCACTCTTCCATCGCCTCATCCAACAAACCATCCATGTCCAAAAATAAAGATCTAAAACACAGCACAAAGGAACCTCCTGTGCAGTCTGCCGGGTGGCTCTGTTTTGGTGAAAGCTTTTTTTTTTTTTTTTTTTTAACCAGCCTAGCCAGTGAATTTTTAAAGTGCCAAATGGGGCGAATTAAGGCAGGGTACAATAAACCTACCCCCCCACCTAAGAGGGTCTGGATACTGGCCCTGTCCAACCTCGATACCATTTGCACAATCTGGGAATGTTCCTGACTGAAGGAACAAGGAATGGTTGCGATGTGGAAGTCTGCCTTGAGCTTAAGTCTCAAGATTATTCCTCCGGTTTTTGGATTCATCTCTGCTCCCAGTGCTTTTTTTTTTTGACTGACTCATCCCGACTTGATTTTCCTCCCGATCTAAAATTAGTGGAACAAATGTTTTATTGACGAGTGGCAGCATTTCCAGCACGACAAACATAATGTAATGGGCCATACTGTAATGAGCTTTGATGCTTTAAGCCAGAGCTCTGCAGTCAGATCTACATCTCTGAACAAATGTTCACATTTGAAGAGATAAAGTGTAAACTGTTGGCTTCTGTTTGCTTCCGTCTCAGACTTTGATTCACCGCACCTATCCATGCACAGTCTCTACAAGCTATTGCAAACTGCTCTCATCCATTTATGCGCTTACAACATACATACTGGAAATCCATCATGAAGGCTGACGTGAAACAAGGTTAACCAGTGGAGGTCTTGTAAACTGCTGAGCATTTGATTCTGTTTAAATGAACAAATTGCATAGCCAAAGATGGGAAACTCATCTCTATTACTACAATTTAACTAGAGCACATTTTAATGTTTGTTTGATATATTCCCTATAGTGACAACTGGGTAAAGCAGCAATTATAATGACACCCCTGGGCCTCAAAAGCCCCAAGTTCACTGCATGTGCATTGGTTTTTAAAAATTTGTACTAACGTAGTACTATATCAATTAAATGGATCCCAATATTGTAAATCCTGTTGGTCCAAAGGGGTCCTGAGGTATAAAAGGATCATGCATAGTGCATTCTTTAACTGTTATTCTGTGCAACCATCAGCTGATTTGAGTCAAAAATCTTGATCCATTCACTTAAAGGGAGCCAAGCACAGTCAACTTTGACTCATACCTGCACATGACAGGTCTACGAATGATCTGCACTTATGTAATAGAAGAAGTTTAAGTGGTTTAATGAGGAGAAACAAGAGCTGAGACAAATAAATAAAAACAATAAAATAATAAAAAACAGTGGACTGAACTGGACTAAAACTCACCTGGTTCTAAAATAGATTTGAGATTGCCTGTATTGTTTACGGCCTTAAAGGTCTCATATATAATGGCCTGATTTGAAAATTTTATCTAAAACGTGCTCTTGGTATGTACTTTCTATTCCCTTTGTCTATTTGCTGATCATTTTCAAACAAGAACGACAAATCTCATATTTTTAGACGCACTGGCAAGTGAACACACCAAGCTGTCAGAGTCGCTTTACCCTCCTCATACTTCACTCCCTCAAACATGACCAAGTTCTGTGATTTATATCAATTTGTTGTTTTCTGCGGCAGCACCGGCGAGCAGATTAATACAGACGTGACTAGTCTCCCAGCAAACATCCATCACTCCTCTGTAGTCGCCTGCGATGCTTTAACGAGCATGATGTCCTTGTCACCCCGCTGCTTCCCTTTCCTCGTCTGTCGCTGCTATTTCCATATGTTAGAATATCAACGCCGCTCCTCAGTCGGGTGGCGGCGACGACAATGTGCTTTAATGTGTTAATGCGATGGCAAATGTCCAACAGCAGCATCAGTGTTCCCTTGAGGTTAGGCTTGAACATGGACCTGACTGAGGAAACAGAAAGCAGCTATGAAAAGTGTTACAAGGAAGTTGATATAATTTATTCCTACTCCCTTTTTGAAAGAGTTAAAACACCTTTTAAGCACACTGCAAATAAAAATTTGCCTTTATTCTCTTGCAGCTTCCTCCATGCTCTGTTAGTTTTCATGTAAACTTGTTAGCAGTTGAGTGCTGGCAACATCAATTCATTTCCCAGGGTCAGTGCTTTTCTGCAGCCCTCTTAGTCTTGACATCCATGATTCATTACAGAGGCATAATTGTCTGTGACATCGGGTTATTTGTCAGGAGCATCAGGAAGATCACTGTTAGGAACATTATTCTTTTCCCATGAATTAGCAGTAACCCCTCAGCGCTTCATAGAAAGACGAAGGGAGAATATTACATTGGTTTATTCATGGAGACAGTGAGATTCAATCACAGAGCAGCAAAGGTGCGTGTAAACAGATTAACCTGAATAAGACCTTAACAGGGTTGTGGCGCAATGCCGAGCTCTTCCATGCATGTAAACATGGCCAAGGTGAGGATGGAGCCAAGAGAAGGGGAGGAGATGTTTTTAAGCTGCCACACACTCCACCTGCGACTTTAAGGGCTCCACGTTTCTACGTCTTTTGACTGATGAGTCTCATTCAGACTCATGAGTGGGTCCATTTATCCCTCGTTCTTGTTTGATGGAGTGCATTATGTCTAAGTAGTTTAGAAAATGACGGACAGAAGAGTTGAAGAAAAAAATGAGGGGAAAAATATTTAAGATAGCCAAAAAGCCAATAAATGTCAGCTGGCTGACAGTGGTAGTTTTGAACTGAGAGGGCTTTGAGGTTTTACTTACAGCCCGGGGCACTGTGGTGTGGCAGCATAGTGGCTAACTGAATAATAACAAAGGAAACAGGTTTTTACAGGGAACAGTGTTTTTCTATACAGAGAATTACGCAGTTTTTTATGGTTTTTATTGCTCATAACAGTTTTATGTATCCTGCTGAACTGACATTTTGAGTTTGCTACCATGCACGCTGTTCCCCTTAAATTGGTATATGCATTTTACAAGCTTTGGCAGAGCACATGTGTATGAGTGTGTGTGTGTTTGCGTGTTTGTTTGTGTGTGTGCGTGAGATTATACGACAGTGATAAATTCTGCTGCTTAGCTCACCCGCAGGGAAACACAGTTTAGACTTCGGAGGGGTCGGTCAATGATTACATTCTGTATCAAGAGGCGCACAGCTAGGCTAATACTTCCTGCAGTGTACTGTGGTGCTGCGTGCACAGGAACCTGCTCCTTTACCACAGGAGCAGTGAAACGTGCACAAATCCCCCGGGGGTGGGCAGGGGGTTGTTGAGATCAGGACACTTTAGCTTGGAATAAGGTGCTAGGCGACCCTCAGGGGTGATAGCAACAACTCATTATTCCAACCCAAATGAACTGCATCAACAACAGAGCAGGAAGCGTGGGGGAGAGGGGGGAGTATTAAGGGAGAAAGAGTGAATAAAAAGCTCCATTAGAGGTCCACCGAGTGTCATTTTCATCTGAGCTGTAAATAAACATACTGGGGTAAAGACTCAGCTCCCCAGTTGCACCGTGTAATCATGCCCCCATCATTTGTTTGCACCTCTGCGCCGTGGTACCAAATTAAAACATGAAGACCAGGGGAGAAAGGGGAGCGAGGGCAGGGCGAGCAGTCTATTTAGTAACATGTAAGCCTATGAGTTTTACTGGGTTTTTTACATGCTCACTTCCTCTAATGTCCTAATGGGTGCTGCATTAACGTCTTCTCAAAGGAAGTTTTAAAACAAGGGAGTAGTTCATCTCTGCAGGCTATAAACTTTGTTTGGAATGACTGAGCACGCACACAGTTCTCAGAGTGCGTGAGTGCTCTTTTAGGCCACATTTGCGTGGCAACGGTGGTGGCTGAAAATGGAAAGTTGCTTTTTCAGGGTTTGTAAAAAAGCTCATTGCTCACATGATATCATGTTGAGATGATCCACATGCAAAATCCCCCAAAATGATTGAAAAGCTATGGTGTGCAGTCCAGGTGAGTGGGTACAAAATAAACATAAAAGTGCAACACCACACATCCAAGTACAAACGCTTTTGGATTTTTTTGTCCAGAAGAGCTTGAATAAACTTAGCAGCATAAAAAAAGCTCTATAATCACCATTAGTCTTGCTTTAAGTGTATTGCTACTATGCAAAAAAAGTAGAGAAATGGCCATGTGCAAAGTGGAGCTGTGTCGTCACAGTTTTCACAAGAATTGTGTATTCCCAGTTTATACAGTGACAGGTGGAGTTTTTGAAAATGTTATTTTCTATTAAAAGAAAGCCTGCATCTGTTGTTGTGTAAAAGAAAGGTCAAACCTCAACAAAAGTATGTTATTTTATGTATAAACCCTTGCTGTTTAAATGCCCCCTCTCTGAAGAGCGACCCTTTGTGTTCATGCAGTATGCAGAGTGGCAACAACAGAGTCAACCCCAGAAGAATAAAGCTGTTGACGTTTTGCTGACGACAAGGTCAGATGAAGGTGTGTGACTGGGAGATAATGTGATATGTTTCTTGTACTGTAGTGCCATCAGACCTGAAGTCAAACACAAAACAGCTGCATACATGACTTTTAAATTTGTGCAAAGCAGATCTTTCCATGCTTGATACCTCTGTCAGTGCCTGAGGGAACATCTCTCCATCCACCAGCACTCGAGCTTAAATCCATGTGCATTTAAAAATGAGGCCTTACTGGCTGACAGCACTACAACCCAGTTACCTTTCATTAGCTCCTTACTGGCTTAAAAACAGCTGCCTGTCTATTTAATTCAAAACCGCGCATAAATGCAAGTGCGCAACATCCACATACATCGTATAACCTATTCAATGAATTTAACATACGGGGATGCCCGAAGAGAGAAGATACAGAGAAGATCAATTAAACACTACTTCCTGTTGCCTCGCTTATGCATACAGAGTGACAGGTCCAACACCTCTGCTGTTCAGCCAGCTGAACACGATGCACTCAAACACCACACCTTGATGCACACTGTCTGGGCACATTAGCATGTTGTGCATGAATGTGAACGCTTCCAACAAACTGCGGTGTCCTCCTGGGCTGCTTAAAGCCGGTAACTGTCATAGCTTGTTGTGGAGTCTGTTTCTGGATATGTATGATGTTAATGAAGTTTGACACTGGACTGCTCCACAGCTCTGTAATTGTTTGAGAACTTTTTCTGACACCGTTTCTTGCACTTTTATCTTTTCTTAGCAAACCTATCATAAAACTCTGAAGAATAAACATGGAAAACTGGTTATATTTAACATTAAAGACCATGACTTTGCAACTACTGAACTAAATCAAAAAAAAATTACGAAGCCAGAAAAAATAAAATCAAAAATCTAAATGTAAAACAATGACTTCAAACACAAAAATCTTGGATAATTAAATTTTTTTTATCATATGCAGTACATAAATTTTGTGTTCATCATCACCAATTTATTTGCTTAGATATGGAAGGAATTCTTGAAGAAAATACAAAAGACAAAAAAAAAATTTTTTTAATAATGAAGGCTTCTTGGTAAAATTGTTTCGCAATTGTCTAGATATGCCCTTTTTGTTCATTTGTACTCTAAGAAAGACTACAAATGTAAACATATGGATTTGAAATACATCTACAAGTCATGTTAGCTTTGCAAACTGCTGGTGCATGTATCAAGAACTCTGACTTCTTGTTTGTTTATGAGCCTGAAAAAACTGCATAGTTCACTGTTGAGGTTAAGTTCATACATCAGCAGGGAGTTTGCAAGTGTGTCTTTTTTATTACAGAAGCCAACAGACTTTATCAACACTTGATAAAGTGTGCATACAAGACTGGATGCACACTTTATCAGACTATTCAGTAGTTAAGTAGTCCACTGACATTGGCAAACAACAGACATGTCTTAAAGCAAATAATTGTGACATGTTACATTTAGTGAGAATATTAATATTCATCTCTAAAACTATGCAGTTATGGCTGAACCAACAGATGGGAGGTAGTGATTTGTGGATATTTGGACAAGTCAATAGTCTGGATTCAAAAAGAAAACAAAAACAAAATAACATCAAATTAAAACAACAGTACTTTCAATTGTTTGTTCAGAAATGCATCCAAAATGACACTGAAAATATCAATGCTTAGTCACTGATCTTTACAAAGAACACTAAAAGCATCTTTGCTTGCAAAAAAAAGTCTTTTTTACAGCTTGGGATGTGCAGAAATCAATAAATGCTGCCTGAGGAGGAGCACTGAGCTTCAAACACATTCCTGCATATTTCCGATATTTCAGCCTTTTATGATCTTTTTTTTTGTCAGTGTGCTTGGTAATCTCAGCACATCAGAAGATAAGTCAAGCTGAGTCAATAAATATTTTCATTTTTTTCAAGTAAGGTGCTTCTTACTTTCCTCATGATGAATCTCTCTGGGCTTTCATTTTCACCCTGCAACCATGCAAACAAACCCTCCAATCCTTTATGAGCTGCGTGAACATGACATGATATGCAGAGAAAAATGAAGCAGGAGAATATAAAGTATAAGCTGTACAGTAAAGGGAGTGCATGGAGTGTGTGTTCAGCTGCTGAGGCTTACGTGTTTTACATTCCTCATCAACACCACTTGTGAAGATGGATGAACATGATACCATCATGTCTGAAATACATGCAGGAGCACATATATCATGCGCTTCCATTATCTTACTGAACTATGTGTCCAAGGACTCACACAGCCTCACCTGATTTATTTAAAAAATGACTCACTTCACCAAACAATACTCTTCCATGCATGGGATCTTTCGTTCATCTGTCTCACCTCCCTCTGACGTAAAGTGAAAACGTATATTGCGTGTATGTGTGGATTATATATCCATCTGTGTCTGTTTCAGCCACTGGAGCCTCATGGGACAGCTCCAGGTGAAGGATTGTGGGAATGAGAACAGCTGTCGAGTCTCACACCCGCTTTCAGACCGTTTCAGTGCCACATAGCCGGCATGCCTTCGGGTTTAGGACTCCCTCCAGAACCGGCTGCCGTTGACCCGCCTGTTGGTATGTGCGGCTGGAGTCACCACAGTAATCCAAAGAAGCAGTGTAACCGCAGGGAGTGGGAGTGGAGGAGGCAATAAACAGCTGAGTGGAAATGTTTACTTTGATCCCTTTTCTCTTTCCCCTTCCCTCCCTCTGACCGCTAGCCATGCTGTTTGTCGCTAAGTTGCACGAAAGCACTCTTCAAGCATTTGCGTCCTTACTTAAGGGATTTAATCATCTGTGAACCATGAAAAGAATACGTTGAACAGAAAGACACTCGTCTTATCACCCAAACTCGCTGCTATCAACCCCCTTTTGTGTTGCGCCGACAATAGACGCCATATCACAAGTCCTCCCAGAGTCTAGACATAATAGGCAAACGTCCCAAAGATGCAGCTAAAGACAGATGGAGGATCATAGATATTCTTGCTCTGGGCAGATTGCACCAGGAAAAGACAACTGGGAAGAAAAACAGCGATCAAAGCCAAGTAGCCCTGAGCAGGAAGTGAGCGAGTTGGCACCAGTGAAGATCGTCTACACTTTGGAAGATGAATGACTTGGGAATTAAAGAAGCTTTGCCCGTTTCGTTGTCCCAAAGTGGATGTTCATCAGGGCCTTCCTTCTGTCGTCTCACATCATGTTGACATATTGTATCATTACTGTGTAATAGATTTGAACAAGAGGGTTGACAAAGCACTACCTTTTTACAATAAAAATTAAATGTTGGGTTTTAGTAAGAGAAAACAAGCTCTTAATGTAAGACTCACTAAGGTTTCCATTAATGACTCTCAAGACTTTGTTAACAAGTCACCTTAACCCCAAAATTTTTTTCAATAATCACTTGGCTTTTTATTTTACAGTGTCAAATTATTCATTATTCAATAAGCTAATGGAAATCACCCAAAAATGTAATGATTCCAACATTATAAAAGGAATATCTCTGGATTGTTGGTTAAAAATGAAGACATCCTTTTGGAATTTTTTTACTACTTTCTATTTGGACCTCTATAATGAACTGCAGGTTTTCATTAATGAAAGAAATGTCCATTAAGTCTTCAAGATAAAGGAACAAGCAACACAGAAGTGGTCACTGAGACAATGCACTGCACGTCTTGTCTATCTATGCCTTTTTGGCAGAACCGCCCAATTACACCAAGCTTTGATTTAATAAGAGAAATACACTAAAAATGTGCATTATATTTGGAAAGCATGTTTGGTATTAAAGCCAAACTGAAGTCTAGCCATTCACTGTGTAATAATCTGGTAATCACAGTTACCTATGCTGGGCTTTGGGAGTTGATACAGACAGACAGAGCGAGCTGGCAGCTACCTACACCGGGGATGTGCTGTTCCTTCAGGCTCTGTAGGATTGGACCACTGCCGCCTGCCAAGGCTTTCCCTGGAGAATGGATGTTTTTCAGCTACGAGGATGATTTTGGCAGCTTGCACTTTGAAGAACACCCAAGTATTATGCTTTTGTACGGGTAGTAGCATTGCATTGTTCAAGAAATGTGCCAAGGACGCAAAGACAATCAGAGCACTTAATTACCCACAATGTTAGGTTAAGCCATATTATTCTACAGGATTGGAGGCATAGAATAAATAGCATGGAGGAGACCTGTTTGCTGGCTGGCTGCCACAACCACAGCCGAGACCATTGCTAACCAAAGCAGGGTTTGCCGAGTCCTACAGCAGGACGCCGTGTCGAGGTGCCAGCTAATGAATGAAGTTATAAATTTGTTGCTAGATGTTGTAGCTAAACATATTTTGACATGTTTTGGTACAGCTGCAGAGGCTGCTCCAAACACACCCACCTACACCGAGACACCCGTGTGCCACTGTGAGTCTGAAAACAGAGATGTGTATCAATTTTTAGCTGAGTGAGGCACGGCCGAGAGAGAGAGAGAGACACAATCACACAAAACAAGACGGTGAGACACACAAGAGAAATTCTCATCCAAGCTGGTGTGTCTGGGGAAGCGGCAGGTATCATGTAGAAGGCAGAGAGTTGGCAAACACTGGGAATGTTTGGAGCTGTTGGAGGGGAATATGACCTTGAGATGTCACCTGGCAACCTCTGAAGTGTTGACTAAAATCCAGAACAAGTGAATCAGTGCTGCTGCTAATGTGCTCAGGGATGAAATGTACCATGTACATATGTAGCTTTATCATGTATGATATGAATAATAAAAGTATTCCGGTTGTGCAGCATTGCACTAATCCAATACTGTCAGTGTCAGGGACCATAATTAACCCAAGTAACAGCATAAAGAAAACCCTCAACTTTCCAATTGGTCACTTAACAGCTCCTAATCTCATTTTTGAACAGTTTTAAGTACAAAGATTTTTAATCAATCCCAAGATTGTTAGATGGACTTCAAGCCCGAATAAGAAAGGAAATTATCCAGGCATCATCATCAAACAATAGTATGGAGATTGACTAAGGATGTACCCAAGCTTCACCTCCTCATATTTCAGGGCTTAACCAACGCTAGCACCAGCACTTGAAAGGACACAACATATATTCCAGGAACAGCACTGGAAAAAAATTACATCAACTAATCCCAAAGGAGAAAGGACCTCTAAGATTTGGTGTCAGAGGGAATAATGGTGTCATTGTGCTACATTATCTATTCCTACAAAGATATTAAGAGAAAGAGCTGGAAAAAACAGAGGATCAGGCAGTTCTTAGTGGTGAGCATGGTGGTTTTTCCATCTTTCCACCTCTTTTTACAGCAATTATAGTTCTACCACATTTTAAAAAGATTAACATCTGCAGAGTGCTATGTGTTTCATTTCAAAATTCACATTTACAACCTTATTTCACTCCACATTTTGACTGATGCCTTTAGTTTCACACTTACGTACCATGGCTTCCAGCTTCCTTGTCCCTCTTTATTTTACTATTATAAACTGGCATTATGGTCACCTGTGTCTACATATAGAATCAACATGGACAGGCACATGATTCTGTATTTGTTTATTTTGGATCATCTGTAAATCCTCTCAAATGGCTTCCATGTCCTAGTGATGCGTTCAACACCCCTGGGATCACAATAATGCTTAATCTTCAGTAGTAGAGATGTCTGCTATCGCATGTCTGCCTCCCTGTGTGTCAGCTGAGCTGGTTATCACCAGCGGCGCACATAAACCTGTTTGCTGAGGTGGCTATCAGCAGTGCTAACAGCCGACCCACTGTTCTCCTCTATACTCTCGTTCATATTGGCCTGCTTAAGACAACACTCCCTGGGATAATCTCCACACACCTCTTATCTATGCGTGACAGACTCTGTGTGTGTGTGTGTGTGTGTGTACGCGTGTGTGTCATTTGTATGTTGTGGGACGGCATGGGCATGTGTGTGGGCATGTGTGTGCACCCCTGATCACAAAGCACTGGCTGGATGGAGAAAGAAAAGTGAGGATGGTGATGCAAATTAAAACAGACTACAGAGGAAGACCCATGGGGGGACAGAGAAAGAGGGAGGAAGAAGAAGAAGAAATGGTAGAAATCAGAGCTGCGATGTGATGAAGAGCTTCTAAGCTAGAGGCAGAGCTGGAGCGGAGAGATGTGGAGGCAAAGAAATGAAAAGAAGCGAAAGAGAGCTAGGGGAGAGGAAGGAGAAGGGCGGAGGAGGAGATAAAGTAAGGTGATGAGAGAGATATACGGTGGACTGCACAGGGACAGCCGGTCTATACGACTGCAGAAAGCTAAAGTAGAGAGCTTAGACTTTAATGGCTCTCTGTGGATTGAGTTTGCAAGTGAATTCATTATATGAGTCCTCAATATAGCTCCTCTTCTATTGAAACATTCAGTGCATTATCTGTTTGATTCTCTGCCGGGCATAAAGCCATCGATACTAGCCTTCAAACACGCACAAATCTTCTGAGTCGGTTCTTCCACCTACCAATCACGTGCAGGAAAGTGCTCTTATTGCCTTTCAACTTTCTAAACACATTGTGATTAGGACAAGAACATTAAAGGAAGAAGGGAAGTGGAGTCATTAAATTGGAGATAACCTTTGACCCTCAGTTCTTATCCCATGCAGAGGTTATCTTGCTGACCTGAAGAGGTCCAGGGTCGAGCCCCGTGTTAATGATATCACACCGCTTTTCATGGTGTCTCAAGCCAAAAAAAAAGCAAGTAGCATCACTGCAAATAATGTCCGTGCCAATGAGTGATTTAGACTTGAATTGAGTCTCAAAAAAGAGCTGCTTGTTTTTTCACAAAACCTGCCAAGTGGGGGCGAGATAATTTCACGCTTCAAGTGACTGAAATGAGGCGTAATTCTCTACCAGTATCATGATGTCACCTGATCCAACAAAATGCTTGAAACCGGTCGCTTTGTATTGAACGTGTACTGTCTCTACAGACTGGACAAAAAAGACTTGACAAGATGAACATTTGTTTTTCTGTGATCACCGCAGACTTTGCCCCTAATTTGGATATTAAATGTCAGTGGGAGAATCTTCCGGATTTGAAGGAACATTTCTGGGAAACTTCTCAGTCAGAGTAAATTCCTGCTCAGACTGTGCATGCAAAGTCGCAGCAGTGGCTCCTCAGAGGGATGACTCAGAGGATTGGATACTCAGTAAGCGATGTCAGGGTGTAAAAGGATTCAGCAGCCTGGAATTTGAAGGCATCCCTTTCCGTCAGACATGCAGTCGAGCGCTGCGACGCAGCTCATTCCGTCTCCTGAAACAAGTGCTTTTTTTAACCTCTGGGGCACCCTTATCCTCCTCCAGCTCCTCAGTAAATTAATTACCATGTGTTAATTACAGCCAGTACACCTGAGCCCCCAGGCTGCAGGGGCAGGGGTTTAATCAAACACTACTGACAGTCATTAGCTTCATTATTAAGCCACGAAGAGCCAAATGCCACTGGAGAGTCCATGGGAACTGGCAACATCTGGAGGACAAAAGCCTCATAACAGCCCTGTGCACATGCCTCAGCATTTTTGCAAGGGGAAAGTCCGGGCCGTTGTAAACCTATACTCCTCATGCACTTCTGTACGGCATCGTGTGTTTAAAAAGAGCACGTCTAAATGACATATGGTTGAAGACACCTCATCATTTTTCCCCTCTAGCGTAATTAATCATTTTTAAATACCTGCATGTTGTGTAGTGACAGGTTTTTTTTAATCTGTTTTAGCTGTCTTGGGTGACAGGTACTTCATTTGCAAAGGTCTGACACGTTTTCACCGTTTGCACATTCTGTTGTTTTCATCATGGTATAACAACCACACAGGAGCTGCAAGTGCATCCTCTGATTCCTGCTAGCATATTCATACAGTAGGAGCATCAGCAGGACTGTCAAGGCAGGTAGTGTTACGTCTTTTGAAATGCAGGTGTATTATTCATGTCAGGTATTTCCCCTTTTTTCACATCCTCTTCTCTTACTCTGTCTCAATTTCTTCAATTGTCACAGTTGACTGGTGCTATATTCCATTTTTTTCCCCCTTCAGGTGAACGCACTGAACAACTAAACAATTTCTCCATTTACATGCATGGCGGGATGCGCTATCGCTCACATGCGCTTAGTCATTTTGATATGGACAAACACACGGCAAGAATACTGCAATACACACATGTTTCAAGGTTTGATTCACACTCCAGACGAGCCTTCGTCCACAACAACTTGTAATCACTGTCAGGATCAAGTGGAAGGAATTCAAATGCCTCTGCACACAAATGGTTGTTCATCTTTTCTTTGCTTTCCAGTTGGACATTGCTGTGCTGCAGAATACAGTGTTGCAATAGGGATGAATTGATGCCCTGTATGTTTGCAAGAATACCAGTTTTATGGTGATGTGTATGGTTGAATTTATACCGTATACAAAAAACAGAAAGGTAATTCTTATGACTGAAATACACTGTTAAAACATTCCTGCCTGATCTCCTTAGAAAAATAATTATTTGTATGCATTAAATTATGATGCAACAACTATTCTCTGTATACACCACTTAATTTTCTATTTTAAAAATTAACTAAGTAAACTTTATTACAGCAATATTCTATTCACATAATGGGTGTGTAATGCCTAGCTTTTTAGAGTGCATTTTTATTTGTATCTGACCCTATTTTTCATAATGTTAACTTGAGCTGGGACCTGTTATGTTTTTCAAGATGTTCCAGTATCTTTTTTTAAGATTACATTTACTTGCATTTGCTGGCAAATGAGAGAAAAATTCTCTTACTGAGAACATAAGTGCAGAAAGGGCTACAGTCCACCACTGGCAGTTGTCAAGGCAATGCACTCACCAAATATTATGGGAGTCTAGTTCTCACATGTTGTGATCTTGTAAATAAACCTGACATTTTGGAAATTTGAGGGTTTGGTGGGCAAGCGTCCCTTTGCAAAAATCACATTCACTTGTGGCTCATGGGTATTGTAGTGCAAGACTTCTCAAGAAGAAAGTCACTGCCATAACATGGTTCTGTAGAGGTGTGTATTTATCTAAGAGTGATTCTGTGTAAAAAAAAAAAAAAAAAAAAAGTCAAATTCAAATGCAGGTAAAAACTAGAGTAAAAACTGGGGAACAAGTAACTGCTCCCACATTTAAATTTCAGTAGGGAATTTAAGAAATTATCATTGTTTGTTGTGTGGGTGTTCATAAGAAGATTGACTGGGCTTATGTAAATGCATCTCAATAAGGGAAAAAATACTGAATTTCTTCTGTTTTGACCAACTGCAGATTAATTTTACACTTGCTATATCCATAATAAGATGCCATTTTTATTGTTGATATAATAGACTTCATTATGCTAAATTTTCACTGGCTCAGACTCATTTTTTTCAGTGGAATACACACGAACATAACTACATGGATTTGAATGAGTCCTTTTTTTCTGCGCGGGTGTGAAGTTTCAGGAGAGCAGTGATGACACTCCTGAGAGTTGTTAGGAAGTGAGAAGGAAGAAGGAGTACCCAGAAGACAAAAGGAAGGCACAGGAAACGCTCGCACCCACGCAGGCAGTACACAGTGAGAATACAATAAAGGACTCAATAGACTCAAGATGTGCCGTTCTCCAAGCCTACAGTTTTTGCCCTTCAGGTGTTTTCACGTAACAGGCGCAGGGAACACTATGTCCCCAATTTCTGAACAAAATAGTCATTTTACAAAACATTACACAACTTGTGAGAGGGACAATTTTAGCAGTTAAAGCCATGGAGAAATACAGGTCTGCATCAGCCAAGCACAATCCAGTCGCTGAGGAGAAGTTTTTGCAGCATCTCTGTGGGTCACCTCATAGGTGCTATCATCACAGCCCAGCTAAGTTCTAATTACCACTGCCCCCCAAGGTCACTAGCATTAATTACAGGTGTTACTGGACAGGTAGGCTTTTACAGGTAAGAGCCGTTTCAGCCTCTACAAAGAGTCATTGTTCAAAGGGGAGCCTGTCACAGAGGATTGAAGGTGCCATGGCAGCTGCCGCCACCCCTCCTCTCCTCAGCTAAACCCCGTGTCACCCAAAACAGAGCAACGACGACCTCTGAATGAACCGTGGCGCTTCATATGAACCAGAGAGGAGCAGTGTAGTCTTGATGGTGGGACAAAGCCAATGTAGGACACAGAGTTCTAGTCTGGGTCAGAGTCTGCAAATAGTACAGACAGAGACGACCCTAAACTACTGTACACAAAGCAGCTCTGTTGGGCAGTTTCAGTCAGCTGATGGCCTGATTGAGTTCAGACCTGCTGAGTACGACAGCCTGCAAAACTTCTACGAGACTGCTTCTCCAACTACACCCCAAGTTCGAGCTAAACTATGTATTTTAAATTAAACATCGGCTTACAAATCAAATTTCAAGAGACACAATTCCCAATTAGCAAATTTTAATCAGGTTGCATCATAAATATAAACATGAAAAAAAATGTAATAAAGGATGGCTGTGAAGATGGATACGCTCCCAGCCTTCACTATCTGTAATATGATCCACAGATATTGCTCTGTATTGGCTGACTGGCTGCAGCTGTTAGCAATATGCCTCACAATGACTGTCTCATTCACAGCTGTGTGGCAAGTAATATTAAATTATATGCAGGTAAACAGCAAAGACATTACTGCACAACCAGGCATTAGTACTGTTAACTCTTGCTGATCGCATTCATTCCAACACTGTCTGCGGCTGCTGAAGCCTCCTCTCCTTTTTGTGTTGTTGATTTAACCAAGATTTAATGTTAATGTCTGGTTTTTTGAGGGGGATTGGCTTTCTCTGCAGGATCCTTGTTGCTGCTTGGAGTCAACGAGAGCTCACAGAGACATTTCTGCCAAATACTAATATGTAATAATTTGCAATGAATGGTTGATTCCTGACTGTTCAGCTCTGAAAATAAAGCGCAATATCCACTGTAAAGTTCCACAAATTCACACTGAAGACCACCACAAACTAGGTACAGTAATGCTAACTTATTATTTATAGCTTATTATCTTATCACTGATGTAAAATTCATTCAGATGCAGCTTCCCTGCTGATCTGTTTCCCTTGTAAACAAGAGCCCAGCTACCACTGAAAACACTGAGGTCAAGCCTCGGCACTGCTTGCAGGAATCTGGGGGGCCTTTAAACACTTCGTAAGTGTTGCTGCCTCAACCAAGCTCAGGTTTAGGGACCAAAATGGGTCACAGACCTGTTTTTATTGGGTGTCCGCTTGGCAAAATGAAATGCATAACAATGCTGGTATGTGATTTTCTTGATTAAAGTATAAAAACGAATGTTCTGTTTTGTTGCACTGGTTCTGTTCAGCTCAAATGTTGTTTACCAATTCAAGATGTATTTTTGTACGTTTGGGTCCTGGAGGGACACCAAATTTCTCTTTTGAGTCCTAGGCTTTAAAAGTTTAGAAACCCCTGGTGGAGCCTAACACCAGCATTTTTAGACTCATTATTTTAAATTGGACTGCTTTAAGATAAACACAAATGATGAGCTCTTTTTTGACCAGAAATAAAAATATGCACAAGTAATACTAAGAAAAATGAAAAGCATGTAATCAAAACCTCATATTTTTTTTCTAAAATCCTAGCAGTGGACCTGCTTTTGACACTAAACCACAATAAAATGGATTCACAAAAGATCTGCTGAGTGTGGGAGGTGTCTTTAGCTCGAGCCCTGAAATAAAGGAAGCACAGACTTCTGACTGACTGATGAAGGATGATGAATTGTGACTATATTTTCACAGCTGATGAGCCTGATCACCATCTGCTCATCTGTTGTTTTCCTCTGACCACTCAGCCCTTTCAGTAAATGGATGTGCCTTTAGTGACCAGCCAATTGTAGTCATCACATAACAGGTACAGAATCAAAGGCTGACACAGGTTTACTGGCGAGAATAATTTTGGGAATGATCAACGCTCTGGAGGTTTAATCTGACACTTAAACAGACAAAAAGGTTATATTGTGTTTAAAATAGCAACCTGCTCATCCAGTCGGTATCCTTTTATGTTCATTTCCATTCTGTGGAAATACAGTGGCTACGCTCCACCATGGACAGTAAATGTCACAGACGGTGTAAGGTTTCCAAGGCATTGTGAAGGAGCCAGCGCAGCTTCCACCAAAGGTCAAGACTGATCCTTTTACTTCCTCTCTTCCTCACAAAAAGCTGTGCACCAACAACAGCTGCTTTTCAGCACAGTCCAGGCAGTGACTCACCGAAGCACGAAGGGCTACCGATGGCTTTGATCCACATCCAGTCACCAGTCAAAAGGTTCACAACGGCGTTCAGAGCAACAGTGTGCGTGTTTTCCACTGACACTGTAAAAGAGTGTGCTGTTAAAGGTCTGCAGAGTCTAGGAAAAGTTTAAAGAGAATCAGTAAAGTCATCAAGGAGAAATTGTGCTTCTTTCTTCAGCTGAGATGATTCAACCAACACACCTGGACGAGGTGAGGACAGTCAGCCTTTGCAGATTTATATCTCCCTCTTCAGAGTGACTCACAAATCCATAGACATGAGATCACAAGGGCCACCACAGCTGCTCAGCTGCTTGGGATATTCATATGTTTCTTCATTCTCTCTGCGAATACCTTTTCAATCCAGAACAAAACAAGCTGAGGATAAATAGCTTGATGTGTGTGCAGAAAATTGCAGGGAAGGTGAAACAAACAGCCTGTTATTGCTATTGTGATTTACAAATATTTAAGTCAAACTTCACCAGTCTGATCATTTCTGAGTGCTTTGTTTGAAAGTTACCATCTCAGAAGTGTTGTGATTGGTATTCCGGCCAATGCATCGCTGTCTACCGCCACGGTCACATCCTCCTCTGAGGTGAACAGTCTTGCAACAGCCCACATGCAACAATCTAGCTCCTCTGTTGGTTTTTCGGCCTGTCAGGCTGAATCTGACCCCTGTGGACAAGTTCACAAAGGGGATTCAGTCTTCTCCAGGATGTGCACCCGTTTAAGGGTCAACACACAAAGCTCCACACAAGTGCTCACGCTGGGGAAAAAGGCTATAGAGCTGGAAAGTGGACCAGTGCTGCTGTACTGTGAGGGTTCACATGGAAGGCACAGACAGAACACAGTAGGGCAGAGCAGATGAGGGTCACAGTAACTGAGCACAATTCGATTAAATTACTTCCTCCGTGCCTGGCCGGGAATTCAGCGTGGCCTGAGAGAGCAGCACTGGTCATGGGACCCAAAGCCTATATGGAACAGCCCATGTACAACGTGTGTGTGTTACAGTTTCTCTTAATTGAAACCACAGTGGGAGAACAGACTGCATATGATCCCGTCATACTGAAAAGTCTTAAGAATCTAACAGAACAAAAATGCATAAAATCAAAATGGGTCGGGCTGTGATCCATGATTTTAACAGTTTGGGTGAGATGATAAAAGCAGTTGTTGCAGTCATATCCAGTTTTCTTTTGTCTGGTCTGCATAGAGTGGATGCGTTTGACCAAAGCTAATAACCTTTTGTGGTTTTCATTATTCACCTGTGTTTGAACAGCTGATTAAAAGGTGAGGATGGTCTGAGAATGGTGACACCCACCAAACAGAAGCAGTAGTACGGGGTAAAGTGGCCAAAAACTCTGCAGTTTTGGAATATTGACAAGCATTAAAGGTGAGATAACAACTGGTTTTCCAACCAACTGACTAGTCGTCCAAACTAATGATGATATATCACTTCCTATAGTAGAATAAGTGAGTGGGCTTATTATGAAACTAATGGAGATAAATGATTTAGCTCCTGTTTATTCAAATACAGAATCTCAGAAAAAAACACTTTATATTTGTTCAGTCTGATTTTGCTGTCAGCCGCACAAATGAAGTCAAGATGCACCCATGCAAGTTGAAGATATTTCCATTTGCCCAAAAAATGTGTGCTTACACTGAGGCATTATCATTTAAACTTGCAATAATTGAATTTACTTGGGGCAGCAAAAACAAGTTGTGATCATTAAAGTGAAATATCTTCATTTTTGGAGTCAGTATATGGATCTTTTTCACAAAAACAGTGGCATGTTTACACGTTCAGCAGTTAAGAAGCACTGTAGAGTGTGTTTATAGAGTCCTGTTTGTGTCTACTTGGAAAATGCGAGTCCACTGTAAACTCTTTTTACCTCTGTTCTTGATCTCCACCAACTCTTGAGGAAAACATCTTACTTTTTCTCCGCTAAATGCTCCACTTTGTTCACCAGCAAGTCTCTAAATGTGTCTGTCTGCTGTTCGGTGTAGAGCAGGTCCTGTACAATGTGTCCTTGGAGTTTTTTCTCTGAAAAACAGCTTCTTGCTGCTGCCGAAAACAGCACAATAAGCAGTGAGAGTAAACCAAAACAGTAAATTTATGGACCAGTCAGCTCAACAACACGCTGAAACTCACCATAAAGCTCTGTATAGCCGAGAGGAGCTGCAGATTAAAACTCACTTCAAGTTCGGCAATAACTCTCAAGTTCAGCTGAGGTGCTGCCAACAAAATGAAGGACACATGAGAAACTAAATGCATTTGGCTTGACAACAAAAGAAAAAAAGGCATCAGAAAGCCGCCTCTGAAATCCTGTCCTGTCTTATCTCAGAGCGGACACAACAGGCTGGTTACCTACAGTACCAGCCTCACCTTGTCCCTCTCCCTTTCTGTCTCCCTTTCTATCCTCCCCCTCTCTCATATCTCAATGCCTTTAGAGGAGGAAAAAAAAAATCCCTCTTTTGATTCTTCTTTTTCCAATCATCCCACGCCTCAATGTGCTGACCGGCCCTCTTCGCTCTCCCCGGTTGTATCCACATGAAGAATATGTAATTACAGGAGAGTCCGGGCCCTGATAGATGACTGTGTGTGAAGCCACAATGCAGTCCAGAAAGAGTCATTCTGCCCAGGGGCCATTATCAGATTAACAACCGCCTCTTCGTCTGTGTTTAGGCATCGCGAAAAATTTCCTACGGGTCTCCTTCTTTCCCTTTCACTGTACGCCTTTCTGCGTCTTTCTGTTTTTGTCTTTCCCTCTGGTATCCCAGACGTGCCAGGTTACATGCCATTGTCCAGCAGGGTACGAGGTACAAAGCCCAGTACAGGAAAAGAGATAGAGATATAAAGGAAGGGGGTGAGAAATCTGTGAAGAAAAGGGGAGATGAAAGTATAAATGTGCAGCTATCAGGAAGTTATGTATAGAAACACAGATCCGAAATGATATGGAACGTCCTGTTTGGAGTTTTTCTGCTACTAATGTTTTAAAATGCCTGTGGACCAATAATGATAGGATATTATGTGGGTTTTGTGAAAGCGAGTTCATTTTCAGTGCAGTTTGGATTTTTTCTCGGCGGCTCCATCCAAACGCTAAGTTCCCAGGCCCTGGATAGTTTCCTCTGACCGTCCACTCAGCCAATCAAGTCCAATTACCCCTGAGCAGTGAACACATAAACACAGTGACACTAATTTTTTTACAAACTTCTCTAACTGGCCTCCCTGTAGAAATATATTGAGTTTCATCCTGGCAAAGGTTCACTTCACATGTCAGAAAAAAAGGGGGAAAACCCCGGCAAGGAAATGCTACAACTGCAGGGTTTACTTTGTATTTAAAAAAAGGCCTGAAATTGCACCCGGTAATGTCCTGATTTTGAGACAGAAAACAGAGAGGAAGAGGTTAGAAAACTATCTGGAAGTCCATATTTTCCTAAACCCAGTTGCTGAAAAATAAGCACTACATTACACAAGAATGATGGGAATTAATCTGGAAAAGCACTCAGATCTGTTCACATCAACAGCTACGCACGATAGAGGCTTCATGGGGCTTCACTTGACATATTCATAATCCTAAATTTCTAAATGAGAGGGAATCATCGCCCTTCATCCCTGTCTGATGTTCCGATTTATCGAGTAAAAACTTGGTAAACAACTGTGCCATGGGCAAGCGGTCAGTTTATCCCTCCAGCATGATGATTGACATTTAAAGCTGCTGCGGGTGATGTCGAAGCAGAGGTAACTGCGGCAACATGAAGAGCTGCTCTCTTTATACATATTAAATCTGGCACGGACTGGGCATCTGTTTTAACCCCGTAGACAGACACTTCAAAGGATATGCTAAGCTGTAGCAAACAAGCAAAGGATCACAGTGGAGGGAGTTTGATTTATGATTGGGTGTATGTACACTGGATGGAAGTGTCAAAGCACCGACATGAAGGAGAAAACACTCAGGATCCTTACAGACATCTGACTATTAGAGCTGCGTCTGCTGCCCCGTGGTGTTGATGAGAGGCACAGCTCTGCCAACTTCTACAGGCTACATTTAATCCTATTAGTGGCCTGTACTATAGGCTACAGTGCTGCAAGGCCCCAGTCTAACCCCATCATGCTGTTTGTTGGAGTTCTAAATAGCGGGAATTAAAAACGCTCTTTGTGTAGTTTATAGGTTTTACATACAAAGTCATGTTGCAGGCTCCCCTCTGGATATAAAATACTTGATTCTTGCATCTGCTGTCCTCGGTGTGATAGTCAGTTACCAGCTGATAAAGTTCAGGGCAAATATCCCTTCACATTCATGAGAGTGGCAGCATCTGTGAACTCATGCGTGTATGTGTGTGTGAGAGCGCTCTTTGTTTCTGTGTCTGATGAAATAGGTGTTTGTCTGTGAGGGTTGTATGTGGAATCATACGCACTTGTGTTTGAGTGACTCATCCACCAGTCATTGTCTGACATGGGAGATGAGCCCAATAGGCATTAGTTCGCCTGGGTATACACTCATTACTGTTTCCTGAAATACATAGGAAAATGATATCAGCTCGCTGCAGTGGAGCACGGACAACAAAGGAAATGATGGCGTCCTTTGTGTAACAGACAGAATGGACAGAATTCAAGAGGCTCTTAGCATGAGGGCTGATGAGAGGCATGATACTGAAGTTTTGTGGTGTTACACTGCAGAGACCCACAAGTGGTCTGCAAATGTGACAGTGGGGAGAGTGAGGGAGAGCATACAGGGTGGCAAAAATCCGACCAGACAGGAATACTGACAAACACACACACACATGTGTACACACACACACAGCAGGTTGCACTCGCAGCGCCATGTGCGCACAGCATGCTCTGAAGTCACACACAAACAGGCAGCTGCCAGCGACATGCTGCTAGTGTGTGATTGTGTCTCTCTGGGGTTCCATTTCTCATAAGCGTGTCATTACATAGGTGTGTACATAGGTCCTGCATGTGTATGGGTGCGTGTGTGTGTGTGTGTGTTTGTGCGTGCTAAATGTGATGACACGTGTGTGTACACTCCCTTGTGCAGCTGTTGCAACCCAGCATCACCGGTCTCATGCTCACCCACCACACCATCACCACCACCACCACCTCGGAGGATTAGCTGCCGTGCATGCTGGGGGCCACATAACAGCCAATCACGCATTCATAGGAAATTCAATTTCTCCGACACACTGGGATGATTTGTACCCTGACACAGGGCTCTATCTCGCCGGGCGAATTGTGTTTTCAAATTGAAAAAGCAAGCAGAGGACGTCTTTCACAATGGGGCCGGAGCAGAGCAAAGTATAGGAATGCAAGGCAGAGCGGTGGTGGGAAAAAAATAGTTAATGTGAGCGCATTTCCAGTCCACAGTGCAGCGAAACAGCTCCGACTTATTTGCTGTACCCTTTCCTGTGTCGTAAGGGAAATTCATCTGCATATCAATGCTGTACAACTGTGACGATTAACTCCTTCAGCGCAACCAGCGACAAGAGGGAGGCATTCTGTTTAAATAAGCACAATTTCCCAATCTTTACTCTCATAAAGTTTTATGGATTGGACGCAGGTGTTCACCCCCATCTGGCATCATCAACATCATGCATCCCATCCCTGAATCTATCGAGATAATCCTGTCTGCCAGACAGATAAGGAATGTTCATGGCAATAATGGAAGTGGGACCGTTGGGACACATGTGGTGCAGGTGCCAGCGGGCTAATTGAAGCCAATCGGCATTTCACACAGCAAGCGTCACCCCCATAATAAGGTCGTTCCCTCCAAAATTCCCCATAGTGCTTTGCTTATTTCCCCTCCCCCTGTTTTCACTCTTCCCCCAGTGTTGATGGCCTGACTACGATGATGATGCTGCTGTGTTTTAACAATGCAGACGTGGCATATGGAGGAGGTCACAGGTCAGAAAGGAAAGGTGAACCACCTCCCGTCAAGATGTATTTCGGCCTCAGGTAAGGCTTTTCTCGTGACGGAGCGTTAAATCAGACAAGACCAGCGGGAAATGTGGAGATTCTTCCCACAAAGAAAAAGATAGAAACTGAGGAGCCTTGAAGATGGAGATATTTCCGGCGAGATAATCCCCTCTCCGGGTGGGAGATTTTGAAGAGGGGAACCTTTTCATCATCCTTCATTTTGCCTTTTTATCTTCTCTCTACCCGGCAGCAGGCCTGATGATTTTCATTTTTATCTCTACTTTCTCCTAAGGTTAGAAACACACGTACTGTAAGGAGACTCTACCCCTAATTTAGTAATTCCGAAAAGGGCATTAACAGTTAAAACAACAGGAGCGTCACCATCGACTCAACATTCTGTGAAAGCTCTGATGCAGCATCTGAAAGGCAGCATGGCTTGATTTTGATTTCAACCCGGTGTAAGACAGTTTGCTAAAAGATTAAAATGTCTGAAAGGCAAAAAAAAAAAAAGAAGAAAGCACAGCATTCGACAGACTTATCTTCCTCTCAGGTTATTTGTCTGCAAACCTTGACTCAACATCCCTGCTGTCAGCCTTGAGCTGAGACTTATTAATTAGAATGGAAAATCTGTGTTAAAAACATTCCACATGGCTGCAGCCACTTCTTGAATTTGGTGAAAGCGTCCACTGCTGAGCGCAATTAATTCGAGAGACCTTACAGGAGTCCTGTAGCTCACACTAAGATGACAGACCGGTCACATAATTATCCGCCGTGTTTACACATGAGCAGACTTTGTGCACGCTTTCCGCGGCGACCAAAAAAAATCTCCGACCCTTTTTAAAAATGCAGCGGGCGTCTTCCATTCAGGACCGGTGCTCCTCGCCAGTGAGCCACAGCCTAGTCCTTTGTAGTTGAAGCAGTGCTAATGAGAATGAGGTCATGGGGATTTTGGCAGTCATTGTGACGGATGTGGAGAGAGACACAAGCCAGAACCATAACACTCCTTTTCTACAACACACATACTCGCCACCCAATGTGTCAAAACATGCTGAGTGGTGGGCCAGTGGCAGCAGCCGACTGGGAAATAAGGGCAGTTTCTTGGCAACTGGCAGCCATATTGGAGGCCAGTTCCAGTAAAAGGATTTATGAGGGGAAGAGGAAGAAAGAAAAGGAAAAAAAAAAAAAAGGTCACTTTATCTTTTCCATTTGACAATCAAAACGCCAAGAGAGTAACCAAACTGATGAAGAGATGAAGAACGCAAACACACTCAATCAAAAGTGGCCTCAAAGCGTACTTTAATTTAAACCAATCAGACACTGTGTTCTCTTGCTTCTGAATGGCCAGTGACTGACTGTCTTTCACTGGCTGGTGAATTGGAGAGGGAGGAATGGAAAAGAGAAAGGGGCTGTGAGAAAGATGAGGTTTAATAGGAGAGGAAGCAGGGAGGAATGGGTTTAACAAGGCTGTAACGCTGTAGAAAAGAATGTCCTCTTTCCATGGGCCAGTGGAATGGGACTAACAGGGAATGACACAGTGACACGGCAACACTCATACATGCATGCAAAGGCGGCAGAGACGGACAAAGTGTCATGTTTCATCATCAAGTATACAGTTCCCATAAGTTATGCACCAAAGAACTTCCTGTTGTCACTCAGAGCAATTCTCCACAGTGCACAGGACTCTGGGTACAGCAACAAGGTCAGCAGAGAAGCCAAATACCTTACAGTAATGCAAAAATCTGTGACTTAGTTAGTATTAATGATTTTCTTTTAGGCATCAGACCAAGCACATAATATATAGGTGTTCTGTTAAAGACACAGCTATGCACTGTAAGTCTGGTTCAATAGACTTAGTATATGTGTCATTTGAAGTAGGCAGTAGATGAATGACAAGTGCTCTCCTTAACTGACAGACAACCACGACATCTACTCTCCCATAAAGTGACTGGATTAATGTAAATGTATATGAATTATCCAAGGTAAATGTACCTAGTCTGATTATTTGAGGGTCAAACCAACACAAGAAGTCTGGGATCAAACTAAGCTCGATAAGTGTTTCACTAATGTGTCAGTTAATGATGGTACCAACAAATTTAAAAAAAACAAGCAATTAAAATGCTATAAAAACGAGCTACATGCAACAAAGTCACTAAATGATGAATTTGTCACCTAACTAAAAAAAGACAAATTGCAGTGTCAGCTGAAGACCACGTGATGTAGTTGAAATCCCCGAAAAAGCTGGTCAGTCAACCTTTGTTCAAGACTGTTGTAAACAGTTTGACAGTTATGATGAATTGTATAATGTTTGACTTTGGTTCACTTTTAAACAAGATGCTTAGATGCTCTTTGAACTATAAATTGCTAAATTAAGTTAACTGAGGAGCCAAAAAAAGGTTTTAAGTAAATTTGAGGACGTTATAGGCCACAAAATTGCAGGCTGGATCTGTACGTCTAAACAAGCAGTTTAAATATTGTTCACAAGAATTTCCAGGGAGGGCAGGCTGAATAAACATCTTTGCAACACACGTGCTTCATTAACCAGTTAAGTCTCCATGTAATTGGGGATGTTTTCCAGAATTAATCTCCGAGCAAACTCCAAAACTAACTTCCAGACGTTCAAAAACAGCAGTTTGGGTATGATTAAGGTTGACTCTCTCTCTGATCCATGTTACTACATTTGCAACTTGCATAATATTGCAAAGTATTATGTTTGCTGATTATGCTTTAATGTCTTTAAAGGTTTCTGAGCATTACCATGACACCTTTGCTCTGAAATATAAACGATTTCTATGTTCTTACAAAATACAGAGCAGCTTATTTGGCTGCTCAACACAGTTTTCAGCTTATTCGGAGGGTCATCATGGACCCTTGTTACCTCTTTGTGCAGGAATAAGTCCAATCCTTTCTTTAGTTATTATCATGAGCTCCTAAACACATCTAAAGATTTTAAGTGAAGTTTTCCATAAGAATCCGATGGGACTTTGGGAAAGTCACATTCACCCCTTCATCACATTAGCAAGGGTTAAGATTTACTTTCAAGGGTCTGATTTTTATTGGCCCAAGATATTAATCTAAGTTTTGTTTGACTGATTTTTATGAGCCACACTGGAGGGCTACAAGTTTCTGTGCATTACATCACAAAGACCTTGACATACAAAAACAGACGTGTCCAACAATGACCCTCAATCATCCCACAGAACAACACAGACTTCTCAGCAAAAGCAGCTTTACAGATCTCCCAGAGAAAGAAGGAAACACCACACTGCGGAAATGGGCTTGTGTTTTGCGCAGCGTTTGGCGCTAAGCTGTGTTTCAGAGGCAAATGAAAAGAAAAGGATGATAATGAAAAAGGGGATTAACCACAGAAAGAGAGGAGGGAACCAGTTGGGCCTGTTGTTGAATACACACAATAAATTAAAAAAAAAAAAAAAAAGGGCAAACAAGCTTTCCTCTGCCGGCCTCTATTGCCCTGCTGGAGTGTTGTTCACCTCAGCACGCCAGCTCTGAACCTCTGTGGGGTTTTCTCTGTTCGTGTGCAAGTGTGTGTGTGCGTGAGTGTGTGTTAGGCATGGGGGTCTTCCAAATGACATATTTGCATACAAACAGCATGTCCAAATTCACAGAGGGGAGAAAGGGAGAGGAAGGAAGCGAGGGGAAGAAACAAACAGGGAAATATGTTGAGTGTGAAAGTGTGTATGTGTGCGTATGTATGCATGTGTGTGTGTATCTTCTAAAAGAGAGCGCTGGGAAGGGGTTTTGTTTGTCCTCCTCAGGTGCTGAGGGGCTTTCGATTTAAGCAGAGTGGAGAATCTCATTACCTGAGTGATGCACTGCCTGTGTTTACACGCGTTATTCCAAAGAGGCTTCAACGCTCCTTCATTCATACACCTCTGCATCTTTCTCTCCACCTCTCTCCGTCAGAAAAAGGGAGGGAAAAAAAAGTTCCAATTGCAATAACAAACCGGTCAGCTTAGCCACAGAGGAGGCTTAGCGATCAAATGGCTCTTTTTCCCAATACAAAGCTGTCGCAGGAGGGATGCTACGGGAGAATTACTTCACTGAAGCAGACCAACACCAATGACAGCACTTGAAAGACGCATGGGCATGAAAAACGAGGTGGGAGAGGAGGGAGCTTGCCCTCTGGACCATTACAAGACAAATGTGAGGTAGCAAAAGAAAAGAGTAATGGATTCAAGAAACTGACTTACTAATGTCAGTTAAAATTTGTTCGCTATCACCAGCTAACATTAGCCAAAACAAGCTAATGGTCTTACCAAATGGGTCTGTTGAATTCAGAAAAGGTGTGTTTCATTCAACTTTTCATTTGTAAGACAGTGAAGATTAAAGGCAAAAAAGGATTACAGGAATAACCAGACACCAGATGCTTGGTGGCATTTTATTTCTGCTGACATGTGTTTTCTGTTGTTTTAGCCATGCTGACTGTCGTGAGATTAGGGATGCCAACGTCAGTCTGTTGGTTAACCACATGTAGACTAAGATATCTCTTAAAAACTGCTGCTTGGATTTCTGTGATTTAATAAAGACATCTATGGCGCCCAGATGATGAACTCTTAGAATTTGGTGATGCTCTGTCGTTTCATCTAGCGCCACCATAAGGTCATTGTTTCCATTTGTCCATTACTTTGGTTATTGATCATAAACATGCAAAACAGATGATACTCCTCCGAGCAAAACTTTCTGCTAATTGGCTAAAGTTAGCGTGCTTACACACTTAAATACCCAATATTTTATTCATACAAATAAAGGTCTCTATAAAATCAATGATGATGTAATAAAGCAGAGTGGGATGATGGGATTTGTTTATTTTATTGTTATGGCCTCAAATAAACAACAGCATTCTTCTATATTAGTCTTTTGAATGAATCAAGCAAAGTCTGCAGGCAAGTCCAGGCAACTAACTCAACTCTGCTGCTAGTCACATATGAAGTATTTCTTTAACCACATCATCAAATACTCTCTCTGCTCACTTTTTTTAGTATGCCTGTGCAACATCGCTTAAAGATAGAAAAAAAACTTTATTTCTATGGCACTTCTCTCAAAAAACTGTTTATGAAGTGCTTTACATGCAACGTCACCAACAGGGATAGGAACTCATCACAAGCAGCGCACATAAGTGAAAAAAAAAGTTGTTTTTTTTTAAAGGAAAGATTGTTTTTCATGTTGCATTTTTTTTTAAAGTTGTACTTTTACTCTTTATTCAAATATGCTTTTGAGACGGTATTCTACTTTTTACTTCACAACATTGGTCAACACCTCTGTTACAACCAGCGGGCACTAAATGCAGGGATCATGCGAGGGGCGGGGAGGGCGTGCTTGGGGGCCCGTGCTTTAGATGAAGGCAAGTTGCAGCTGTCTGACAGAGAAGAGGCACCAGCTGTCTTTCAACCATGATGCCATGATGACAGAGCAAAACCAAAAACCGCAGGCAGCTTCCAGCGACAATCCCTGTCCACATCTGGCAGCACTTTTTATACAATCATCTAAAAAAGACAACGGTTACTTGATAGTGCCTGTTGTCCCTCTGTGGACTCGCTCTCTGCAGGCACAGTAAAGTGAGCTGCCATGTTAATGTTTCATGTATTATGTCAATATAATGACAAAACTTATATTGCAGCTATTGTAGTTTGTAGGGGTTTTACAGTAAACATAAGAAATGATTAATTAATAAATTTAATTAATGATAATTAATCACAGAATAATATTAAAACTAAAGTAACTTGTACTTTGAGGAAATAATTACTTCACTTTTTCCCTCTATTCAGGCATTTTTTTACTTTTGCCTGAGTCATTTTTTTGAAAGTAATTACACTTTTACTTGAGTTTAGATTTTCAGCACTCACCACTAAATATAACCTAAAAGCAGCAGCAATAAAGAATCAAATGAAATGTAATACATGAGGGGCAGAGATACAACTAAAAACATGCAACTTAAGGGAGAAAAACAATTTCCTGAGGGAGGTTGTTCCAAAGTACAGATGCAATAATACCTAAAAGCTTTCCTATCACGTGCTGCTACTGCTGCTGTTCATATAGCATTTCCTCCTGTCAGTCCACATTCACCCCCCATTCTCATCATCCCTCCCCAGTCCTGGATATCCGTGTATCCTTGAGGGAAGTGATGAGCTCAGGACAACAAATCAGCTCTAAAGCTTATTCTGCTTTTATAATAATCCATTGTATGTGAGGTTTGTCAGGTGGCTGCCTGAAATTAATTTGTGCCTTTTGTACTCGATTCTGTGGCTTTTTCATGCTGCTGCCTTTATGATAAAGATGGGAATGACAGCAGAGGCCCCGTCTGGACTCGGACCTGGAGGTGCTGTGGTACCATACACCCAGTCTACACTTTTACTCTTTTCAGGCTTCATTATTTGGTCTTTCTGGTGGAGTCAGGGTATGTAACAGAACATGGGTCATTACTCTTACAGTAGAATAAGAAGAAGCAGATTTGTCATTTATTTCATCTTTTGTTTTTTTTACTTCTCTTACATCTCCTCTCAGTTTATTTGTGCTCATATCCCTCCCTTTCTCTGCTGTCAGCAGAAACATAATTTTGATTTATCAGTTTTATTCCTCTCTGTTCATTCTTTTTATCACTTATTTGCATTTCATATTTTTAAAAAATCTACCTGTTCTATTCTCCCGTTAAGAGAGTTTTACTCATTTAATCTCATCTCATTTTCCTGACTACTGCGAGCCTTAAGCGTTTTCTATCTTTAGAGACTTATTCAAAAAAAAAAAAAAAAAAATGCTGGTGTATGAATCCGTACCTGAGCAGCCCACATTCAAATTGCCAACCTGCATCTGAAAAATCTCATAATCACCTCTTTAGTTTGTATTTAGGTCTATTTTTAGCATCCTTGTAGCTGCCTGTCACCTCGTCTCTGCAAGCCGGCCTGTCTCTCTCTCTCTCTCTCTCTCTCTCTCTCTCTCTCTCTCTCTCTCTCTCTTTCTCTTTACGCTGCAGAAGACTAAAATCACCTGACGCCACTGTTGTGACAAGCAGCACTCCAAACAATAATTCAATTTGTCGCTGCTTTGCATCTTTATTCTCGCTCACAGGCACACGTCTCTTTTCAATCAAGCAAAAGTAAACCAGATAGAGGAGGCAAGAGACACAAAGGAAGATAGATAGAGAGAGAGAGAAAGAGAGAGATGGAGGTGGCAAACAGTCTGGGAGCCCAGCAGAGTGTGTTACGTTGTTGCCAGCGTCAGATCACAGCACACAGCTCCGTCTTTTTCATGTAAAACAACCCCTGTTTCTGACAGCACGTTTGTTAAACTGCCCCGTGCAGAGTTTAGATAAAAGAGACCTCAATGTAGAATTATTGTTTTACTTTCTTTCCCTTCTTCTCCTTTTCTTCCCTCCCACACACTCACCACCGTCACCAACTCCTCCCCTGATAACCCGGTGCTCTAATTGCTATCAACATTAGTCACAAGCATTCAGGCCATTTTTTTTTTTTTTTTTTTTTCCCAGGGAGAAGAATTATTACTGGCAAGCTTCACGTCCGTCAACACATGCTAATTCCCGTTTTACTGCTTCAAGTCGCCTTTTGTGTGTGTGTAGGTGTGTGTGTAGGTGTGTGTGAGGTTGGCACAGCAACCAAGCACGTCATTCCTGGTAGAACTTGGGTGGCAGAGTTGCCTTTGAACTGCAGACAGGGCTGGGTTTAAGTCTGGGTTCATGCTCCAAGACAAACTTTAGCCAACAGGGAACATGGGATAACAGCCTTTTAAAACATGGTTCTCCTTGTAAACACAAAGGGTTCTTCAGCCTTTAAACCAATCAGAACATCTTCATGGTTCTCTGATAACTGCTGGTAAAGTTCTCTTCAGCGCCACACTGAAATTGATTTACCTGCAGTTTTCACTCTAATAAAAAGCCACAGATTTCTGAATGATTATGGTTTTATATGAAATAACCACCTTCACTTAAGAAAATTTGAAACAGTGTTTTTCTACCTGTGAAGAAGAAAAAGTCTTTTCAGAGCCAGTTTAGCTAACAGCTCATTAACTGCTCACTTCACAGGAAGCGTGCCTGAGAATTAGTTAGAAGCAACAAGGGACCATGGTTTTAGAAAAGAGGGGAAAAAAATTTAATATTATCAGACTGAATTATATGAACAGAGAAAGATGAAAAAGTATGTAAAGATGAAAAACATCTGTATTGGTGATAAACAGAATCCCTCAAGGTCTCTGATGGAAAATTAATTAAAAAGTGTATGAATGATGACAAAATGCCAAGTCTTTGTTGGGCGATTACAAAGATCCACCAATGTTCCAAAAGCATCACATTAATGTTACACAAAACTCAATATGAGTAAAAACAGAAATTATTCATGAATTTAATGCCATTCATTTTGTAAACAGAGCCTGAAAATCATGTTTGTATCATATGAAAAATACATGAACTGTGCATGCATTCATTATAAAATATAAATGTGCTTCTTTGTTAAATATTTCCAAGTTTTTTTAACTGAACTATCCTCTGTAACTGATTTAAATTCAGTGCGAGTTGGCTGACTTCAGAACAAAAGCATTATGCAGCAACAAGTGATTGTTTACATTTTTTAGATTTTACTGGTTCTCTTGCTCAGTCAAATCTGTGAGTGTGTGTTCTGATATATATGAATATATAGATGAACTGAAAAGCAAGCATATGTGTATTTTCTGTGTATTTTTGTATTTTCCTCCACAGATCATAAACAAGAACAATGTGTTTTTTTATCTGTATCCATTTCTCTGTTTGGACGCTTGACTCGTGTGGAAGGCGTCATGCTGTTGTTGTGTAATTGGCTGGGGCTGGAAACTGAAAATACACAGGTCCCTGGTGAGAGGTGGGGTTCAGATTGGGAGGAGGTTGATAGAAAGTGGGGATGGCTTAGTGCTGAGGGAAGAAGATTCAATATCTAAATGTGTTGTTGTGTAGGTGAAATAGCGGTGAAACCCTGCTGGGCCACATTTCACAACTCTCTGAGGAGCTCTATAGGGAGAGCTTTCCCACTGCACCTATAGTAGCTGCAGGCAGGCAGGCAGGCAGGCAGGCAGGCAGGCACACACACACATCTCACACCACCCCCTCACACACACATAACACATACAAAATCTTTATCCAGAGCCAAATACTGTATGTATCTATGTATCCATGTATCAGTATTTTCAGGTGAAAATGTGCCAACTTCAATCTTAGTCAAATGAAGGTTTAATCTTTGAGTAAAGAAATTCTAAGACAAAACTTCTCTGACTAAAATTATTACTGGGATAGAAAAAACAAGACAGTAATTTGGTCTTTGAGATTTGTCAGTACTTTAGGTTTCACAAGAGGAAATGTCATGAGGTCATTAAAATTGAGATTTGTATATCCTTGGTGGCATGAATATACTCATAAATTATTGACAATATGGCCTAAGGGTGAAACCAGAGGAAAGTGTATATGGTATTCAAATGGGACATGAGTTATCCTCTGGGGAGTATGAATATGCTCAGGCAATTTCATGGCAATCATACAAAGAGATTTCGATTATTTTCTTTTGAGGACGAAGGGAAATTCTGGCCCAAGCAAATAAAAGGGATTATCCTCTGGCAGTGAATGAGTTCTGGTAATTTCATGGCAATCTGGTCATTTAATATTATAATGACTGATATTTTGGTCTCCAGATGCACATTTTGCCTGATAACAGTGTAAAGGTGGAGGAGGTTTCCAAGTGTGCTCTGAGGATCATGAACTGAAGTCTCAAATTTCAATTTAAGGGAAACTATGCAATTGTTTTCTGAGATACCACATCATGTCTGTTGACCTGATATTGGCACACCATGAAAGGTCACCAGGTAATCAAAATGATTAGGAAATCATTCTCTGGATGCTGTTATCAGCTGTTATAAAGATGACTTACTTTGGTTGGACAGACACTGAGCAGGTGAACAGACAGGTGAGAGCATTAATATTAGAAAATAATAAAAATGATACGCTCAATGCAAAAATTCATGTTTTCAGCCCAAACACAAGGCTCATTTGTGTCGTTCCTTGAAGGTTGGCTTTTAGAGATACAAGGATTTCTCCATACAACCTCAGTATGACCGGCATGCATTTATGACCGAGCTATACATGAAATATGCAGGACATGGGAGAAGTGCGAGGCAAGGGGCCACTCTGAATTCAGATCAGCAACGAAACCACTGGAAGATCCCAACAGGATTCCAGTGTGGGTTGCCAGGGCAACAGCAGAAACTTCCAACCATGGCAGCCAAACTGCAGAAGATGATGAAGAGAGCACAAAAACAAAGGAGGAGGGGAGAGGGGGGGGGCAAAACTGGAAGAACAATAAACACATGCTGG
>JAPZDY010000016.1:2446641-2463676 GCA_029783645.1 Ctenochaetus hawaiiensis
CCCCCCCCCCCCCCCCCCCCCCCCCCCCCCCCCCCCCCCCCCCCCCCCCCCCCCCCCCCCCCCCCCCCCCAAAACTGGAAGAACAATAAACACATGCTGGTTGCATTTTAGCACCGTGACAAAAGAAAGAAAGTTCAGAGAATGTCTAGGATGTTCAGGCAGATGATGAGCCTAAGCCTGCCAAGAAGTTGTTCTGGCATTCGCTTTGAAACCAGTACCCTCCAGCTATATCACACACACACACACAAATAGGAAAACACCAGGGCACAGAAATGTTTATATTGAGTAATTTTGCTTTAAAGGGTTTCCACCTTGCCAAGACAAGAGGATGGGCTAGGAAACAGAGAGGAAGACAAGGTGGTCGGCTAGCGGTAGACCACACACACATCTTCCTCACACACACACACACACAGCAGGCACAAACAGACAACAATCTC
Source organism: Ctenochaetus hawaiiensis (assembly GCA_029783645.1). Taxonomy (NCBI): domain Eukaryota; kingdom Metazoa; phylum Chordata; class Actinopteri; order Acanthuriformes; family Acanthuridae; genus Ctenochaetus; species Ctenochaetus hawaiiensis. The sequence goes on from JAPZDY010000016.1 coordinate 2,447,079, forward strand.
TCAACGCCGCTGCCAGCAGCCTCAAAACAACCTGTAAGACACACACGTCTCCATGCTTTTATTTTGCTCCCAGGCAGCCAGCTTCCACCTGGCATCACTAAACTCTTAATTAGACGGTAACACTTCAGTAACGTACCACTCCGCGTACTTTCCCAAGGTCTCGTTAGCAAGGCAACCGTGGCATCAGAGCGACAAACGCTACCTACCACCAAGTGGCAAAGAGCAGTCCAGTGCCAACAATGAGGCCTGCTGAGAGAACTGACTTTGGATGAACATCTAATCGACAGATAGGCTCAATAATTCACAGAGCTTTTATGTTTCTGGCTATTTACTCTGTATTGTCATCCGTGCAACCGGCCAACAGATCTGGCACAGATATGCATGTCTTTCTTCCTAATCAGGACTATCACTTTCTGCTGAGTGAATCGGCCTGATTAGATTTCACTGTTAAGGCCTTTTGGAAGCCAAGAGTGACTTTTTAGTTTGACTTAGACATGTGTGAATATTGGCATTTGATCACTGCAAGGACTAGTTAAGGCTAGGCATATATCCAATATCCAGAGAATAACAATTTATATTCCTGCTTGAATCTTTAAGCTTCTGAAAAACTAATCAGAACATCATTAAACGCTAAATGCTCCACTGATACTGAAACTAACATCATTCTTTGCTTGGCAGGGCATTAGAGAAGGAAAAGACAGGTTTGACATTTCTGTAAAAAAGACAAAAAGTGAAGATATGGCCCTCCTTTTTTTATTTGTCTACAGTAAAGTAGTAACATTCTCCACTGAAAACGTGCATGAAAATCACTCAGCTCTGAAACATCTGTAGCTTGGTCCTTCATGGCTTTAACAGATTCTCAACAGTTACAGTGGATTTTTAAAGCCCACAAGTTTTCATGGTAAAAATGAAGCATCAAAATGTAAATAGAAACTCTGAAGCAGTCTGTTTATATGCTGCTACCTTTCTGTGTGCTCAGTATGGTTCAAAATGTCATGTTTTTGACAAAAATGTTTCTTCTCTATTTGAGTGTCACAGTCCCTTGGAAAATGACTTGCTTTGCCATCATAGTTTGATATATTTTGTCTGTTAAGAAAGTCGGGAGTAGTTACATGATTGATGCATATTAATCCTAATCCAAGTTTGTAAAGGGCTAAACTGAAAGTTCAGTTAGTTCAGCCATGGGGAGTCTCCATGGGCCCTGAAATATGGAAGCTATGCAGAAAATCTGGGTTCTTTTTCACATAAAAGTCCAATCCCTTGGTTTCTCACACCATTGAGTGCCTGTCATAAGAATGACCAGAGCTTCTCCTCCAACACTGTATCCAGTTTCCGTAATATATCCATATTTCATAAATATGAAACCATACTAAAACAGATTTTTGATATATATGCAGAGTTTGTATAAGTTACAGCTTTTCATCTTTATACAGAGCACATGGATATTCATAGATGAGTTCTTCTGTCTTTTGGCCATGCTATGTCCTTGCCAGTGTCAGAAGCTCTCACACAGGACTTATAGTAGAATGATAGAAATTTGAACCCACAGAGTTATTTTAACCAAAAAAAAAAAAAATTCTCACCAATAAAGATGTAGACACAGCCAAATGATAAATGTACTACAAAGCAGCAGAATAAGTCAAACTATGTCTTAAATAGCAATTCATCAACTTAAACTAACCAAACATGTGACAAACAGGCTTCTGTTTCTAAATATTTTGGTAAAATCATTGTTGTTTTAAATATAAGTGTACTTAGCTGTTGACAGATATTGCTGAGACTATGAGTTGATATTCCAAAAACACATTTTTGGGTGAAGTGTTGTTTTAACTGGATACGCAAATATTCATTTTTCAATACTAGCTTGACATAACGTCACTGCAATTTATCTTCAGTTCTTGCCTCTGTAGTGTTACTGTACCATGTAATTAGGAGACAATTCAGAATTCACATTAAAAAGAGACAGAGGAGAACTCAGCAAACAGGTCTGATGATTTACAGTGCGGCTTCACGAGTGTCTTTTTAAGCAGGATGAACGAGGACAGACAAGATAAATGACAAGAGGGGCTCTCCTCACATGTGCAAACACTTTTCTACTGCAGAACAACCAGGGGCCAAATGAACTGTCTGTTCAGTATGTGAAGCGTGAACAAATGCCTTTCACATTAAGTCAAGACCCTGGAGACCTAGATAGTGTGTATCTATGTGTGTGTGTGTGTGTGTGTGTGTGTGACTGTGGAGAGAGAGAGCATGGCTCTGTATTGTTGGAGATTATATTTGTGTGTGCACACCTGCATGAGCCGTGATTTCTCATGCAAATAAAGGCAAGCACCTTATTATAAAACATTATGGTTCCCTCTAAATACTTAATTTAAATTCAACCAATGCCATGTTTAGATTAGATGTATGCTGCAGGCGGATAATCCTTCGACCTAATTGGCTAAAACAACGCTTGTGATCTGATGGTGGTGTTGGCAAGGTAACCCGAGGAAATGAAGGAAAAGGTGACAGTAAAAGGTGGAATATCCTGATATTCTTAGCCGATAGAAAGTGAAATGAACTGTCAGAAGCCTTCTGACCATGCCGTGAATAGAAGAAGAGAAATAGAAAGATAAGGAGGATAACTAGTACTGATGAATATATTTAGACTGATGATGTCAGCTAACGACGGTAACAAGGACAGAGATAATTAAAAGCCGCTGTGAACTGCAGCTTTAAATGAAACACACATATGTAGCACAGGGGGTCATAATAATTTGATATGCGTCAATTGAAAGCAGCAGCACGCACATGCAAATAGAGTGCAGATGTTGTGACACAGTCTCAAAATTGAAAGCAGAGGGTTGTTTGTTTGTTTTATTTTTTTTTTTTACTCTTCAACCGCTAATGGTGGCTACTAGCAGCTGCAGGGATGGCAGTGTCAGTGGGTCAGTCCCATGCTTTAAATCTGACCGAAACAACCATTAAACAGATTGGTGGGGGCCGTGCCTACCGTCTGACCTAGTATAGAAGTATTTTGACAACTTGTCAAGATGTCTTCATCAAGGTACAACAACTTTTCAGAGAAGCAGAGTTTGCGTTGCTCTCTTGTCTTGTTGTTTAGTATGATCATTAAGACTGATATGATGCATTAATTCAGAATTAGAAACTTTATCTTGGTCCTAATAAGCTGTTTATATTCCAGGCTGTCGTCTCCCAGCCAGTTCGTATCAACTGATGCTTATACACACAGTAGATAAAATGACTATCACGTCCCTTTATGCTGTTTTTGTAACTTGAGTCCTTGAACTTTCATGTGTCCATAAATTCAGTGTTCTTCTACTTTCACTTATTCCCACCCAGGAGGGCTCTTAAACCAGAAAGTGGCAGGAATTACCCACAATTCCCCTATGGTGGTAGAGGGTAGGACATGAGTTTGGACTGTCAGCGTCCTTTTTGCTGCTCATTAATCACTTAGGCTACTATGGGACGGGCCGCCAGGGATCAGCAGCACACACATGCAAGAGCACACACACACAAAAAATTTTAAAAAAGATGTGAGTGCAATACCAATGTATGATCTGTCACTCCTTGAAACAATCAATACACAAAAAATGGAGAAAGCCTTCTAAACGTTAAGGGGTTTCCTTGCTGATACAAATGCATATATTGGAGACACGCGCTGTGTCGCTGTTCATCGCCACAAAGAGGAGGCAGAAATAGAGGGAAGACGAACACAGCTCCGAGTTCCCCGAGGCTGGTCGACAACTCAGAGAGGGCAGAGAGAGACAAGCACAAAGGGACTACTTTCAATAATGGAGGCTCTCTTCATTCAGAAGGCGGCTGTCATATTAAACAGCGTCGCGTCCCGTCCCAAGATATCTTTCAGATCTCATGTACTTCATATGCATGCAGGCATGTTTATGTCTGTGTCAGTGAATAATGATTTTTTAGTTGTTTTCTAGTAAATAATATTCCTCTATTCTTAAATGTTCTTAAACCTGTATTTTTTCTTTGTGTAGAATTGATGTGATATTTCACATTTTTCTGATAATAAAACTTGTTTTTTTTGTTTGTTTTTTTGTTTAATTTTGTAAATAGTTCAGACAATCACAGTGAAAATTAATGAGGGTTATGTGTTTAGGCCGTTCATCTTTGCGTCAAATCAGCGGGGCAGTTAGTGCATTTTTTGATTTCACCAATACAGGTTGCAAAAGTCAGATATTTTTAAATTACACGCATAATGGTTTTTCAACCATTAAAAAACATAATATCACATAATAAGAAACATAATATCATGCAAAGGTTACTCAGCTAGTGATAATGGCATAATTTTTTCGTGACTCTGGAAGATTTTTGTTAAACAAAATGACCCTTGATGATGTTATCAAGTTATCTCCATTTGGGTTAGGACGCTAACGTTTTCTAAAAAATAGCCCACATTACAAGCCTTAGGTCATTAATCAGTTCATCCTTGTCTGTGAAAGTAACAGTTTGATAAAATATTGTAAATTCAAGCTTTCAACCTTCATTATAACATAACATAAATTGCTCAGTTGTCATGAAAATGGAAATAAATGGACCTTGAGTTAATAGTATTATTTTCAAACCAAGACTGTGGTGTTTGAAAGACTTTGCCATTTAAGAGGAAAGATCGATGACTGACAACCGCTAACGACTTGCATTATGGGAAGTGTAGAAGCCAGCATCCTTATACGTGGACCAATACTTGAGGCTAAAAGTCATGTTATCTTGGCATCTGCCTCTTCAATTTTGACCTTTTTTTTAAAAAGTCTGTCTTTTGCAAATTGCCTAACTTAACAGAAGTGTGACATGAAATCACTGGCATATGCCTTTTTATTGTTTGTTTAATATTGTCTGCCAGAAATTCATGTACAGTAACACAAAACTGATTCAATGCCCAGTGTTGAAAGCCTCTGTTTGGGCTATTGAAAGCATGAGGCTTCTCTGTATCATAACATAAACAGTTAAATTCACTTAGTAAACAGACAAAGAAAAGAAAAACAGAAAAAAATATATACAATCTTTACTTTCGAACAAATCATTAAAGGGATAATTGGCAGACTTCAGGTGGTGGATTGGCTAAAGTCTAAGAAAAAATTTATGTTTTCCTTGAATGTTTTGGAAGGTCACAAATCCTTAAAAGCAACATCTTATATCTTTGTAAAAAGCAGTTTGAAAAATCTTTACTATGTCATCAGGGGTAAATACAAGTCTTGAATTTAAACAAGGATAAATGACTCAGCTCACAGAGATAAGGGAATTCCTTCAGCCTGAAACTGGCTGGTGAAAACAAATCAGAGATGTATCATACATGCAAAGTGCAAAGTGTGTAATTACAAACATAAAATATGATGTGCACTGAGCTGGGTATTTCTTTTCTCTCCTGGTTTCTTTTCAGAGAAATTCTCTGCTGGTTGCACATTCTAGGGTGCATCAATATCATCCAGGAGCTGTGACTGTGACCTTTCACCTCCTAAACTTAAGATTTTTATGAAACTGTTGATCTAGCACCTGGAAGGAAAGCAGGCATTTCATTGTTGCACTTATTGCATTTTGATCTAGATCTCACATTCACTTTTTTCTCAGTGTTCCTTGAGTGTTTTCATGCTCTTACTATGAAACAGCCCCCTCCACCCACACTTACCAGCCAGCTCTGCTCTTTAAGGACACCTCTGGAGAATGCCTGAATGAAAGCTCCTTCATGCTCTTAGCCATCAATTGACCAATCAAGGCTTGGCAAAGTGAAATGACTGTCGCCGACGCTGCTACAGGGACAAATGGGAGCACACAAGAGCTGTTTTCAACAACAGCCGTTTACTATAAAGCAAGATGAACAATTCATCCACTTGTCAAAACACTCTGCAGCCTAATAGGAGATGGAAGCTGGCCAGAACACACACACACACACACATTATTACAAAGATGATTCAATGATGTGGTGATTAGCCTGGAAATGAAATTTGCGTATGTTTTAAGAAAAAGTGCCACACTCAAGTGGTCTTTATCACATCCCTGATTGCCCATCATCGAGACAGATGTGACAACTGAAGTCCTCTACGCTGCTGAATATCGAATCAGTGACTCCCATCTGAAACCTTAAAAACTGGACAATGAAATGATGAAGCAAGAAAAGAGGTAGGATTCAATTTTTCCCACCCATCAACCTGCATCGCCTGCTCATAAATGTCAGCCTTAGGGAAATTGAATGGCACCATTTGTCCGTGTTTATTAGGCTGGGATAATCTCAGTCTCAGTGACCTTTCAGAGTACATACCCACGCCAAGTTAACTAAGGAGAAGTCCAACTTGGAGTTCCTATGACTGGCAGAGGCTGAGCGCTAGCATCCCTACAGACTTAGCGCCTCGATATATAAAAAAAGAAGAAGACGTGGGCATGGAACTTCATTATAAGAAAGGCCAGAGTCCACTGGGAGAATGTCAATTTTTTTTTATAAGGCTACTTAAATGCCCAGACTTAAATGCCAAAGTACTAGAATCCCGCAAGTCATTACTGAATTGTGGGTAACTTGTCCTCAGAAGCGACTCTGGGCAGTTTGTTTGAGTGGATCAAGTTTGAACTCCTTAAAGTCAAACTAAGATCAAAAGATTCTTTGGCATGAATCTTTGTTAGGCTACCTGCTGCAGTTCTTACAGCCACAAAGCCAATAGTTAGTTGTTGCTTAGTCTCATCTGAGATGTGAGAGCAGACTATGTGACATCATACATGACTTTTTTCCCATGACTTTAAAGTTTTTGACAGTCTGGTCATTTGCCTTCAACACAACCAGACCAATGAAAAAAAAAGACAGCTAAAAGCTTTCTAGCTTCATTTATTTGTAAAACATATGGCTAACACAGCAATTACTTTGCAGAAGCTGCAGATGATGGAACATGATGCTGATATACAGTAACATAACCATAAAAGTGACATCCAGTCTGAACTAGTGCCAATGTCAGCAGGCAGGCCAGTTAATCTAATTTGCTAGCTTCCACTTTGCAGAGTAGAATGTTTAACAGCCCGACGGCTCGACACAAGTGTTTGATTTTGTTGAGGGACAAATGCTTAAATTATCAGAGAACATAACCTCTGTGTCCTCGATCAAAAAAAGAGGGAAAAACATCATGGAGGCCTTTAAAGTTTGGTGGCTATTCAAAGCAACAACAGCATTTAGATGTCAGTCAACCGCAGCAAAGAGAAACGCCCACTCCAAGGCTCTAAGCTTGGATGTTACCACAAATAAATCCAAAAATGACTTTTTCCTCCTTTGAAAATTGACGGAAAACACATCATAACTGTAATATTGCTGTAGTTTAAATTTCCTAAGCTGAGAAAGTGAGGAGAAGTCAAATTTTTAAGTCTGGTACAGAGCTGCAGAGATCAAAACCTGACAGTTATAAATCCCTTATCACTCCTTTATGAGTAAATAGATCCTCTGCCTCTCTCATTCAGATAAATTGACATAGCATGCAAAGTTTTCACCCTTTAAAATTCTACTTTTAGTTTTTGTTGCCACTCAGGCCCACCAATGTCGGAAAGGGCCCAGAGCAGCTTTAAATTCAGTCTCTACTCTGTCAATAATCCAATAAATTGAACAACACCTTCCAATGTCACCATTCATATGATTCACCAACAAATTCGTCTTGAAACTCCAGCACATTCAAGTCTGCTGGCTGTTTCATGGTCAAATTATTTTCTCTTTCATGTTACTTGTTTTTTGTCTTTTTATTCCAGAGCTGCTTGCAGCTACTGCCAGTAAAACAGCAATGTGTTACACTGACAAAAGGCTCTGACTGCAAGCGATGTCCCCACCAGACACCAGCACCAGTCCCCCCTAGTGTCTGTCAATATCCATCACAAAGGCTGCTCTTGTTTACATAGTGGAGCTGCTCTCACTTAACCCCGCCCTAAGGAAAAATCATTACAAATATCTGTACAGTTGTCATACTTTATTTCATCAAGTATCACCACCGACATAATCAATTAGGCAGCTCTAAAAATATTCCTTTAGAAATATAATTGAGTGGTGATTTTAGTGGAAGGATGCATCATATGTTGTACTATTTTTGTCTATGGTTGCATCACTGTCTAATCCCAGTGGGACTTTTTTTTTTTGTCTGTAAAACATCTGTCTGAAATGTACTTCAGTGCCACTATTTATGCAGACATGTACGGTAAAGGCATAAAAAGTAGGCTGCATCCACTTTTCTATGAGCCAAATCACGTTTCAAACCACAAATAAACAAGGCACTGCAAAATTCATGAACAAAAAGCTCCATCAATATTTTAGTCATGGCTCCCTGTGACTAGATCAAGAACCAAGCTGTCTGTTCAGTGCAGGCTCCGTGTCTCCACACTGGCTGTGTGCGCCCACGGGCGCGTCCATAGGCTCTTTCTGAATGCTATCATGTACAGCGGCATGAGTGGGAATTATTGTGGTTCCTAAAGTGGGTCAGGGGACCAACCCCGGGTCACTAATTGAGCGTTAAAGAGGTTCCCCAGGTCAATTGATGCCTCTGCTTTCTCTACTGCAATTTAAAATAAAGAGAGGCTCAAACAAAGGGCACTGATAATACCAAGTTTCACTCTGAACGCTGATTTCCCTGCGCAGCGCCGTGTAAACAGGCAATAAAAAGATCTCGTGAACCTGGGCCACCTTGTGATGCAGGCCACGGCTAATGCATGTAAAAACTGTACATGTCTGTTTGTTGGGCCCCTAACATAAAAGCATTAAAAAGTTTTAATTTTTCAACAAAACCCGGTGTCTGACAACATCCACCGTGCGTCCAGCTGGACCACCTGGATGCGTAAAAACCACACTGTGCCGCCTCCTCTCTGAGAGCAGCGCAGCGTGCGTCTGCGGCGGCAGCCTCCTGCGAGAACAATAACTTGCTTCTAAGATGTGCGCTGTGGCTGGAGTGATGGATGACGGAAGGTGACAAAGAGAGGTAACGTGGGGAGGGTGCATGAACCAGCGGATCGTGACTGGACGAGGACGGGATAGGCTACTTACGCTGCTGTTCTCCCCTGTCCAGTGGACCATCGCCTGGTTGTGGGTCGCATCCCCTTTGAGCACGAACGAACTGCTGAGCAGGGACATTTGTTTTTCCCGGGACAGTGCTCTCCTTAAGCGGGATGAGCTTTCTGCGCCGATCGCTTCCTCGTCCGCGTCCCTTGGTAAGCCCGGCGGGGAGCCTCCGTCTCCGCCGCCCATGTCAAACGTAGGGTCCTCCCTGCCGCGCCGGTTTAAAGCCCCGCTGTCACAGCGCACGGGTCCCGGCAATGCCATCCAGGCCGAAGCGGTCAACAGAAAGACGCAGAGGTGCGCAGCGGCAGAGACAGGTTTTTTAGGGCGCAGAGATGCCATGCTTTGCGCCGTAGTAGCGCTCGTATCGCGGAGACTGATGGAGAGACTGTTGATGCTTGTGGGAGATAGATAGGTGTATACTGTAAGCCGAGAGAGGGAGAGAGAGAGAGTGAAGCAGGGAAGAAAGGAGGGAGGGAGGGGAACTAGAGCGAAGGCAGACAGTGGGAACAACGTGGACGCGTCTCTGTGCCAAGCGGGATCCACAGGACGGCGCAGCGGTGCCATCTGCTGTCCTGTAGCTGCAGCGCCCTGCGACTGAGCCGCACTCAGTCCATCTTCACAAAGTGTCACCACATGAGAAATTTGCATTTAAAAGATGACGTATGACATATTTCAAAGATGCATCGGTCATCGGTCGTAATACATTTACATGTATGTGACTGATTAATGGGAATTTTCTAAATTAGGGCCCGCGGGAGCCGGGAGATTAGAAGTGGCTTCTCAGTTCCTCTCAGTGTGGCATAATTATCAAAGGAAAATATTTTTCTCAAAAGACTGTGAAAAAAATCTCAAACCATAGTTAATTCTTTCTCAACCCTGTATGAATTCTCGTTGCACAGCGCGCCATAGAAAAATAAACTTCATTTTCCCTCCTTGCAAAAAAAAAAAAAAATACGGATTTCAGAGCAAAATTTGAAGTGAGAAGTCGGCATCCTTTTACCTCTGTGGAATCACTGCCATAGCTTAAGTTTAATATTGAGTCAAAGTTCTTTTCTGACAAAAAAATATCACTTCATTTGCTGCTAAACAAACTTCCTGAGAAGTTAAGAAATTTAAAAAGATTCAAACTCAGTAAAGTGCTAAAATAAAATGTGGATTTATTTACCAAAACTTTTAAGATACTGATTGCGAACTAATTAAAAATAGAACATCAATATTTGTTGTGAATCATTTGTGTATCTCTTGCAGTTTTGAATGTCATGTACATCATCTTTGCAACTTAGCAAGAAATGTAGCAAAGAAATCTGAGCTTGTTGTTTGCAACACTGGATCAAAATAACCACATCTTGTCTGGGAAAATCATACAAAAATGTAACAGTAACACAGGGTCAAAAGAGGAGCAGGAAAAAGGTTATCCTGTATTGTGGTGTAGTAACCCAAGCTGGGTCAATGTTAAACCTTCAGGGTTTTTTTTAATGTTTTGGACTGTTTGGTTGCCAGTATAAATCTCTCTTAGAGTCCGCATGAATTTATTCCACTTCTGAGAGCAGATGGAACAATGATCTGAGACTGGTCCTGAGGATAATTCATAAACCCTCCGGTCACCAGTTAATTAGCTTAGATGTGGTTGCCTCCAAAATTTTACATGGTCTTATTTTGTTTCAGCTTTCAAAAAATGTTCTGCATTTTTAAACATGATGTTTGCTCCCATTTCAAAGATAAAAACTATCAGATGACCTAAAGCAGTGGGAAATGTTCTCCAAAAAGACACTGCTGAACTGTATTTGCATGCTGTCAGCCCACTGATCCTCCTCACTGCCTCCACTGCCTGTGTATTGGTGACCAGCTGTCCAAGGGGTCAAAGTCCACATTTGATCCCACTAAGTAATAGCTCTCCTCTTTGTCCTCCCTCCTATCCAATTATAGGTAGAGGTTGGATTAACCCATGACAAAGCAGGTGAGGATCAGTGGGGGTCTCATCAGGGCAAACAACAAGGATTTGCCTTTTCTTATGTTGACATTAAGCTGTAGCAACAAATTCCTAATGATGTTTTTTTCTGTTCTATTCCATAGATTATTAGCCTTGCCCATCATAAAGTACAACACATAAAAACAGTGCTGTATGTAGCTGACAGGGTTGACTGGCCTCACATGAGTGCCAGAGTTTGCTTGTCTACTGTAAAGCCTTTAGCCATGGTAACATTTTCATGGACAGCACTGTATTTTTTCATTTACAAGCAGTGTGATGGATGTGGAAATGGAAGAATAATACAAACAATGAAAGTGGGCAACTGTGCAGCAGTTAATTTATGGTAATTTCCTTTATATAACTTGCAAAGAACAAAAAAGGAGCTCCAGGCGACTGCATGCCTTATCTTGGGGCCCTCCTAAGACCTGCTGTCCAAATGGACTTTCAATACCTGTGTTGTTTCAGTTGTTACTGTGCTTAAATGGTGCACTTTCCCAAAAGCTATGAAGTAGATCTTAAGCTTGCAAGAAAAGCACACCATCAAGTCAATTTTCATGGTATTTAAAGCTGAGCTCTGCTGCAAACATACACTGCAAAGTTTAAAACTCAGTCTTGCAAAGACCATATAGGACATTATTATTTCAGCAGAATCTCTCCTTTAAGGGAAGATACTGACCTGTAAGCAGTATCAGTTTTTAAAAAGTGATCTTAGTTAATTATTTACACATAAGGGTCCGTCTGTTGTTGCTGCTGCTGGGAATAAATGGAAAGAGCAATGTTGTTGGCTCAACTGACCTCAGATCAGTGCACTCAGGTGTCCAGAGTGGCAGAACAGTAGCAGCGTTAGTTTGAATATTTGATGACTGCAAGGGCTGAAGGTGAGGCAGTATTACAGACAACAGAGAGGAGGAAGAACAGAGAACATAAGCGCACCTTTGCAAAATAATATCACCCTGTCATTTTAGATTTCTACAAACATTTGCACCCTAATCTGATTCTTTTATCAGTTCCATTTGTCTTCATCCACATTAAAATCCACAAACCTGAATTTTAGTACAGTTTAGAAACATAAATACTTTATTTGGCAGAGACAAACTCGAAAGGATTGAATCAAGAAGCTGCTGCTGCTGGTTCTAATTTTTTTAATGTTTTGTTGTCTTGACTGTTATGTGCTAAAACTGTAAGTCTTGGTGTCTTCTCCTGTGTTATTTCCCAACTTGGAAAAGTGAAGTAGCCGACACCGAGGGAGTACTAACTGCAGTACAAAACGAGTAGAGAGAAACAAAAGTGCGGAGAGTCAAGATAAGTCGTACCATGAAGTAAAACGGTTCATGTTTACCCTGAAATCAACAAAAGTTGTGATAAATGGTGCATTCCTCTGAAGCTGGCAAGCTGTGTGTATCTCTCTTGTTGCTTTACTTCTCCCTCCTCCCTCTTATCTCCTTTTCCTCCCGCTCCTCTGCTGGATAATCTCCTGGCTGTTGGTGTCTAATCCAGATGTTTGGATTTGATCATTGTTCCTGAGGAGTTTCAGCCTCTGGTCTTCACTCTGCTCACCCTAGTTTGCCTGTTATCATGACTTCCTCTTTCTCCTCCTATGTGTTTCTATGTCTCTCCTTTCTATGTGAATGCTATGCACCCTCTTCAGTGTTTCTGTTGTGTCCTCTCCTTCCAAATCTCCATGATTGAAAACAGGTCATGTGGCTCAGTTTCTAATACTGGTGACACCGAATGCTGCCCATCATTCTCCTGGATTTTTATTCTTATCTTAAGTTTTATGGTCTATATATATCTTATTTTGTCATCGATAACATTGTATGTATTGTTATATATTAACCTTTTTCTCTGTGTGGCCTGTCCCCCATTGGGTCTCCATTGGTGGATAGGAGGTTGCACGGCTCAGGTCCTTTTTGGTGACACCTTAAGGTGCTCAATGGTCCTCCTGAAACCATATTTTCACTTAGAATCTACATGTATTTTAAAGTTGTCATAGTAATCTATATACCGTCTGTTCTGTACATGCGACATCTTGAATAAGTAAGCAAATCTACCCAGTCAGAACTTAGGGCACGGAAAATTAAGTATCTACAAGTCCAATATGATGTATCCACAAGAATCCCAACACAATCAGACAATAAAATTCAAACAGGAAGAGCTAGAGGTTTCAGAAAGTTGTGGAATTGAATACAATGATGGTTACAATGTTGTAACCCTGGTTCTATTAGCACAGACTGAGCTCTCCTGTGGACTCCCTTAATAATACTCTCCTTCAATTGCATAGACGCATTCACCCACCAAAATTTTCATGTGACCACCTAAGTTCATCCTGATCCCAATAAAGGGATCTGGTAACCCTCCTTCAGCAATAAGGGAATATTGTATCCTTTGTTCTGTTTCTCACAGACCCCACCTTCTACTGGGCTTTATGGGTACTATAGGTAGAGCCCAAAAAATGTCTGCCTCGCAGTGACATGTCAGCTGACTAGCAGGCTGTGGGGTGGCTCTAGTAGCTCGGGTGGGGGACATTTCCATTATGGCTGACAAGATGGAAACAAACAGACCATCTGCCATAACTGAGTCCATGAAGTACCAAGCATTTTGGTCTTTCCTCTGTATGGCTGCACTTGTAGAAGATGCACCAGCAAAGTGTTTGCAAGGTGAACAGATAAGTAGGGCCCTAGAAGCCCTAAAAGATACAGCTTACCGGATTTGGTGGGAGTGATGGTGATTGTTTGTTCCGCCGCCATGAACATCACTTTTGGAAAGTCACTACACACAGGGTGGCAGGGTGTTCTCACAGACATATGTCCTGGAAAGATGAAGGAGTTGTTGTTGTTATCTTCCACGGGAAGTGGCATCATCAGGTCAGAAGCTGGCAATGGTGTCAGGTCATGCGTGTGTCACATAGATGTTGATGGTCATCTCTGGTTTGCCCTCCCACACATCAGTTGAGTTTGCAGGAGTGGTCAAACCGTTGCAGTCAGCAAAGCAAGGGAAGTGCCTGGCAGTCAGCATAGGATGGCAGCCCTGTGTGTGCTTTGCAAATAGTTATTCAAAGTGTGAGGTAGCACAGGGGGATTAGGCAGGGGCATGATATAACAAGCATGTCACTTGAAACAGTGATTCCATGCACTAAGAAACAGCAAATCAATGGCAGTAGCGTCCAGCCTGAATCATATGCTGTTAACATGATAATGTTGAGGACTTGGCTCGAGATGAATTTTCTCTAAATGGCTCTCTTTGAATTTTAATGGATTACCCCTGGTCTCAGGACAGAGGTTGTCATACACTGTACAGATTGTAAAGCAGCAAATTGTGATCTTACTTGAAAATTTTACTTAACTTGACCAACTTATGTAAGTAATGTGGGACAACCATGGAGAGCAGGATGCTTCAGATGATTTTTTATTGGTTGTTTTTAACTTACTTAGTAATTTTTGACAAAATAATTCAATAAACAACAATGTAAATAATGCATGCGCCTGAAAAATGTTGAATAATTCAGTCTACATTAATAATATAAAACGAAAACTGTACCTACAAGTGGAGCGTACAGAGCTCACAGATCAAAACACAACCTCATTATCTAGCTGATCTGGCAGACTTCAAATTAAAAATTTCTGTGTGATCTTGAAAATATATCTAAATCTGCATGTTCTGTGTTTTCATGCACAAATGAGGGAGGGCAGATGATGGCAGGGTGTGCACCCTCCATGACCTCTATTGCTAGGATACTGAGTGTAATTGCACCTCCTAAACTGGGGCTTGAGTTTAAATATTTCATACCACTATGGAAATGTGTGTGTCTGGGTGTGTGCCGAAGTATGTGTAGAAGGAAACCAAGGGGCAAGGCTGCAGAAATACTGAGTATGAATGTAATCTGTTTTCATCTGAATTATAGGCACTAAACCAGAGGCAGTTAAGGTGTCAATTAATTAAAAAAATGTATGTTTAACTTTATTTGTCCAAATGTTCATGTTTATCCAGAGAGTTCCAACTGGCCATGAAAAACACCACCAAAATCACTACCACTACAAAGACCACCACCACCCCACAGCCCCCCAAAAACAGAAAAGTATTTTTACAAATTTTGTCTGTCTCACAATGTGATCTCTCACAGCATTTTTTAAAATTTCTCCTCAAGGAAATTTTCAAAAAAATCATTTGCAAAAATTGAAAATACTGTGCCATACATTTGCAATAAAACTAAATTCGTGTGGCAAGGTCAACAATATTTGCAAAATGTTATCTTTTGCAAAAGAAACTAGACTTTTCTTGTAAAGAAAAAAGAATGGAAAGAAATGAAACTTTAGCAAGTTTAGGAACACTTGCGGAATCAGGCCTTTTCATTCTCTCATTTGATATACATATTCCTGCATTTCCCAAAATCCTTCATAAAGCTGTTTAAGTCTCGAACATTTGCCTGGTAGGGACCTAATTTGATAATCATTTAATTGTTGTTGTCATTTATGATGCATGAAGGATGTTTGGGTTTTGACCTGTTTATAGGAAAAAAAAGAGTATTTGAAGATGCCACTCTGGGCTATATTTCGTAGACTGAACAATTAATAAATAAATAATCCTCAGATACTGATAATGAAAATAATAACAATAAAATAGGTTGAAACCCTACTATAATGGCTAAAATTTTACCCCAGGGAAGCTAAGAAAGAGGGTGTTTGTGGTCTATTCTCAATTGAATATTTTACATTAAATATTTGATATTATTGCATATATTACATTTTCCACAGTGTGCATGCAGAAATAAAAGCAGTGAGTGAAACATACAATTAGAGTCGCTCCTATGCATTCTCTAATGGGAGTAATTTGTAGTAAATTATAGTGGAGCTAAACTCCAGTTCATCCCTGGGCATATGAGCACAGTTTGTGCTACAGAATCATTAGTGAGAGTAAGATCTTGGTTAATTAAATGAAAGCTTTCTGTCAATCAGCTGAGCAAATTGATAAAGGTAATCAATAAAGAAATCAATTCATGCTATCATAACTAGCAGCACCAAAGAGGTTTCAGTTAGCTGTTGAGAGTCAAAATATTTGTGCAGGTCTGGTGCAGCTCTGCAAAACTGGAGCACATTAATCTTCATCACATACAGTTATATGAGAAAAATTCATGATGAAAAAAGCTCCGTTCAGCAGCTGCTCAGCAGCATGCTAACTAGCTTGACTTCCTCAGTCCAAGGTTTGCCCCTCCCCCTGAGCTGTCTCAAGCCCTTCTGCCCTGAGATGATGCAAAACCTACGTCATTCATCCATACCTCTCATCTTCGATCACACATACAAACAAGACAGTGCCACAGGCACCCATCAATGAGGGCTATGAAATATTTACTGAGTTTATTTTTCCAGAGGTCATGCTGTGGAGATACACTCAGAATGTATCTCTTATTGCAACTTTTTATTAAAAGCTTATTTAGAACTCTTACATTATATCTCACATAGAAAATATGGAATGCATAAATGTGAAATAATTTCCTTGAATAAAGATGTTGATAGGTAGACCACGTGCACGTACAGTGGGTACGGAAAGTATTCAGACCCCTTTAAATTTTTCATTCTTTGTTTCATTGCAGCCATTTGCTAAAAT
>JAPZDY010000016.1:2463776-2480389 GCA_029783645.1 Ctenochaetus hawaiiensis
TCTTAGGAACCTTGAGTGCTGCAGAAATTCTTTTGTAACCTTGGCCAGATCTGTGCCTTGCCACAATTCTGTCTCTGGGCTCCTTGGGCAGTTCCTTCAACCTCATGATTCTCATTTGCTCTGACATGCACTGCGAGCTGTAAGGTCTTATATAGACAGGTGTGTGCCTTTCCTAATCAAGTCCAATCAGTTTAATTAAACACAGCTGGAATCCAATGAAGGAGCAGAACCATTTCAAGGAGGATCAGAAGAAATGGACAGCATGTGAGTTAAATATGAGTGTTACAGCAAAGGGTCTGAATACTTATGACCATGTGATATTTCAGCTTTTCTTTTTTAATAAATTTGCAAAAATTTCTACATTTCTGTTTTTTTCTGTCAAGATGGGGTGCTGAGTGTACATTAATGAGAAATAAAATGAACTTTTTTGATTTTAGCAAATGGCTGCAATGAAACAAAGAATGAAAAATTTAAAGGGGTCTGAATACTTTCCGTACCCACTGTACGACCAAAAATATGAAGCCTGCGGGGATAAGAAGTGTTCCTGGGAAATGTAGGAAATCAGAAGCTCAGTGACTTAGTATTATTAATATGAACACTGTAAGTGTAAGTAAGTTTTTACCTTTGTGTTTAGCTGATATGTTTAGTTAAACCCACCTAAAACTACCAACACCAAAAGGCAGACAATTGACAACTATATGCTAGTTTAAGTTCAGCAATTTGTTGCAAAGACATTTTTCACAACAGTTTGCTCAGAGTATGACCAGATGACCGAAGACCAAGCTCCAAAGAAAACTAATGTTGTTAACGTCTGTTGAATGTGTAAAGATTTTTTTTACTTGGCAAAACATTTTACACATCAACACTATGAGGTCATATGTCAGTATTGGTTATACTTAATTTTTCTTCTCCCCAAAATAACCTGATATAATTTAGAAGTTTTTGTTAAGTTTCTATGCTAGGAGACAGTTACCTGTTTATGAATAAGAACCAAAATAACAATGAAGTTATGTTTCTGGCCTTGTGCTAAATATAAACAAAGTATTAATTTTCACTTTAGATATGTTTTGACTCCACCAATTCTAGAGATGTATGTCTGGCTATTTAGCTGCTAGCCATAGGGTAAAGAGGGTTTATCTGACTTTTTTTTGCTAAAAATAGCTTTCCGCTGCAGCTGGAGACAAGGTTGTTGAGAACAGCTAATGTTAGCCTAAAAAGTAAACTTGTGAGAAGTACAACAGAAACAAGAGCTGAAAGACAACACAAAGCTCTGCAGAATGAAGGGAACTGTACTCGAGTCATAATTTGACTTTTGCAGCACACACAGGATCCTTTGTTTTGATTAAAATATTTATTTATGCAGCTTCAAGTGAAGTAAAAGCACATGACGTGAAAAAATTAGATGCTAAATAAAAGTATCCAATTAAAATATTTTCAACTGCCATGATCATCTCTAGGCCCGGTGGTGGAGCGGAAATAAACACCTTGATCCATTAAATGCATACTTAAAGCACATTTTAATGGGATGTTCCACCCAAATAAAGAGCCAGCCAGCAATTGACCCCACTGAACTCCTGAAAAGTAATTACCCCAGTGAGCACACACACACACACACACCTTAAACCACACACAAAAACCACACTACCCCCCTCCCCTACCCCCAAAGTATTTCATATCTCCTCTTGCATGGTCTAAAAGGTGTGACCATCAATTAGGGACCACACGGGGTCTGTCGCCTCCTCTATCCCCCTGAAGACAGGTCCCCATGTCCCAGCAGTCACACTCTGTCATCCCAGATTAAAGGCAGCGAGGTTGATAACTCACCCTGGCTGCTGGATACACATTTCAACAAGAAGAAACAAGAATCTCTGAACGCCTCAGTGTCCCTTGGTGCCACTAGTGCATGAACAAACAATGCTGCGGGCATGCTTGTACTGCACAAACGTACAAGAGTATTTTCATGTTCACCACTTCATGCATGGCGGCGTGTAAATTCTGCTACCCGTAATGAATACACCAACACTTCAATGCATTGGAGCTAATGAAGCATTTTAGACTTTCTTTTGTATGGCAAAAAACTGCGATAAGACACTTTTATTCTACAGCAATAATGAAACTGAAAGTGAGAGGACATCATTCAAGGTGAAGCATATTGCGTTTATACCCTTGTGTTGAGTACACTTACACAGAGTCAGGTCACATCAATTCATAAGGACATTGACATATTTGTCTCAGGTGGATAGCATTAGCATAAGTGCTAAAAGCATTTAGTTAAAACGCTAGTTTACAGTCCAAATGTGTACATTCTAAATTAAGTGGCGATTAATCACTGGAATATAACTTTTCGTGATTTTGTGATTTGTATGTTTCAGAGGAAGAAAAGAACGTTCAGATTCTTAACTGATATCCCTCTGGATGCTGTTTAATGTTGAATAGTAATAGGGTTTTTTTTCTGGTAGATAAAGCTGCATTAATAAACATTCTGCGTTTTTTCTTTCATCCTTCTTTTCTCTAACCTACCTGACTGGCTCAGTGTTGTGTTATGAGGCTGAGACCTGAAGAGGGATGTGCTGTGCTGCGTCATCGGCAGGTTTAATTCTCACAGCAATCACATTGACCTACAATAAACCTTCAAGGATGATGGGCTAATCAGTGCTATAAGTAATGACTTTGGTTGCTTTAAACAATGTGAGGGCGGAGGAAGTTGAATATGTTCCTCTTTTAGTCTGAGTTATGTGACTGGTGAGGTTTGACTCATGGATTTATGAAGAACTATACTGATATTGGTGCCTTTGGACTAATGAGCACGTAATTTTGATATAATATCTAACAAGTCAGCTCTTAAAGGGTAAAGAGTTGTCCTTGCTTAATTTAGAAACAGATGGAATTTAGTCATAACACCAAACCTAGTGGCAAAAATGACTGCACCATTATACGACTCTCCATTTAGCTTTTCATAATAATAAGAGATGTATAAAACAATGCTACCTTTACTTTTTTTAAAAGAATTATCATCCTGATGGAATAAAACTTTATTACAAAACTGACCAATGGTTCTGGCCAAAGCCAAAAAAGGCCCACTGTACCAGTTGGGGTTGCGGCATTACGCTGTGGTATAACAAACAATAGTTATCACACCAGGTGCATCTTCTTATCTAAAGTGTTGGATTTATTCTCATTAGAAATGATTCTCAGGTTATAACAAATTGAGAAGTAGCTTCCATCAAATTAGGTCTTTTGTTGTCATTATTTTGATAGGGAGACCTCTAGTGGCAAAAATTACATATTAAGCATTTCAGTGGTCTAACACTATATTTAATCTCTTAGGAGGATAAACACCAGCCACTGACATTTTCACAACCTGGCAACTCGCAAAATATTGTCAAATATTGTTAGATGGCTTCAGCTTGATTACTAAATAAAGGATTATTAAAGTCATTAGTTACCTTTAACTATTGCTATTTGGTGGAAAGTAATCTCTCCCAGAATGATATTCATGTCAAGAGAGAAGCTTCTGAAACAGCAATTAGATCTCAGTGTAAAAATATTACTCTTAAAAAAACAAGGAGAGTCAATAAACTGGTAAAAAAAAAAAAAAAAAGAAAGAAAGATTGGTATCTAAAATGAAAAGCTCTCTCTTGACAAAATGTACATGTGTTTACTGTTACAGCAGAATGACTCTGACACAGGATTCTGACCGTGTCAGTGCAATATAACTCTCCAGTAAAACTCAGGACAAGAAGTTCTGTTGCCATTCGATGATTAAATTGTTCTGCCACATTTTAAAGGCTTCAGCTCTGTTAACTTTCAGCATCTTTAAAGCCTCTTCACTGCAGCAATAAACACACTTTTATTCTGCCTGTGCTTGATGTTAATTTTTTTCACTTTGAGAATGGAAATACGTTTCCATTTGTCAGATTTCCCCAGAGAGCCAAGCCACTTTCCACAATACTTCCCGCCCCCAACTCTCACTCAATCAAACCTCCCCTGGGGTTTTTTTTTTTTCTAACTAAGCCAAACATCTGAACGCTGGTGCAATAGCCTCCGAGTGAATCCACCCTCCCACCGCCACCACCCTGGACCCAAGGTGGGCTACTGAAAGGCAGCGTGCTGTAACAATGCTAATTGTAACAGATTTGTTTATTGTGCAAAGTAAACGTCTTAATTGTTGTCAAGGGAGGGTGGGAGGGAAGAGAGGATGGATGGATGGAAGTAGAGAGAGATGTGTGTGTGTGTGTGTGTGTGTGTGTGTGTGTGTGTTGGGGGTGGAAGGAACACAGAGGCTGGTTTGCATGTCTTTAGGGATGAAGAGAAATAATGCTCTGTCACATCAAGAAATGTGGCAGTGAATTATTACTCTTACAAGTTCTTCCATGCTCAAGGTTAGCTCAGAGTCAGAGGAAGGAAGAGTCACAGGGGAGGTCTCATCTTCTGTTTACACAAGATGTTTCCATAAGCAAGCGTCCTCACACAACCTCACTCTCATCTTCACTGTATCATGAAGGTCTAGACGATTTAAATGTAGATGAGTTTAATGTACACAGGTATAGATTGTGTTGCATAACAGCAGAAGAATGACAAAGCCAATCTCGAGTCTTGACTATGAGGTTCCAGGTCAAGACCACTGAAACATGGCTCCAAGTCTGTAAAGCAAAGGTTGCCATGATGTTGCCAGCTCACCTGCACAGACATGACTATAGGAGGTGCCACTGGTGCAAGGCATCAGGGCCCAGAATTTATAGGGGCCCACGAAGGAGGCTCTTACTGCCGATTAAATATCATATGTCATGCAGTCCTTGTCAGCTGTTCAATGGCAACATAAAGGCTATACGGGCTTCACCATTTTCTTATCTTCTGTATCATGCTTAGTTTTGCGTGTCCTTTCCATGTATGTGTGTGCACGAGTGTGTGCTTGAGAGAGGAAGGACCCAAGAAAAATACTTACATTGGGGCTGATCACAATCATATTACACTGCTACTCAGCTGTACATTGAGTTTAGCGTTAATAAGCAAGTGTGAGCATCCTAGCGTGCTTAACTAAGATGGTGAATAAGTTAGCATATCTATTAAAAATCAGCATGATAGCATTTAGCTTAGACCCCCAACTGAGTAAGTGCAACCACACAGAGCCACTAACATGGCTGTAGACACTTAGTCCTGTTAAATATTCATTGAATTACAAATAATATTAAGTGTAAAACTTTCATATAAAATGCTTCAATTCAGCTTTTTGATGTCATTCCTGTGACTGTGTCATTCATTATTGGAGATTGGAGATTTAAAAAGATGCTGTTGTATATTTGGATTATTCAAGAAAACAGACCAGCAGACTTTTAGTTATGTGATCAAAAAACAACTGTTTCTGTCCTGTAATGAATGAAGTAATGTGCGTACTGTAACAGTCATGGCTAAGTTTTCTAAGGTACATTGCTTGATTTTTATCAGCATTTCAGTCTTTTTGACCCTTAGCACATGGACATTTTCAATTTCTGAATTCCTTAGCATGTCAAGGTCATGAACAGTGATGAGAGTTGTGTTTACTGCTACGACCAAGAGACCAAACACAAGTCCTCAAAGTGGCGAGCCTGCAGACTCCACAACTGAAGTGGGTGTGTCGGGTCAGGAGTGCAACCAAGAGCAAGCTGGAGGTTTGCTTTGACATTCGTGGGGTTGTGCACCATAAATTTGTCCCTCAGGGTCAGACGCTGAGCACAGCTGTGACATTCTGAGGTGTTGGAGCAAAAACATTTGAGCACAAACGACCTGAACTGTAGCTTGATGGCAATGGGGCGTGTGGAAAATGTGTGAGTCTCTCACCTACAGCAACAGCAACACTTTATTTTAGCAGAAACTGACCTATTAATGCCTGGATCTTCTTCGAACATCTTATCTGCACCTTTAATTTTTCATGTAAAACTAAGACAGATGTGAATAATAATAAGTAAATTCCAACCTGCACTTCAATTCTCTGCTGTTTTTTTCTAAATCATGATCCTAAGTTATTGGTGAGAAAGACAAACATGAGGTGACTTTATGTGTATACATTTTTTTAAGCTAACTGTGCAAATTAGGTTGATTTTTCCATTCTCTCTCTAAAGATGGAAAAACAACATCTCATGGAGGATAAAACTGTACTTTTGCATTTAACATCCATAAAAGAGTGCTCTCCCTCTCCATTACTCAAAGTGATGGGCTGCACAGATAGCAGTGGTGACAGGGCCTCCTTCTGCTACGCTCACACTCTCTCTGTGCCCTCTGAGTGTGTGTGTGTGTGTGTGTGAGTGTGTTGCTCCATGCATCTAAAAGACAGGGAAAAATGACGAGTGAGAGTCCTCCTTTGTGCTGTGTGCTGTCCTGTGGGTGTCACTAACACTGAGAAAGCCTCCCTCTGGGCTCTGTTGTGCTTTGCATGTATTCCTCCTGCCATGTCTTATCACGGCTAAACTAATCCGAGGCTACTCATTATTAAAACATGTGTAACAATGCCCCCTGCTGGTAGAATGTGCAACCTGCCCTTCAAGAGCTGTGGCAATCATCTGACTTTCGTAAGCTATTTTCCTGCTCTGAATCTGATCCATGTAAACAAACATCCTCTTGGTAATACTGCGAGAGTCTTGTTAGTCTTGTTGGATGAGAAGGAAAAAGGCTCGGAAAAGATCCCCAAGCATGAATAATTGAACAACCTTGAATATGTTGTCTTCTAGTTTGCG
The DNA here is from genome assembly GCA_029783645.1 of Ctenochaetus hawaiiensis. Classification (NCBI taxonomy): domain Eukaryota; kingdom Metazoa; phylum Chordata; class Actinopteri; order Acanthuriformes; family Acanthuridae; genus Ctenochaetus; species Ctenochaetus hawaiiensis. Next base: position 2,470,487 of record JAPZDY010000016.1, read on the forward strand.
TGGGGGAAAAAAAAAAGAAAAGAAAAACTTTTTAAACAATCTGTATCCATCCAGCCCTTCGCAACCTCTCTTCCATTACAAGCAGGCTTTGATGTGAGGTTTATTTTCCTCCTTGCACTTGTCTTTTGCCTCTTCATGGATGCCCCTTACTTATTTGTGTCGGCTTTCCATCAGCACCCCTCCTCCTCCCTCTTGTTTTTATATGACATTGGGTTTTGGAGGAAAGTGGATTCACTGTCTCTGGTAAACAAACAGACAGCTCTCTCCATCCCAAAGGCTGAGACCTCATGATGATTATTCATCAGGACCAAATCCTCAACCCAGATAAGAACCCTGCAAACACACTCATCACATGTTCCCCGACCAACTTTTGCAGAGACAAGCTGAAATAATAAAAGCTGAATGAGGGGACACAGAGATCAGACCTGTAACAGCGATAGTACAAACATTCAGTGTTGCTCTTTTCATGGGTTCAAGTGCAGATTTTGAATGTCATTTTTTAAGATTTAATATTTTATTTCTTCAGAATGAAACAAAAAAAATATTTCAAACAGCTCTATTTAACTTGAACATTGATGTGACAGCTAAACTAAGTATGCAGCATAAAATAGCTCAAAATAATAACTGGTTCACAAAGATTCACGAGGTCAAGAGTGAATTTATAAAGTCATATTTAAAGTCAACATGAATGAAAAGTCAAAGTGCTCACAAATAGAAATGACAATAGACAAAAGACAGTGTGGCCAACAGCTCCAGTACAGCTGGTGTATTAAAAGGACCATCAGGTTAAGTTGTTCATCAATCAAATATTTTCTTGTGTGATGAGAAAAATCACGACAAGAGTTTGTGGCAGTATGCAGTCTGAGCCACATAAAGGTTTGTCAAAGTACCACAATGACAAAATATGTCTGAAAACATAAATTTAAGCTAGAATGTAATACTTCACCTCTTTAAACTGTGGTTTTGGTTTGCTGTCCTCTGCAACCTTTTTGCCATTAAATTTACATTTTATCTGAAGATAAAGAACATAATATAACAAGCTAATGCTGAGATAGTGTGCACTGCAGCTGGGATGATGCTCATTAGGGGAGTGAAAGCGAAATAGATTCATTTTTGTAGCAAATGTCACACTGTATAACTTCATTTTAGAAATATCAAAATGATACAAAATTATATAGTTGAACTTGAACTTGCTGGGTCTGTATTAAAAGAGTACTTCACCACTAGAAAGGCAGTCTTCTCATAAAATTGAGCTGTCTATGCAGCAGAAAGACACAACTATTTTTTAAATTGGTGCTATGCGCCCAAACAATAAACTGTGCTGTTTTAGATCAACAAACAGTCCCACTGTTGGGTGATGTACTTCAGGTCGGGATGTGTTTGGTTCTGGCTTGTCCATTTGAAACAGATAGGAACATTCTCAATATCAGACAATCTCATGTTACAGCTTAACAGTGCACTGAAATATGTTTCTGGAAACATTCTAGGCAGGAAATAGACAATGAAGTGAAGATTCTGGCAAAATTTGGTGAACTGCCTCTCTTTTGATCCAGCTTCCAAAATTCAGAGTTATAATCTGTAGTTCAAACAACAGCCCCAAAATCAGCAAAAGTCCCCCTACCATCAGAGAGAAGTTTAAAACTGTTCATTAGCACATACTACCCACATTATAATGATACAAAGCTGGTTGGAAATTAGCATTGTGGCTAGTGGGGCACAACATATGTGCTGCCTTTGTGTAGATCAGTTTGTAAAAATCCTGATGTAATAAATGACATCACAATGAGATCATCAGAGATGTTTTCTCTGACTTGACAAATCTACTCTACAGCCACAGTAACATTATGTGCCACAGGCTGCTTTCACAGGCTGCTATCACAGGGCTTCCAACACAGTGTCCCTTTAACGAACTTAAACAAGATTTTTTTTATTTATATCCAACCTGGTTATGACAACATGAGAGCATTTCATTGAAAAGCCTTAACTTGCAGTCAAGAGAGAAGTAAACAAACACAGTTTTTATGAAATAGCGCCAGGCTCAGATGGAACACTTTCATAACCTCCGCCTCGTCCAAGTCTCTTTCCCGTTCAGCACAAATCAGAAGTCTTTTAAGAGGTTCATTAATGACGGACATCAAAGTCTGACTCTGTGAGACCTCATCAAAGGAGACACAAGAGAGATCCATGCCTCACCTCATGAAACAAACCTCCTCCTAATGAAGAAGTGCCAACCTGTCTGCACCGCTTACTGCAAAATGAAGGAGTAATTTGCCTCTTCCTTTTTTTCCCCATAGAGCCAGCGACTGAGAACAGGTGAAGTCACAGGGCTGAGATGGGGTATAGAGAAACGGCATGCCTATCAATTAGCTCCAACTAGTCAGATGTGCATTGAAAGAAAGGATGAGAAAGAGAAAGAGAGAGACAGGAAATGAAAAGGAGATAGCGAGTGTGTGAGTGTATGTGTGTGTATACGTTTGAGAGACAGGAAAAGAGAGAGAGAGAAAGATGATGCAAGGTTTCATTTCATCCACAGAGAGGCAGATAAATCTATGGGAAGCAGAGAGAGAGAGAGAGCACACATCTTTGAATGATCAGGCTATAACTGGGAATGTCACTCAAAGGCTGCATAGAATATATAGTTTGTAGCTACAGGCTGTCACAACTCACATATCTGCACACATTTCTCCTTATACAGTTCCCAGCTAGCGTTCAGGTAACAGCCAGCATCATGTTTTATATGTTAGTTCGGTTACTTTAATTTGACTGCTCTGAAACAAGACTGACTCTTTTTACAGTGTGGAGAGTTGATATAAGCATAAGGGCTGGATAAATTGAGAGTTGTTTCCTGTAGAAACTATTTGTAATCCAATGTTTTAATTGAGGTTCTGAGTATTAAAGACCCCCTCCATAATGTTTCAGATGTGTATAAAACACCGTACTTTGATTAAAACTGGGTTTCTGATCTTTTTTTCATAATGAAGTTGCATTATCTTGTTAAAATCATTCTGATTATACATACTCTTCCCTCATTTAAAAATTCAGAACCTTTGATCATGTAATTAAAGTATAAGTATATTATAAGAGATGTATGTGACTTTATTCAGAGGTCCATTCTCAGTGTTTGTGCATTAGAGGCTTTCACATTAGCTTTTATCCTCAAACTCAGTGCATGCAACATTTGCACAGGGATTTTGTGTTTTTTGGAATAAACTGTAACAGAAGTAATGGAAAAGATAGACAGTTGTTATGAATATCTATTCTGTGAATAGAGAAGGCCGCAGTTCATCTTGCAATTTCCTGTACAACAGATCCTTAAATGAAGGGGTGCATCTGGATTACTCCATATGGGTGGAATGAGAATGATTTATTTTTGGTGGTTAGAGATTTATTGGGAGAATTTATTTATTTATTTATTTACTTTTTGAGCAGGAGACATCTGGATTAAGTGACTCAAATTTACAAATTACCATGTTTCTTTCCATAGGTTTTGGCCCAGTCTACCTTGTTCCTTAAGTAACTGCAGTGTTTGCTTTTGATCCTTTGTACTGCCTGGTAAAATTTGTATTTTTTTTTTTTTCTAAAGTGGAAAAAAAAGGGGAAAGACTATAACATCAATGACAATCTCAAGACACCCTTTTCTCCTGGTTTTAACTTTCTTCTTACCCTCCCTCGACTTGAACAGCAGAAATAACAGTTTACTCCTGAACATATTCAAGGTGGACAAAGAGCATATATCCCTGTGAAAATAGCACAGCATCAGAACTAGATGTAACCTTAAACACTGCTAATGTATCAGACTCCCATTCATAGAATTTTGTCCAGTTTAAGACCTATTTGCCCCACCGATATACTTGGCATCCACCTGTCATGCACTATTGAACGTTATTGACAATGTTGACAATTAATCAAATTATTATGTGTTATGTGAAACAGGTTGCTTGTAGTAACAACAACTAAGTCTGGCTGCAGTTTGTTCCTCTCATGATAGGTTAAGTCATGAGAGGGAGAAAGTGGGCCTAAACTCTTCAGATCTACTGAGTGTTTTTAGCCTCTTTGACTTTTCCAGACTTTCGATTCAAAATCCTGTCAGATAAATAGATAAACCCGCTGTGTCACACCAGATCAACACCAAAAGCCAGGTATTTTTCTGAACAGTGGTTGACAAAACTAAGGGAGAATAAATATTATACTTACATTTGTCAGTTGGTCAGAGGCATGACTTCAAATGAATTGTAAATTTGCTTTGAGTCTACTTGATGTGATAACAAATAAAAGCTCTGAAAGTGTTTTCAGCCATTTTCTATGTTTTTGTCAATAGTAAAGAAAAATAATGCAGCAGCTAAAATGTCTGTAACAAGGTAATCTAATTCCAAAACAATATAAAGCAAGCATTTTTTTATTTTTAGAACTAACCATTTAGAAAATATTAAATCACTGAATGTATACTATCATAACAGTACACTAACTTTACAATTTGAGTTGAATAACCAAGGGATGAGTAACCTTGTTTGATAAGGCTTTTTAAAAACTGCCCTTGGTCACATGTTCAGTTTTCACCTTTAACTTCATCTCAACCAAACTACAAGTCGTCGTCAATGTATTCCCTGAATCTGATTGGTTATCTGGAGGACGTGTTCTTCGTACTGAATTCTGATTGGTTAAGACATGACGATGCGGCCATCAGTGTTGAGCGTCCCGTCAGCGTGTGTTACAAGGAGGTTTTACCTGAAGAGAGGAGCATACAGCGGAAAATGGCGAGCTGGTGTGTACGTGCAATGAGGCAGAGCTACTCGCTTGTAGCTTCACCTGCACTTCTAAGGTAACATACTCTTGTATTGACTTTGTTATCTAAAATGTGATCTTTACAGCAGTGCTAGGCTTAGTTTGGCAGAATGAGGTGCCCGTGTTAGCTAAAAGAACGGCAGCCAGCTAGCAACATGAGCAGTCGTTATCGACCATGGTCTTTAATGCTGACCTTATAATGAATAACTAACTATTGAAACTTACTAACTAGACGAACATATGTTGGAGATTTTCTGGTTCAAACTCAAACGTCAAGTCCAAGCACAGTTTGTTCTGTGTGTCACTGTTAGCATGTCATTGTTAGGATGATGACATAACGTGACATATCATAGACTAAGAAGAGGGAATACAAATGTGGTGTAAGTCAGTATATCAAGCTGTTTTTCAGGCTGTCCGAAACTTGGAGTTAAACTCTGAATGTGCCTGATTTGTTGTGTATTTTCAGATAATTGATTTTTATTCTCAATGCGTGACTTTCGTTAGTGTTATCTATCTTTTATTGACCGGGGAGATATCCAAACCAAACATTCATAAGCTTTACCTTCCCTTTATCTTTAACAAGTCTTTTGTTTAAAGCTTTAGACATAAAATAATGACTGGACTTTGGTGTCACGTCTCAACACCACACTGTGTAGTGCAGAGAAAGAGAGAGAGACAAACGTAAGATGGAAAGGGAAGGAAAAAAGTAAAACTAAGAAGAATTCTATCAACATTTCACGAATTATTACTTATTCTATACAAGTGAACGTTTATCATTGAATAAATGTTATAAATGGGTAGTTACATAACATTCATTGTAAGTAATACTGGCAGTTGTACAATTGGCAGTAGGGTAAATTAAGCCGTCTGATACCATCAATTAGTGGGTCTGAACAAAGAGCCAGAATATCCTGACTTCCAGAGACCTAAAGTAATAAGTGCAGAGGGTACAGATGGGTTTTAAAATCACCCTTAGAAATTTGTGGATTGGGGTGTAAATCTGGTGACTGTGGATGCCATAACATACGATTTATTTTATTTTGTTATAAACTTTTTTTTGATGTATTCAAGTGACAGTGTTAAGGCTTAACCAAGTGAAATGTTGTTTTCTTGTGCCGCATTCAGTTAGTGTAAAAGGATAAATAATATTTCAGCTGAAATATTTGGCACATTGAGGAGAGGGTTTGACTTACATAATAGCTCATGTGAGCCTGGATTGAGAGAGTACCTGCAGGCTTCAGGCTTAAGGAATCAGGATCTGAGTATTGGTCAAAACATAATTAATTAATTCCACTAACATGCAGCAAATTACTTACTGTCATGTGTGTCAATACCCTAGAGCATCCCCTCGATTGTTATGTACTGCCACCCAGCAGAAGAATGGCCACGGGTCAGAGGAGGAGGCTGAAAAGCCAGAGCAGAGTTCACCAGAGAAAGTCCTGATGGAGGAGAAGACCCAGCTGGAGGAGCAGCTCAAGGACATGACAGTAAGTCAGCAGACAGGGCCACTTCTGTTTTAGCAGAGCTGATCAGGAACGGAGAAGAACTTCATCTTCTCTGACTAAATCATTCTGATATCAACTCACAATGACAGTAATCTAAAGAAATATTTATGATGCATGTTTTCTATCAGTTTACCGTGTTTATGAATTGACAACCATATCAAGGAAGCACATGTGAAGGAATGTACTAAAATACAAATTCTGTGTGGAAAAGCTTCTCATACCATGTCAGCAGTAAACTATAAAAATTGAACTGGTCTTCAGTGACATTTTGAGGGAAAAAGAATTTGTGTTCAGTGGAAATGGAAAAACTATTTGACTAATAAATTGGCTATCAATTACTGGTTACGTGCAGCCAGATTTAGTTCAATAAATGGGCTGGCTGCTTACAATTAATGGTGTTTACCAAGGACGGCTTAAATATTTGGAGTTTCACACTGTTTTTTAACATCGCTAACTTCACAGAAGTATTTCAGAGACATGGTGAATAATACAGTTTGTGGTCCGGAGCTTCATTACATAATATTGACAATACTGTGTTTTCAAGCCACAGTTCACTGTCTGTACCACTTTTGCAGGAAAAGTACAAGCGGGCCTTAGCAGACACAGAGAACCTCAGGACAAGGAGTCAGAAGATGATAGAAGATGCTAAAATATACGGTAATAACCTTTTTTTTTAATTATTTTTTAACAGTATCCATCCACATTACGTTGTAGCCCTGGGCAATATACAGATAGTATTAATATCATGATATGAGATTGAATATTGTCTTAGATTTAAGATACCATTACACTGTTATAATATATGTTTTGTCTCTTCCACCCTTTTTAAAGGCTGAATCGCAGTAAAATGATCCAATATTCTGAATTTAACAAAGAGTTAAAGCAAATTTAATATTTGCCTCCACCCAAGTTATCATTTCATCCACATTACTGATGATTATCAAAAGTCTCAGTCACAATTTCTTGTGAAAGCACCAATAGTAATCCCCAAAATACTGTTGAAATACTTATATTGAGGATACTGTGGTACTTGTTAAAACATCGTTATACTTGATTTTGTCCATTTTGTACAGGCCAATAATATAGGCTTTAGGTTTGTTAAATCCTGCAAAAAATAACACATGGTCCAAATAAAATGTTCTGCAGTTGTAAGATTTAACCACTAGATGCCAGAACTGGGCAACTTAACCTTTATTGACTGAACTGTCTTCATGAAGTGAATAAGCAGTTGGTTTCGTTATAGTTTATAACTTCGATTTGTTTAAATTTGCAAAGCATATGTTCAGTCATATTAGGAATCTTTGATACACAAATGGTCCTTATTAAAATTTTTAAGTGTGTTACATACAACACATTAGGAGGTTCTGCCTCTAACTCTATCCATCCATCTTCTTCCATCATCAGGAATCCAGGGATTCTGTAAGGACCTGCTGGAGGTGGCCGACATCTTAGAGAAGGCCACAGAGAGTGTGCCCAAAGAGGAGGTGACAAGCCAGAACCCTCACCTGAAGAACCTGTACGACGGCCTTGTTATGACTGAGGTCCAGATCCAGAAGGTGTTCACCAAGCACGGCCTGGTCAAGCTCAACCCTGACGGCCAGAAGTTCGACCCCTATGAGCACGAGGCTCTCTTCCACGCCCCTATAGAGGGCAAGGAGCCCGGCAGTGTTGCTGTAGTAACCAAAGTGGGTTACAAGCTTCATGGTCGAACCCTCAGGCCAGCGTTAGTGGGCGTGGCCAAATGAAGATGTAACTGTGATAGAGTGGGATTGATTTTGTTGCTTGGACGATGGATGACTTCAGGTACAGCAGACTGGATAAGGTCACACTTTTCCCACAAGCCTGTTGCACTACCCTCACCTCAAAGGGCCTAAAAGAGGCAGGACCCAACTGAACTTTGTATCTGGACAATATCCACCAGTTTTTAACAGAAGGATCACACTGCAGTCTTTTCAGTTACATTTTAGTTTGTCATCAGTCATGTCAGTCAGTTATTGTAAGAGGTTGTTAATAAAAAACTTACCAATCACAGGCAGAGGCTCTCATGTCTTCTACAGCCATTATTCTAAACTGGAAGAGGAGCAGCTGAAATATGATGTATCACAAAAAGGTCACCAGATGATTATAAAGCCCTCTACGTCTGAGACTTTTTGGGTGACCTTTGATGTAAAAATCAATCCACAAATTGAGTAGTACTTGTTCTGGTATCATTCCGGACTTTTGTTTAAAGCCCTAATAATCTTGAGCCCGACTCCCCAGTCGTCTTTTTTTTTTGTTGGTGAGTTTTCCTTTCAGGTGAGCTCACCTGAGGATCTGTAGAAATGTTTGTTACTTTGTACTGAGGAGGGTTTCCTAAAACACCCCTTTCCCCATTCATTTGTTTATAATCATGCCTCAGTGAGCCGTCCTCAGTCATTGTAACATTCCTTTGCCTCAATTGGACTCACAAGTACTGGACAGTGATATTTATCTGTAAACCAGTAGAATAATTGTTTATGGACATTAGTCCAAACTGCACAGCATCAGAATATACAATAAAAAGATCAAGTTTGAAAAATGTCCTTGTTTAAGATTTTTTCCTTTTGCATACACATCTTAAAAATAAATAAATAAGTAAAAACAAACTTCTTCCCAAACACTAAACTGCCTTTGTTTTAATCAGCAGCTTAAAACAGTCCCCAACATTTTCTTCCTGTTCAAGTATGTGTTTAAAAGTAAATTACCCCCTTTTTGAAGGAAACTCCTGAGCCTTTATAAAATATTTAACTATATAACTATATATTATTTTTCTATATATATTTTTAACTATATATTTGTATGAAGTATCAAAAGATTTACATCTACAGTGAGAATCAGTCAGAGACTTGATATGTACTAACACATTGTTTTTGACTGCCTTTTTTTCTGCCACCTTGATTTGATTTAAGACCAAAGTATCCCGTTATTAGCATGATAGAGTATGATTTAGTATTTCAAGGAATTATAAAAAAAGAAGCAATAACTCAAGAATAGAAAATCTCAAGCCTTATCCTTTAAATTGCTAATATTATACTTTGTATTTTGTCTGCACTGAAACAAAAAATGGAATGGAAAAGTTGTTTTTTCTGTTCAAACCATTTAAAGTTTTCCCCTTTACTTAATTTTAATTGTAATCACTTAATTTTTTAATTAGCCCCTTTTAATCTTTTTCATTTTTTCCCCTTGAAATTCTAATGTTCACTCTTAATTTGTACCAACAGTGAATGAAGACATTGTAACCAAAGTACCCCTCATTAATATGCTGCTCTTGTGTAACTCCTCAGACATGGTCCACAGTTGCAGCTTGAGTAACAAGCCCTCTCTTTGTCACAATTTACTGCAATTTTGTTTTTATAGGGTACACTCTCCTCTACCATACTGGTGATGTCTAACAAGGAAACGGGACTATTATAATTAATAAAGTATTTGCACTTTTAATACATCTCCACACATATCTTGTCATGTGAAAGAACACAGTAAAAGGACAACAAAACAGCTTGGTAACAAGAATAAAGACAGCTCAACAGCATGCCATCACTACACCCAAATCTGGAGTAAATGCTTCTTTGTATTCCAATTTTTTTTTTTTTTTTAATTA
>JAPZDY010000016.1:2481693-2492743 GCA_029783645.1 Ctenochaetus hawaiiensis
ATGGATATTAGATACAGGACGCTGCTAGTTGCAGGGTCTCGTCTCATAGATATTGATTATGTGGTATCAGATTGATGCATAGATCCTCGATCCAGCATTTAAGGCAGGCCAACACCAATCCTGGTATCAGAAGAACCCCAATCGCATCCTCAAACCGAACAAAGCTGACAAATACATCTAGCTCCTATCAGCTCCTAAATGTTAGTCACAAGTTTAATATAGAGGAACAATAATATAAATAAAGATCTCTGTACTGGAGGTGACCTGCTGTAAATGTTGGAGGGAGGATAATAAAGGTTTTCCACACACTTAGGGTCAGTGGTTCTCTAAATCATGTACCATCAAGGCCTGAAATCAAATAACAAACCACAAAACAAGAAGCACTTAAATGGACAGCTCCTCATTATTAAAAGATAAGGCTGGCAATACTGAATATTTTTCTCAATGTCAACAAATCCCATGAAAAGAAAAAGTTAGTACACCACTTTATATTTTCTAATTTCCTTTTGTGTCTATCGTGCTCAGCCCCAAGAACACCAGTTACTATGGAAGACAGATTCACAACAAGAAAAAGACAGGCTCTTTAACTGACTAATACAGCTCAGCATTGTATTTTTGTACTTCTGTATGTAGGAGTAAGGGGGACCTTTTGGCAGGAATTGAATGTAATATTTATAATTATGTTTTCATCAGTGTATAATCACCTGAAAATATGAATTTTATCTTCAGAGGAAGTAAGTCCTCTTTAATGTAATCTGCCATGTTTCTACAGTAGCCCAGAACAGAATCATATACTGTACACATATCGGAGGAAAGACCTCAAATTCTTTTTTTGTGTGCTAGTGACCTTCAGGCAGAAGGACGATACATGTTATGCTGGGTCCGAATATACCAGTGTGAGTAATCACAGTAGTAAAAAACATCCAGTGCAAAACATTGGCTCACTGTTGAGCTTTTTAATGTCAACATCAAATTTTGGATAACCAGACAGTACTTAAAAGTAAAATCAATTGATTGTGGGTTTACAGCTTTTCTCAGGATTTGCTGAAATTAAGAAATATAGTAAAAACCGGTAATCTTTTCGAAGTAGCTGTAGTGTTTGACTACAATGGTTCATGGTTCGGAGAAACCACATTGCTGAAATATGACTAAGAATGATCAAGTTGTATTATAAGAGAATCTAAAAACCCTTGACAGTTTTCTCATCCCATGCCAGAACCTTAAGCTCTGCAACGCAGAGGAGCCTTTTCTCTTTGATGACAACTAAAAGGAAAAAAAGCAAAGTTTCACTTCTGAGGCAATGCCTGCTGCCATGTAATTAATACCACTCATTATTTGCACTTTACCCCCAAAAAGCCAATTTTCCATGGACACAGAACTGAAACTCAGTACATATTCCATCTTGGATAATATTCACACATTAACATTGCTTTTATTCTATGCAATTTTTGGATTTCTGCACCTTCTGTGAAGTGACAGCCAATTTTAGAACTTCATTTACATTTAAAAAGCAAGATGTCCACCACTCAGCCCGTCTCTCGGAAAAAAAGCAGGAAAATAAGAATGAGTCACCATTGCTGCTGTTATGGTTCTGCCTTAAAGACAAACTGTGGCTACCTTTAAAAAAACATAAACACAGGCTCTAGATTGGCAACATCTGGTTTGATGGACCATCTGGGAAGCTGTGTGCATACGAAGTGATCAGCAACAGGGCTGGTGTTCGGTGTTAGGACTGTGGAAACTTAATTGCATACATTGAGGAGAAACACTGCCATGAAAGTGTAAAAACTTATGAGGTGTTTTACTAGCCCACAATGCTACAAAAATTGGTAAACAAACACGAATATCTTTGTATTTTTATATCTTTGTACTCATTAATGCCCACATTCAGCTTCTTTACTTCCATAGCACCATATATAAAGTAGACTACAGGTACACAGCATGGTAAAAATAAATTCATTTTGGGGTGAATTCTAAGCAGAGCTTCAAATTAAGAGTTCCTCATGCATACAAATTATGAACTGACGTAACATGTAAATAAATACAAATTAGAGACCAGTCAATACTGGAATTTTTTAGGTTAAAACCACCACCAATCAAATATTTCTGTGCACCATCAAAGTTCAGAAACTTAAAATCTAAATGCGATGACAGTTTTGGGGTTTTGGTTTCAATCTGCAGAATTCTCAATCTAATTAAACTGAGACTGCTTCCCATTATCACATATAATGCTGTATAAAATCTGTGCTCAGATGGTTTAAGAGTTACTTTTATCTGCCAATGCTTGTTTTTTCAACAAAAACACATTACCTGAAAGAATATTTTTGATAAGATTCATTTAAAGTTGGTCACTAAAAAACTGTGACCTTGATATATACCAACTACCAGGAGGACATTTACAGTCAAAAATAAACTTGCCTGCGCCCTCTGGTGGTTTAACAAATGGCAACACTGTAACAAATTTGTCTTAACATATTCTTTGGCATTTCTGGACTGACATTTCTTCTTACTTTCTGGGGAAAAAAATGTGCCAAAATTGATATGACAGAGGTAAGCTGATTTATTGGACTAGCTCTAAATCAGTGTGTATTTGTAGGACTCTGATACAATTTACTTTCAGGCAGCAGCAAGTGCTCAGTCAAGACAAATCTAGACAATAATCCAACCCTCCTACTTTTTCTTTTACTTCCCTAAGATTTCAAAAAAAATGATCAAGGAATTGCGAGTGTGCACAAGGTGCGTGACAGTTTCTAAGACAAAAATGTTTTTAGCTTTAACCCAAAATAACACCGGACAACATTAACCAAATAAGGATCTGAGTGATAAAGATTCTCCTAAAACACCTTATCTACGACATCAACAGTAATCATTTCTGCCACCCATCAGTGCCATGCTGTCAAACATTCACCCAAAAGAATCACTCTTCTTCTTATTTGCCCTTCTTTCAGCATGCAATGCCTTTTGCCCTTTTGCTGTTTGGATTCAAAATATAGTTCTCCATAAACATCTTCCATTAGCCTGTTGCAATAACACTCAAGTATCATTGCAAAATAACAAAATATTGTTGGCATTGTAGCTATCATCATGTAGTAACAATATAGACAGAACCCACCGTTTTTTTTCATCCCCATCCCCTTCTAAATGTAAAAATATAGGCATAGTTTTGTTCTTAGCCCTGGTATGAAAATATATTTTTTTCCAACAGGGCATCCTCTTTCTTTGCAATGTACATATTGACATGGTCACCTTTGAAAATGGTGAGAGCCAGTAGTTTTGTCCTGCATACCGAGCTTATAGCAACTCATCTATCAGCAATCATCAACATATTCATTCATGACCAAATATGGGTCGCTAAGAGGCATCTCTGGATATCCAACCACTTTCTGTGAGGAATGTAAGAATGCGCTTCTTGAGGACCTTGTCCAGGTAGCTGGGCAGCCGGCTCTTGGCTGGAATTCCTTGCCTTTTCTGCAGGTGATCTTTGATGATGATGGTTTTGACAGTCAGGTAGCGTGCTGGGCTCAGGTTAAGAGAGTTACACAGCACCTTCTCCCTGTCTGATAGCAGTTCAAAGCCTGTCAGATTCTCGATGGCAGCAAACTCACCGTCTTTGCCCTCTTCTTTGATCCCACCTCCAACCCCCAACCCCCCAGCAATGCCCCCTCCCCCTCCAGCTGCACCGCCAAGTCCCATCCCAGAGCCAAGTCCGCCCCCTCCTCCGCTGCCCCGTTTGGACGTGACCACGCTTTTGTTTTCCTTGCGTTTCTCCCGTTTGTGACGAGCTGCTTCATACTCAGCAGACTCCTCCAGGCGGGTGATGCCGTTGCGGCGGTAGCGCTGCAGCTCACGCACCTTGGCCCTCAGCACACGCTCTTTATGCATGTTCTCAAAAAAGTCTTCAAACTCCCGATGGGCCATAAACTGGCAGAGTGCCCGCAGCCTGACCCGCTGTTCCTTTTCTTCTTTGGTGATCTTTCTTTTGGGTGTGCTTGGAACAGGACCAGATCCTGCTGCTGTCGTGGAACCGGATCCAACTGTGCCACCACCAGCTCCTGCCCCACCCAGACCACCAGCAGTGCCTAGGACTCCCAGTGATCCTGGTTTCTCCTTTTCCTTGTCTTTCTTGTCTCGGCCTAGAAACGCAGGCACCAGGTTGTAATCTCGGGCGATGTTCTTACGTCGCTGACGTTCTCTCAGCTTGCGCACATACATGTCCACATGAGCACGTTTCATTTCAATTTCTACATCTTCATCGTCATAGTTCACGGACAGCCCACTAATGAGCTTCTCCGCGTCCTGGTCATATTCGATCTCATAGTCGTCACGCAATGGCATGTAGCCCAACTGCTGCTGCTCAGCAAGGCTGATGTCCAGCGGAGGAAGTGGGGTGGTGAGGCTTGGCGACAGAGGCCCCCCGCTTGGGCAAGTGTGATCGGTCACTCTGTTGGGAATGTTGTCAGGGATGCAGGCCTTACCCAGGTTTCCGTGGATGTACATGGTGACATAGTGTTCCATGACTTCCTGAGGTGTTCGGGATGCCCCAACGTGAGCAGCCATGTCCTCCTGAAAGACAACAGGAAGAGGAAGTTGTTACTAAAGAACAGAGTGGAAAAAACACAGCAGTATGCTGTTCATAATTTTATTTAATAGACTACAAACAGGAGTGGTGCAGATACATATTATCAATTAAGTAATCAAGAGAAAACTGACAACAATATTGACAATCAAAATTTAAGTAATTAATACCAAAAATACAACACACTAGCTTATCCCAGCTGTATCCAGCCTTTCATATGTGAAGATTTTTTGCTTCTCTGTTTTTAATATCTTTGCTAATTGAATATCTTTGACTTATCCCACTGGGCTCTGAGAAATAGTGACGATCATTTTTCACTATTTTCCTGAACTATTTGTTTGTTTGCAGGGTCCATGTTTTCCTAAAAATTTTGGAGTACGTTTCCGGAAAAAAATATGTTGTTTAAAATAATTTTAAAAATAAGAAAAAAAAACAGATAAAAAACATTATCAATATTTAAGTTATGTTTGAAGTTAAGTTTGCAAAACAGGCTAAATAATGATTAAATGTTTACTTGCGTTTGTAGTAGAGCTATTTCAAGGAAATCCATGTTTTTCCAGTAATTACTGCCCATTAAATATCCAGTAAATTCCAACAAAAGACCGAAAGCTTAACCCCGTAAGACTGATCTAATTACAGAATTTATCTAAAAAAAGTGAAATTACAGGTTCTAACCAAATTAATTAATTAATCTTAAAATAAATGCACAGTTTGTACTTTCTGCCACAAAAGGTGGCTAAATTTAAACAATAAAAATATAGTTTGATAATGCTGAGGTAGCATTGGATCAAGGGAGGTTTTGCCTTCTTGTTAAACAATCACAATTGTCAATGGATGTTCACCTGACATGAGTCAGGAAGAGATCATGTTCATGGACAAGGTAATTTAGTTTAAGTTACATTTAGTTACATTCATTTACATCCATCCTCACTCTCTGACATTTCATCTGGTTTTTCTTGTTTCTCCATTGACATTGTTGCAACTAGAGGGGTTTAAGGGGATAGGAGGCCACTGACAGGTGACAAAATAAAACTCATAGCCACTTTCAAGAAAACTGGATTTCTCTAAGTTTGAACATTGTTTGAAACATATGGAATAATTTAAGCACACAATTTGCAGGTCTAACCAGTTTTATACATGCAAAACAGAAGTTTAGCGTTTTAAAATAACATGTTTAAGTTAACTTTACTGCAACCCCAATTGGATTTGTTGCATTGTGGGATGCAATTATGAAAATATCAGATATTGTTTTCACAGAGCTTATATTTGTTTATTCTGTGGTATATGTTATAAATTTATATGATAATTATCTATATAGAAAGGTAAGATTAACTTTCACGTTAGGTGAGTATAATTTAATTCATTTAAACTTGATCTGATTTACAGTATTGCCAGTCTTAAATATGACATTTATTAGTACGGTTCAAAACCGTGTACGTTCAAGTACAGTCCAAAGTTGTTCAGATGAGTTCTTAGTTCTAAAATAAATTATTGATATACTTTTTATGTTTCTAATTTTATTTATTTTTGATCTTCTATCTAAAGATACACTCATATTTGCAGACTAACGTGACTCGTAAGCTTAAGTTCGTAAGTTCTTGTAGTGACACATTGTACCCTTAATATAAAATAAAAACACTGTTTTAATTAGTTTGCTACTGTTCTCTTGTGTTACAAGTTCAGAGTCACGGTAACTTGTATGTAATGTTCAGTCGTCCAACTTTTACGACATTACGAAGAGAAACGAGACTGTCATAAAGGTCATTCACGTTACTTAAACATTACAGTTTTTCCATTAACATTTTCAGTGCACGATAAATGAAACTCTTATCAGTGTACATGGTGCACTGTTTACATACATTATTGAGTCAAGTAACTTAAAATTTACCCAGTTTCCAAATCCATATTGCTCGATAGCATCGAGTAGCGACTGCTCTTCCCTGCTGGTCCATCCTCCCTCTGCCTCGGGACCCCAGAGAGAGAACCGACCGCCGTCGACCTGCTGGTAGCCGTGCCATCTCCGGTGATTACCGATCTCTGCACCCGCTGAGAAACACTCCGGGCACAGCTCGATATCGGGGCAGTCGGTGCAGCGAAGCCGCAAGTTTGTAACATCTGCAAGGCAGTTCACGCAGTACTTCTTCCCCAGGTCGGCCATGTTGCCTGGCTCCTGCTTCTTGTTGTTGGAGGCAGATCTGCGCGCCTGCGCACCGCGAGCCTCGCCGCGCGACCTACTCACATCCTGCTTATTAATATTAATTAGCAAAGGCCAGGCCGCTTCTGATTGGCTGCTGGTCCCTGTTGCCAGGACAACTGAAACAAAACCAACAGTTCTACTGACTACAGAAGCGCACCAGTCTTAGCTAAAGAGAAATTGTACAACACTTTTGGGTGTTTTCTTTCTATAGAAAAATGGACGGAGAACCAGAAAATGAAGAAAATAAGGTGAAGACTGAGGGGGTGGTGTCAGCAGACGCCTTAAAAGAAGGGGACAATTTTGCTATTACTCTGAATAGAAACGACGGAGAAGGTGACCCAGCTGAAATGTTTGCATCAGATCATCGTGAAGAAAACTCAAAAAGTATGAAAGACACTGAGGAGGACCTTGTTGAAGAAGCAGCCGCCTCTGAGCCTGAAGTAAACAGTGGGGATGAGCCCACAGGTGTAGACAACATCCCCACAAGTGAAGACATGGGTTTGAACATAAATGATGTCAGTGAACAGCCAGTGTCCCAGGAAGAAAGTGTTGATTTTGAGATCAATAGCAGTGATGAACATGAACCCCCAAGACTGTATCTTGAGACCCCAGAGAGGGACATCATCAGTCCTCCACAGGAAGAGGAAGACAAGGCCGAAGAAGAGGAATCCAGTGATGCCTCTGCAGAAAAATATGACATTAAGTATGAAGATTATATGCAACTCTTCCAGGAGCTCTGTGAAGAGAGAGATAAAGCCAGCCATCGCAACAGCCGGCTGCAGATGAAGCTAGCAGAGTACTTCCGCACAAAGGCTAGGGATAACATCCAGCTGGAGAGGGAGCTGCCGGTGTCAGAGCAGCTGCAGGAGTATGAGGAGCACATTAACATCCTGACCGACCTGAAGCGGCAGCTCATCACTGAGTCAGAGAAAGCTCAGCAGCAGGCAGAGGAGCTGAGCTTACATTCCCAAGAGAAGCTGGACAAGGTTGGTCTGATTGTTAGAGCTGATGCAGGTTTGACTTAAGATTTGCTTGAAAGAATTTGATCATTTCCAGTTAAAAGATGTTGAAAAGTGCACAAAGGTCTTGTTAAAATATTAAATAAAAATGATTAAAGAGGCTTAAATAATGTAAATATAACAGCTGAGAAGTATTGGGACTGGAGAAATAAAATTAGTGCCAACATTAGTGAAAATATTTTTTAGATAATAGCTTTAAAAAAATTTGATTTGTTGGATTTACTGGGAAATATTCCTCATCAGCTTTTAATTATGAATAAAGTTATCACTGGCAAAGTGACAAATTAAGTATTCAAATAACTATCCATTATCTTAAAAATGCTGAACTTTTGAGTAACTATTGGTAGACACAATGGTCCAACAGTAAAATCAAAACAGTAAATGGAGGTAGTACTCACAGTTACAGCAAAAAATTGATTGCAAACTGAGGTGGGACAGCTGCAGAAGCATTGTGAGTAAATGCTGTCGTGCATTACCACAGTTCTGGTTACTTTACATGAGTGGTATCTCTTCTTGTCCTTGCCTTTCTCACCTCTTTGAAATGGGTGGGGCTCATTTGCCACAAGCTGGTGTGACCTAATTTTGGGCAACAGTCAGAGTTTAGCAATGCTTGAATTTAAATCTGATGACACTTGTGGGGTTTTTTTTTTCCTCATGTTGCCCATGCTATCAGTCATGTCTGATCACACTACACCCACACAGTCTTGATGGTAGATTAACAGTTTTCAAAATAAAAAAGTTAACAACTGAGAATGTGTCTTTTTCTATGTGTCAGGTTTTTTATTTAGTTAGGAATATTAATTGCTTTAGAGAAATGCATAACATTTGATACCAAATTTACAGAGTTTTCAGGAAAAGGAGAACAAGGGGTGTACACATGCCGCTACGCACTGAACCTGGTGGATGTGGTGTGCATACTGAATGATGCAGACACCATTTCCAGCACAGTTCAAACAGCAAAATGCTTTAGATCTAACAATATTTATATCTTACATCTTAGTATTTATATTTTATATCTAACAATTTGCCAGTACAACGCAAAAGTCTAGAAACAACAGTGTTTTTTAAACCATGTAAGAACCCAGTGTATATTAATAAAAATTACTATTAAAACATTTAGCAAGTACCCTGGCTCCTTGCCATGGCTGATCATATGACTGCACATAGAACAATGTTGTTAATTGAAATATACTTTACCGCCCAAATTAGGGTACCTTCTGTCATATCATCATCCACAGGTGGAAAATGAATGGAGAGCTTTCATGGCTCTGAAGCAGGATGTAGCTGTGTCAGCACTGAGCCGACATCTGGGTAAACACGCTGCTCAGGCCAAAGTGGGGGCAACCCTGGCAGGAGAGCAGCTTCGCCAGGACGAGCTGATCAAGCAGCGCCTCAAGCACATCAAGCTGAAGATCAGGATTCGCAGGCTGGAGGTGGAGCTTCGTGGTGAAGAAGAACAAGCGAAGGACCCCCTACAGCTGCAGTTTGAGCAGCTACAGGCTGAAAGACTGGAGATGAAAAAAAATATTGAAAAGCAAAATGAGGAATCTTTAAGGATGCAGAAAAAGATCAGCAGCAGCTTGGAGGTAGGTTGAAGATTCCACAGGTACAGGTAGAGATCAAAGAAGTTGTATTTTCTCCATATTTTTCTTTTTTTTGGCAACAGAGTCAGGATTGTGTTTTCTTCTGCTCTATAAGGTTCTGTCAAACATGAAGGAGAAGCTGTTCTGGAGTCAGCTGGAGGTGCAGGCCAAGCGAGAGCAGCTGGCGGAGGTGGAGGCCATGGTGGCCAGGAGGAGAGACCTCCTGACCAGGACAAAGAAGGCGCGCAACAGTCTGCAGGAAGACAACCTGAGACTGAAGGAGAATCGGGGACTGCTGGGGAACAGGGTCCTGCTGCGGGACTTTGAGGACACTACAGACGCCTGTGTTTACCCGGAGGAATGACTGGAGAATCTAAAAGACCAGCAATCTGAAATTGTCTTCAGATCTGGCAGATGGAGGAAGAAGCTGGAGCCAATTTAATAAAAGCATAAATGCATAAACAAATGACTGCAATTAATAGACACAATTATTTGACTGCAATAATAGACTGCAATTAATAGACACAATATCGGTTCATGAAAAAAGCCAGATTCAACAGATGATGGCCATCAGAAAGAACAATGAGCACCAGGACTTATTATTTATCCCATATGATGTGTCATTGCAGACAAAAGCCATATTCTGTGTCACCAGCTAATTCGAAGTCAGTCATCATCTGGCACATGCAACATGCTAAATGCACAGACATAGAAAAGATATCAATGTCCTCAACTCACTCTCAAAATAAAGCATATTTTCAAAAGTGAACTGTTACTTAAGTTTTACTTTGAAGGGATTGGAGTAACGTCTGGCACAAGGTCTAACTATACTCACAGTCACCACAACCTGTCTGATGTTTTTGTGCAAATTAAAAAAATTTCAACTAAAGAGACTTCTGCACACAGTCCCATCAGTTTTATCTAAATGTTCGTTCATTGAGAAAAAAATGAAGTAGAAGATGTTTCAAAATTTCAAGCATGCCATGCTGTTTTCAGTAGCACTCAGTAGATGGCACTGTTGTACAGTAATGTACATGCAGACATCTGCAAGGAAAACTTGAATTATAGACAAGTACTTCAAAACATGCACAATCGCTTGACTTGAAGGAACAAAAAAAAACACATGCAGAAGACTTCTTCTTGCCAGCATTGGCTGTATATTTGTGTGTAAATGTCCGCCGCTGGCCTGGTGCTGAGATGACAGATTTCAATTTAATTACATTTGAGTACTGATAGGCATGGATGATAAACTCATTTTACTTAGGAACTTTACAGGATTTGATAGTTCATTGACCATATGAAACTTATCTGCAGAATTTTTGGCTATTTGTTTTTCAACAACCATGTTTCAATGTCTCGAAACATTTTGGAAGTCATTCTTTTGTGCAGATGTTTGGATTATTTCACAGGATAAATAAAACGTTACTGGTTTTTGAACGTGAAAAGTTTTGTGTGTTGGATTTAGTGGCATCTGGTGTCGAGTTTGCAACCTGAAGCTGAGCATCCCTTCATTAATCTTCCCCATATAAGTGCATAGGAGAACCTAAAGTGACTATGAAACTCACAAAAAAAGGCGGAAAGTCCTCTCCAGAGCTAGCGTTTCGTAAAATTCTGTTTCAACATGTTAATCCATTTAATATTTTTTGAGATATGAACAGTACACAGAAGACCAATC
>JAPZDY010000016.1:2522988-2568889 GCA_029783645.1 Ctenochaetus hawaiiensis
GATTTTCTATTAAAATAAAGTCAATAATGACATTTTTTGTGTTCTCTTTTTATTTGGAAAAGTATCGAAAAGTATCGGAAAGTATCGAAATACATGGTGGTATTGGTATCGATACCAAAATGTTGGTATTGTGACAACACTAGTTGCGGAAAATAATTAATGAATAATAAACAAATAATAACCACTTTTATAACTTTTATTACCACTATCAGAAGTACAAAGCAATTTAACTGTGTGTGCAAATTTTGACCAAGACAAGCAGATTAAGTAATGGCTTACAAAAGGCAAATGCAATAGTTCACTTTAGTGTGACTGGTCAAAGTCAAACATCCTGACCAGCTGTTAATAGTTTGCAGTGAGACATGTTACACTCACCACAGATACATATTAACTACATGTTGTTACTGCATGTGTACACACAATCTGCACTGTCTTTAGCTGATGACATTTCCATCCATTCATTCCCAACCAATTTATGAGAAGTATTTAATCCTGACCAAATCTAGTTTTGTATGTTACACAAAGGTAGCGACAATCAATAAACTTGAGGCTTTGAGAGCCAATCTTGCTCCTCCAACACGATTTACTTTCCAGGTGTAACCACCTCACTCTCGCCTCTCACATAGTGGCTTAGTTTGCGTCAGTCTTACATATTTTCCACTCTGCTTACTGATATAATAGTACACAAAGGTAATGGAAGCAGTGGAAGGCATTTCCTCATTTTGTGGGTGACTCAAGGCTTTGATGAGGAAGTTAAATGACAACACAGATATGAAGAGCCAGGACATCCAAGTTTTGTTCTGAGAGATTGTAAACACATTGCAACATGCAGTGACTGTGTACTACCAGTGAGATTAAAGCTTATCTTATTCAGCTACTTTCAGAACCGCATAGGGGACAAACTGATAAAAAAGAAAAACCCAACCAGCAGCTTTGTATCAACATTTCTTTCCTTGAAAAGATATCCAGAAAATGCACCAAGACATGAAAAGTCTGATACTTGTAGAGCAATATTTTACTGTCATGAATAGGGCTGCTTCAGGAAGTTATTATTTTTATACTTGAACATCTGCTGTAATCAAAGTAACTCAACTCCTCCCAGAGAGCACGAAAAGGAAGAAAATATCAGTTTTCAGTTCACAAAGAAGCAATGAAGCAGAAAAAGATAAAACTCTGAATAGAAAGAAGAGTTTGAGCAATGACAACCAGAAAACTGACAAAAAAAAAAATCTTAACTCAAGGTCCACTTGCTTACTTTCAACTCCACTTCTAGCAGCCCTTCTCAGCCTTTGGACACATTCATAAGCCTCACTCTTATTATCATCTGTTGTAATGTGACTACAGAATGATACCCAGGTCAGCTGATGACAACTGAGTGAACTTAATACCCTCAGGGAGAAAAGAAAAGGCCTTGAAAGCCCTGGAAAAAACTTGAACCATGTGTAAAACCATTTTTAAGTTCAATCAGGAAAGAATTCATGAACATAAATCACATACATACAAATCACAAACACACCCAGTGACATAATCACCCAAAAATATAAGGAAACTGTGAATAACAAAAAAAAATTGCATCTTGGCTTTAAACTGTGAGAAGAATGAACTTGAGTTACCTTGTGAGCCACCATATAACAACACTGCATAGATCAAAGTGCAGAGGCCAAGTGGGTGCCACCTTTGCAAGGCAAATTATGACTCTAAATCATGATTTTCACTACTTTATTTATCAGATTTTATTTGATAAGATCATTAGAACATCATATTTTCATACTTGCCTTTTGTGTGTGCCACCAAACAAATGTACACAAAGCAGAAAGATGATTTGCATTCTGTCCGGGGCAAATGCGCCTCAACGTGACAGCTGAATGGCTGCAGCTATGGTCGAGTGCTCAAGCTGAACGACTATAAACGCCAAGAGGGCTGGCAGAGGCGCTTGTTTGTATGTTGAATTCAGGCTGAGGCTCTGCCCTGCACTGCTTTGTGGCTAGGTCTCCCAAGAATATTTGGATTTCGTTGTGTGTGAAAATACAGTGATAAGGTGTCCCGGTGGTTCATATGCTTCAGCCAATGAAGATATCTGGCACAGACATACCAAAACAAGCTAGTACAAGAAGAGGCAAAGCAGGGTACACAGAGTTTTCCCACCGTAAAAGAACAGGGCGTAGAGCTGCTCCAAGCACTTTTATAGCTGTCAAATATGTAATACAGAGCCCAGTATGCATTTAGTCCAATAGGCTGCCCAGTTCAAAACTTTTAGTTCAATACTTCTGATTAAATCTGTTGTTCAATTGTATGCAAAATAAGATGGTAATGGAAAACTGCAGGTCAACAACAAAACAAACGTTTCATGCGTTTTCCTACCATTATCCTACCTGTCAATGTACAGAAGAAGTGACGGGGCTGCCATCCTGCTCGGTCACCACAAAACACTGAACCAAAATCCCTCTTCACAAAAAAAATAAATAAAAAATAATGAAATAGGGTCCTGGAGGTTGAGCTTTAAAAGAGGACTGAAAAAAAAGGGAGACCCAAAACTCCTGATCAAGTTGGAGCCCCCCACCCCTCAGTCAAAAGTAAGACACATGATTTCCATAGTTTCAGTTACAAAGAGGAGAAAAATCCCAGACAACCACCTTGTTCAGGCAGAGTGAGACTGTGGAAGAACAGGCAGTGAGAGGCCCGACTTAACAAATGGGAGGAGAGAAACGGGAGGAAAGGGCGTGAGGGTAAGGAGTCTAAAAGGCACTGAGGGAATGAGTAACCTCTCCATGTGAGAGATTAGGAGGAAGAGATAACAGAGATAACTTGCCAGAATGGGGGTGGTGGGGGTGGGGGGTGCAGGAGGGAGTTACTGGCATTTTACACATGATTTATTACACTAAATCAAACTGATACATTTTAAGTAAAATCCCCTGTAGTAAAATGAGTGAGGCTGATACAACTGGAGGAAAAAATGAAGCATAGAGGTGATGCAGCTCACTCACTTTTTCACATGACCCGCCACCACTTATAGGCGTGCTGTGTTTGTGACAGACCTAACAGTGGTCTGCGAATGCTCTAATATATCTTCCTCACACACTGGTACCACTGAACACTGAAAGAGTCTTTCCAATAGTAAAAAATAAAGCCGGACAATGCATATATACTTATAAAATTGTAATCATGTTCATCATATGTTACTAACTGACCAAGTTAATTACATTATTTTGCATTTCATGTGGCCTTATTTTAATTAATTTGCTTAAAGGTAGTTTTACACAACACTAAATTTAGCATATCCAGACATCTTATCATCTGTATCCAACGAGTAGAAACAGAGATCTAGATAAGTAGGCAGCAGTACAGTTGAATGGCATTCACTGACAACAACTAGCTTAGCTTTCGTGAGTACCTCGGTTGTGCCACAGCTCTGAGCAGAACCAGGTGACTCTTGAATATAGGCATAGCTGAGGCTAATATTAGCAAGCCAGCTGGGTATATGCACCATGTGACCAAGGCAACTTTAAAAATTACAATTCACCTCTTTTGCTAAGGGCTCAGTGATGATATACTCATGCGAAGCGATGCTAACATCAACAGGCTAACATTCTAACAATGTTAATAATAATATGGTTGCTCAGTAGCAGGCTTTGTTTATTCCACATTCATAATCTTAGTTATGCTTCTAGCATGCTAAAATTTGCAAATTAGCACAAAAAACGGTGCAGCTGAGTTTGATGTGACTGTCATTGGCTTTGCACATCATTAACCAAGTCAGGCCTCCTTCCAGTGGTGTGATTTCAGTCAGGACCAAAGTGGTGAAACATCAAATGAGCAGCCAGTTCTGTCATACAAAGACCCAAAGTGGCTGCACCTCTACTAGAAAAGTTTTATTTTTTTTTTAGGTGAATTATTTTTACAGTAATAGTGTTTATATTCTATTAACACACAAAAGTATAATGTAATAATCCTGGAGTGAATAGAAGGGATTTTTTTGTTTTCTTTGTTTATTTACAATTTATTGCCAAGGTTATTATGCTATAAATACTGGCTTTAATCTGCACTCTTCAGTTCTTACAACCTTGAACCTTGATCTCACACATACACGCACACACACAGTCACACATTCACACACTCACACACGTGCATACACACACACAATCATAAAACAACACAGCAGGTGCCACTTTACAGCTGTGAAAAGAATTTTCTAAAGCAGGCTGGTCCAGTAAAAGTCAAGGTGCTGTTTAATCTCCTTCTTTAATTTCGTGGAAAACTCTTGTCCTCACTACAAAACTGAATATGGCAAAGCAAGGAATGAAAGGCTGACTCGATTTTTTTTTTCTTAGTTTGATGAATGCTAATTAGCATGAAACCAACCTCAGATACACTTCAGGTAACTTCAGGGCCAACTGGAACTTCTCAGTGCAACTTTTTAGTACTCATGGGTTTTACTTTAAGCTTATCATTAGTCATTCATAATCAACACAGCCAGAGCAAAGCACATACGGTAAGTATTGTTTGTAAATGAACACTAGGACATTGGGTGATTAAAAACTGCTAATGAAGTCAATTTGGACATGCTGAACTATGACCTAGTTACTCTCTAGTTACTTTTTTTTCCTGTTTCCGTTCATTTTTAATAGTTATTCAATATTATTTTTTCTTTTTTTTACAGTATGCAATTTAAAACAGTCTGACTTACTGCAAGACCATAGCTTGACAAAATGCTCAGGTACGAACAGAGAGAATGAGGTGCAGCAGCATTGATATGTGAGAGACAAAACTCTGTTTCTAGAGCAGCTTTGTCTGCGATACAAAAGTACCTGACAGAGAAGTGCACCACACCCCTAATCTTACACATACTGAGTTGGGAAATAACACTGTACTTGCAACAGTATGACAGGATCCTCTTAACAAACAGTGCTAGTGCAACAGTGCTCAAGTTTGGTCACCCAGAATGGGCCTGTGGTGCAGCATGGCTTTCTTGCAGTAAGATAAGAGGATGATGCTTTGATCTAGGAAATTCTAACATGATAGGCAAACCCTGATCATTTTTTTTTTAAAAAGTTCTTCTTTTTAAGAATAAATCAGCGTTGGTTCTGTCAAGCAGGTTTTATTGGTGTGGTCATCACGTGTTGGTCTTTGCAGTTAATCTTCCTGTTCTTACTTCTTATTGAAAGCCAGTTCATGGAAGTGATACTGCAGCAAGAATAAGAAGAACCTTGAACTTAGCCAAAGCTGTGCCAAGTTAAGTAGAGGAGAGGGTCAGTTTCTTGGTGAGTTGTAAAACACAAGACTGGTGGGAGTGGCAAGGGGTGGGAGGACAGTTTTGGTTGAGCAAGGCTGTATTGTTAATTTGGCAATGCCTACATTTTATTGCCTCTAGAAAAGAGTCTGTCATGAGAGTAAGTGAAGAATAAAAACAAAATTCTCTCACTCAAGCTGCCGACAATGATCCTGATTTTTATGACAAATTAAGGACAATTTATATTTTTATATAAATTAGAAAATATATTTATATTTACTCATCTTGGAATTTGCAGATTGATGGAATTTAACAAGGCTAATGCAAAATATATGATAGAAGTGTCATATGCCTTACTTAAAACTGTTTACTTATTTTGTCTGATGGTAAAGTTGAGAAATTTGACATTCAAATTGTAATGAAAGGATAAAAGATCAAGGATGATTACATGATGGTTCACTATGCTGACAAAGCTAAAAGAGTTAAAGATCATAACATAATAAAAAAAGACTGAGCCATGCATTTCTGGTTTGATTCTGGTTTCATTCCATCTAAATACCAGCTGTGAATCATCTCTTTCATCTTGAAATGTCATTATTCTAAGACTGATATTCTGAAAAATATTTGAACTTACTTGTTGAATAGGATTGCTAGAGGTCCCAGTTTCTTTTGCCTGCCATCTTCTTCCTGTCGCAGGACACCTGACCCCGGATACGGTCGTACAGGACTCCATAAGTCTCTAGGGTTTCCTGGTGATGATGACGACAGAGTCACATCTGAAAAGTGAGAGGTGCCGCTCTCATCTGTTTCTAAGGTAACGATGGCGCTGGAGTCGGATGTAACAGTGAAATCCAAAATGTCTTCATTGGAGACCGACAGCTCGGTGCTCATGCTTGACACGCTGCAGACGGAGATGTCATCACTGCGGTTTAAGGCTCCACCCCCGATACTCATCCCTGTGGTAGCAGATAATCTGAGGCCGGGGCTGAAGAGGCGAATAGAGTCATACCCACTGCGGGGAAAGGTGGAAGATTTGCGGATGGCGTTGCCATCAGAATGGTCATCATCTAAAGGTAAAGTGGCAGGTGAGTCATGATTGGAGTCCAAGATGAGACCCTCGTCACCTGGGCGTTGGTGGTTGTGGAGGATGGGCTCTGGAGGGTTGATTTCCAGAGTGGGGATACCTGAGTCCTGGGAAGACAAGCTATGGCTGTCCTGGTTAAGGTCTGAGTAGCTTTTCTGGGGGCTGCTGTAGTAGATGGGGGTGGAGGAGCAGGATGGCTTGTAAGTGGGCAGAACAGACTCGCTGTGTTGGTTCGTGTCTGGGTCACTGCAGCCAAGGTTCGTATGATCATGGAGGTCAGAGGCGGTCAGGTCTTTCACAACACAGCCATTCTCCACCATGGTTCCTCCAGACACACCTTCAAAAGAAAAGGAGATGAAGCTATTTTGATTTTCATACATTTTAACAATCATCTAGCCATTACTCTGTGATTGTTTGAGTAGCAGCTAATTTGTTTGGTTATATTGTTCACACAGAGAAGCACAACATAAGGTGACATCTGCATTATTTCATTAAATTAAGGGCTCCTCTGAGTTACAATTTAGATTTAAACCCTTTAAAGTTTCGGATTATCTTGTACACAGACATTTTAAGTTAATCATGCCTAGACCCACTACTTATAAGTGGTAAGTAACACCAAGACAATGCAGAAAAGGAGGGGGGAAGGTGGGAGCCAACAGGGTTCCAGATCCAGAGCTCAGCTTTGCCCGTGGGCCACCTAAATACTTAGTCTGACTCTGATCCTGATGGCATTTTTCATAATTTCATGACATTTTATAGACCATCTAATCGATTAAAATTATTAATTGACATGCTAGCTCTATTAAAAAAACAGCATTATTAATGGTTTCTGCTGACTGAGCAGAGCACTGAAGAAAACACGTCTGGAAGCCTCTGGGTGAAAACTAATCCAACAGTAACCAGGCTGTAACTGGAGTCTGCACTGTAATGTGAACAGGGCCGCGGTCGGGCTACATCATGCTTTAATACCAGCTGGGAAGCTAAGCTAAAGCTAGTGTGTCTAAGCTCTCAGGCTGCATTAATAGAGCTCTTAACTCTCATGGACCGAGACAATCGCTCTCCATCTGTTACGTGATTAGAATGTCATGAATCCTTGTAGCTTCAAATACAGCACAAAAACATCACAGTCCGGTTGGTGTTTGTGGTGGTGGTTCATTTTTCAAATAAAAATGAACCAAAATAGTGTGTGTGCCTGCTGAGGGTGAGAGCTTTGAACGCACACACACTTGTCTGTTTCTAAGACAAGTAATATAAGGTTAAATAACCAGACAGTTATCATAGGAAGGCAAAATAAGTACACTTTAAGGTCAATCCCTAACACAGAGCCTAATGTTTTCCAAATGGTTGACACACAAAGCCAGATTCTTACCCAAGCTCTAAACCCTGACCTGCAGGTTGTCATGTGAGCCTGATAGACTTTGTCCCAAAACACAGCAACAGGTTGTTCCTGTGCCACTGTGAAAATAATCTACAAGCAGAGGTCACCAATAAATGTCAGAATCGGTGCAAACTCAGGTTCTGTGTTTTTTAACATGTACTGCTAAAAAAAAAACACATCCTATTTTGATATTAGATAATAAAAAACGCAATGTCACTCATCCGGACCAACCTCTGAGACAACATTGACACAGACATGTACGTTCATGTTCAAACAGGCCATGATTAACACCAAGTTGCTTGTTATTGTCACAAAGACACAAATCTTATTCTGTGAGTCTAGTACTTTTAACTATATTAATACTTCAGAATAAAATAACATTGATAATTAATACCAAGAAGGTGTTTTTGAGTTTGGGTTAAGACGGTACATATTTCTCAATTATATTTTTTGGAGTGCATAGTGCTTATGCCTATTGTATACACATAGCATGGGAATAAATGAGAATTTCCTGGTTTTCCAACCTCAATAAACTTGAAGCCTCTCTTTAATTTGGCTTTGCTATGCTTTTGGCATCAAATATTTAATTTTGATACACCAAATACAATTGTCAGAATAGTGGGAAAAAAACTGAAGATGAGAAAAAGTTTAAACTTTAAATATGTGTCTTACATTTTAAACTATATCTTACATTAAGCATAATGAATAAAAATCGATGACTGGGTTTAAATAATTACATGTCAGTATGCTGCACGTTACCTTTGAACATTTACAATATCCAAGTGAAATTGGCATTATCTGCATTGTTACCAGAGATATTCAGTATGTACAGTATCAGGGCAGAGTCTGTGTTGTATGTGCTGTATTATCCATTTACAGGTGACCTTTAGGAGACCTGCACATCGTAGACACCTACCACAGTGGCTGTCACTCCGGTCCTGGGTGCCGAGGGTCGTGTTCGCCATGCTGCCAGACTGATGCTACAGGTGGGTGGCAGGTAGCCGCCGGCCGGGGCGGTCCATGATGATGCTGTGACTACTGCGGTACCACCATCACTTTCCTGCCTCCTCAACGCAGCTTCGTATACGCTAACAGCCCCAATTTAAGGACATTTGTCGGGATAAACATATTCATTAATTTTAAGATGAAAAGAAAACACGGCTGGTGAAAAATAAAACACAACGTCAAACCGGACTTGCTGGCCAAGTGCACTTGCCGCTGACGCCAACTCACTGATTTTTACCAGCGCTTCCTCATGTGCAAGCAAACGAAGTTAAAAAACGCGACAGACATTTCGCTCTCACGGCATCACTTCAGGGAAAAGGGAAACACTTCTTCGACGCTGAAAGTATTATACGAACAAGCGCATTTTACAAGTTTTCCGGTATCGTTAAGATTTCATACCTGTTTCGACGCTTCCGCCGCCATTTTAAAACAAACTTGTGCCGCGAGTGCGGTGTAATCGAGTCAAGAATGCTCACCGTCGATGGTTTCACCTGTCTGGACCTGAAGGCATGAATAATCGACCTCGCAACCTAAGAATGTGAGAAGGGTTTATTTAAAAACAGAAAGTGTGCTGCCCTCACGGTGGGCGGCAGGAGCTCTCTGCTGGTGTTTCTCTGATAACACTTTGGCGTTTACTCCGTGTTTAGTTTCAGTAACAATGTCACCAGCTGATGAACAGACATGGTGTTTTCAGCCCTGCATGCTTTCACGAGCTCAGCGAAATTAATAGCTGTAACTGTTTCAAACTGTGTATAAATGTTGTAAATACTTACTTTACCTGTAAACGAGTGTAGTCAATGAGTGAATCTATCTTGTGAATGTTTATGTAGTTATGGCATCACTGTGTAGGTGTTTCATCCTGTGTACTTGCCATTATACTGTACCTGTAAATTTACCGTGATGTTGAAAAAATTGAACAATGGTTGAAAAATGTTTCTGTATCAGTTTTACAGACTTCTACAACCACAAGTAAACACTTAAAAGAAAAAGGAAAGTTGTGGTGTGGATCTGTTTACTGTCTGCTGAGTCCCATTCATACACGTGTGATCAGAGCAGAATAGAAAGAAAGAAAGAAAGAAAGAAAGAAAGAAAGAAATGTTATGTTGCCATGTAAATCTGACTTTTTTTTGTAGTAGTAGTAGTAGATCCAAGGTAAAATAACAATCACCTGTCAGGTTCATCGGGCTTCAATAAGATGTGAAAAATGCAGTATGAAAGCTTTGCAAGGATATTTGATTCCAGCTTCTATATGTCCATTGTGCTCTGGTCGCTGGAGTCAGAACACCTTTACCTATTTAATATCAAGACCTGTTCGATACAAATCATATTTTGATTACTACAAAACTAGCTGCAAATGTAGTATACACAGTCTGTTAAGTGCAAAATTAAGAGTTATATTTCATTTCCTTTTGAAATGATGGTACAGTGTGCAATTTTACAGTAGGCTTTTATAACCCTCTGTCTAAATGAAAGCCACAAGCAAAGAGCAGCGTATTTTCAATGAATATCACTTAAAATGTTTAAAGCTTTCACTTGGAATGTCAAACATCAATGGGAAACAGTAACTAAACCCTGATCAGAGTTGAGTTTGAAGTCGCAGGCTGGGTTGGTTTTCCATTAGAGTCCTCACCCTGCCCTCTAGTGTCAGCATGAAGGTGTGGATTTCAAATACATCTCACTTCCTCCTCTCTCAACAGTCATCCTTAATAGAGGGCAGGAGGTTAAAAAAAAGGCAGGGAAATTCAAAGGCTGAGGTTTGGTTTATTCCTTTATTAGATGTTAAGGAAATCCACAATGAAAGAAAATAATTTATTCGGGATGTACATGAAATTAGAACAACAGAGCTACTTGGGACAGATGGGATTTAGGGACACAGAGGATCAGGGAGGGTGAAGGAGCATCTAGGTGGGAATGAAAAGACGAGGAAAACTCAGGTTTTCAGTGCTGGATATGTTCTTCAGACCACAGTGCAATCAAAACTAAGCAACCCTCTCAATGTCGTTCCAAATGCATATACCTCCACTGAATGCATTTTCTCGTCAAACTTTTTTTTTAAAAAAAACATGGCCTATCAAAATGGAAGAATTAAATGGAGTAAGGTTATGATGCGTTCCTTTCAACTCTCATGTAAGTGCTCTTTGTGACTTAGCTTCCTGCACACATTCACTCAGTTTCACACATGCACACAGTCATAACACTCTGTCAACCACTAATTTAACCTCACTTTTGTTTTTTGTTTTTTTAAACCAAAATACTCATTTAGTCCAACATAAAAAGATGGAGTGTGATGTTTGCATGCTGCATTTTTAGAGACATTCTATGGTTTATTTTTTTTTTATCATGTGTCCCTCACTCAAAGTTAATCAACATGCAAAATAAACTGAATGACTTTTCTCCATATATTCTTGAATGTTCACATGCGCCATGGTATTGCATAGGACTCAGGGCTCTTGATTTCCCTTCCACATTGCTTATGCAATCTACAATGGCTTGCTTTTTTTCCCCTATAACTATAGCTCTAAATTAATGACAGTCACCTCTGTGGTTTGCTTTGAAAGAATTCCTGTCAGAAATTTCTGCTCTACAATCAAATAAAGTTTTAACATTTACGCATTAATGCACTGTCACAGGTGTATGTGTAGATTATGCAGTATGCTCATATTAAAAAATTCCTGAGTGTCTGATGACTGTCAAAGAAAGGTGACAAGACCCTGAAGTTGGAGAACCTTTCATTCGGCTATTGGGGGGGATATTTTTTCAATCGATATGGCATTGCATTAAACAAGCCTTGAGCCTTTGAAAACAATCTTTGCAACTTTAAATGAGGAGGCCATTTCACAAGCCATGCCTGCAAAAGAAGAACCTCAACCTGCGACAGTGCACAACAGCGAGTCTGCTCACACTGTTGACATACTTTTATAACCTATTAATGGAGGGATGAACTTCATTATCTGTGCTTCGGTTTCATAGCATCATGACAAACAGGTCATCCGGCTACTGTCCTCATAAACTCTTAAAAAAAGGTAAATAAAAAAAAAAGGGCAGGCATTAAAAATGCACAATGTATTAACCTGCAGATACTTTAACTCAATGTAATTTTCAAAGCACAGGTCACAAGAAGGACCAGTCAAACCCCTACTGAAAAGTTTTATAAATATTTTGTTCAGGCGTGTTTTAGATTTGCGGGGCGCTAAATGGATTTGCATTTTTGTAAATGTGAATGTGTATCTCCATGTACATTCACATTTCTCTAATATAAAGTTCTAGTGCACTCATTCTGAACCAGTCCCTTCACAAGTTCTGTTGCCAACACACACACACATAGTGAGACATTACTCAATATTTTAACAAGATATATTGTAAGCCAAAAAATAAAAACACACCTCATATGGAAAAAAAAAAGCATTTGTACCTTAGTGTAATTATGTCATGTTTTTGGTTTGACCATCGCCCCACCTCTCATTTTATTATATTTGTTTACTTGCAGCATGGAAAATTAACCATCAGTCTATGCTGATTTTGTACTATCTGTTTGCGGACAGTGAGCGGAGAAGATGAGTAGAAATATGAGATTTTAAAACCTGCAAGTACTTCTGCTTCAGCTGTTACAGTCCCTACAACTAAGAGGTTACCATAAAATAAAAACCAAGCCACATTTACCAAGAACTGCGATCAGGCAAAACTTTTTTCTTCTTTTCACAATTTTCGCAAAAAGATATTAATGGAGTCTGACTGTCTGGACTACAAACAAAACTAGGCTATGCCATCTACTTACCACAGCCATATTATGGAACTGCAAATTCAAGGTTTTTGAACATATTCATAGCACCAATAGTGTGTACCATAGAAATTACAAAAAAATAAAACAAAGTTTCATTCAGTTGCAACAAAGGTGTCTGCTGAAATGGCTGTAGTTATGTCTTTTCGTGATGGGTCTTTACCTCAAAACACAATCCCCCCCACCCCCCCCACCCCAAAGTCTTTTACAGCATTGCATTTCAAGTAGATTATTCGTCTTTTTTTTCAACAAAACTCCTTTTGATTTCCTGTTTTTTTTTTTTTTGAATTTTTAAGGATTTTCTGTTTTAGCCTCACAAACCATACTATGTCTACTACTAGCTTTTGTAAGACTATCACCATTCAAAAAAAAAATCAGACTCATTTATAATAACTTTTCACACATGGGGAATCAGGGATATTTAGAAGAGGCTGAACACATTCTCTACTTCACATTCAGAAAGCCATCCAAACAAACTATTTAAATTAAACTCTCAAATTCTTACACAACTCAAAAATCTCAACATCCTTGTATCACCTTTCTGAACACAAGATGGAAAGTAGAGGATGCGATCGCATTTGTTTTACACAACATTAGGTTTAACTAGAAAAAGAGGAGTGAGACTGGCTGGACAAACACACATGCACAACCATTCAGACACCACCAACTACCAGTATCCTAGTTCAAAGCAAAATGGTGAGAACAAAACTGACAAGGATAGAACAAAAACTGTCCCTACTGCCTAACTTTGACTTGAATGAGGATCAGTGTACAGAAGAATCAAATGAAACAAATTCTAAAATGCCTTAAATGCATATCCGCACATGGCATCACTCAAAGACAGAACATATTTTTTGAGTTTTCCTTTTTTCACTCACTTTTTGTAGATCTGATTGATTACACAAGGTTTTAAGTTAGTAAATGAAAACCAGCAGGGTTAAGTGTTTGGGTTTTGGAGGGGTGTCTCAGAAAATTAGCCTACATTAGGTTTTCCAGCTCTGAGATGACCCTGAATTTTTGCTGGTAGATGTCCAGTCACAAAAAGAGAGGAAGGTATCCTCTCTACAACAGGTGTCCTCTGCAAAACTTGTAATCAAATGTTGCTGCTCCCTGGAGTAAGAAATAAGAAAAAATGATTAGATTGTTGCATACCTAAATATTCATCCTGCATCAGAACATATACTGTATTGTGGCTTCTCTGACCATTTGCATTTGTTGTATTTTCCAATACAGCCTTCAGAATGCAGACTGTAACTATTAAGTGACTTTGCTGCTTTTTTTTAACTTCTATCGTTTAACATCTTGTAGTAGGTGTCAGCTGTCCTTTGTGACCGTTCAGATTGTGTGACCTTGATAGGAATTTAAGTTTGTTTGCAACTGCAGTTTCTTTTACAAAAATCACTTAGTTGATTTTCAGAACTGTTGCCAAAACTGGCAAAATTCTATTTTAATCAGTAAAATAGTAGAAGCTCAGGGCTGGCAGCGTACAGGTCTGTCTACAAAATCTTAACACCTTGTCTATGTTTAGCAAATCTATCAGTCTTTTTCCACAAGCAACTCCTTTTGGGACATGACAATTAATAGTTTATATATTTGGTGTAAATGCAAGCAACTTATTACACTCACTTAAGAATCTAAATTTACAGCAGATCATTTTAAGGACAAAAGAGGGGGGTAGTTTGGACATGACAGAGATAAGATAGGCAAAAAAATACCTTAGTTGTTGAACTCCACTATTAATTGAATATATACTCAAGTGTTAATCCTAAATTTAAAGCACTGGTGGCACTAGTGCTGGGAACGTTTGTATGACATCCTCTTACTGTATTGTACCTCATCTAACTGTATTGAAGATCATGCAAGGGCTACATGTTTTCCAATTAATTGACTCGTTAAACCACTGGGGTGGCTGCAATGAGACTTTGGGGCTGCCAATTGACCAAGAAAGACCAGCACATCAGATGACACCAGTAAAGAAAGCACACTATAAATGTGACAGGGAGGGCCATGTTCTGGGTCCAACAGGCCACCTTCGCTTATGTGACTTAAACTAGCTTTACTTTATAACACCCTTTAAGTTTATTGCCTTTACATTTGGGTCACTGCTAAAATCACTGTTACGTGACAGTAACTTTAACCAGTAATGAGTTTTATTTTGTTATTGTTTTGTAGCTGTTGTAAAAATATTCAATTTATTAATACACATTTCTATTTTTTTTGTTGATTTAAGTCTCTGTCAATCTGTTGTGGCACAACGATTTGGGAACAAAATGGAGAGCCTCTGGTTATCTCACCACTATCTTAATTATTCTTTCCATTGCATTTTTCAATCAAAAACCAGCAGTTAAGATACGAGTTTTACCTATTAACAAACAGACAAAGTGACAGTGGTTACCCTCTATCTGCTGGTGAATTAAGTTTGAATGTTGTCTTGATCAGCCTGCTACCACTACTGCACATGAGCTGCAGACATCCAAGTGGTAGATTATTAAAGTAACAACCATGAGCTAGCAAGTTAATTAATGCAGGGTCTGTACCACATTTTCTCAACATAACTAGTTTTTAGCACTCTGTATTGAAACAAACACAGCAAATTTAGTTGTAGCTCAGTACCAGTAGATTAAATGGATGGAGTTATTTCTAATAACTCCAACCCCTTAAAAATATGTGTTGATACTGATGACAAATGCATCAACTGTGTCACTAGATTGATGCCTTGCAAGGAAGTGTACTGAATAACAGGCAAAAAAAATGTTATAATTTTTCTGAAAATAGGTTTACCTGTACACTGAGATCCAGGGAAAAGGGGGGAACAGAGTGTGTTCTGCCACCAGCACTCATCTTGCTGGTTGCCAGTTCCTCCCTGTCCCCTTACATTTAACAGAGGGAACTAAACAAGACAAATGAGAAGTGGTTAGTGTGTTTCAGTTAACAACTGGCTTTGACATCACAGGTGGAACCCATTCTACAGGTGATTGCGGTTTATGAATTACTTGTGTGTTTAGGCCATTATTTCTGTTAAAATCTCGAGCACACAACAAAGTCATTATGTAAGGGGATAATTTCAAGAGATCCTCACCTCAGCCACATCTCCAACAAAGTCATAAGCAATCCCATACTTAGGGATCTGACCTGCTGGTGCACATAAGCAGGACTGTTTTTCTCCTGAAGATTCCTCTTTTTGAATCTTGCAAACTGAGACATCTGTCTCTCCACCTGCAGTTAATGCAGCTGCTGCCGTTTTGCAGTCTAAGCAAATATCTTGCTCAGCGATTGGCAGGAGGGTATTGGAGCCCTCTTGTGAATCCAGAGAGGTCTGGGCACTCTTCTCCATGCCAGACTTCTTTAATCTGGGTAAGAATTTACCAGATTCCAGTTCTGACTTCCCATAATAAGGGCCCTCACATTCTGCATCCTCCTCCAGAGGTTTAAGGTCTGCCTGAGGATCATCAAAAACGTCCACCGGCGCCAGGACGGGAAAACTCATCTCCTCCTTATCAGTTTCAGCCTCTGAATCACTTACTCCACCAGGAGACAATTCTGAGGCTGATATTGGTCGGAAATGAGTTCTTGGGGAAATGCGAATGGCCCTGTATTGCGTCCGGTTGATGCCATATATTCGTGGGTGGAAGGCTTCATTCTCAGAGTCTGAGCAAAGTATAGATTTGGGCTTGAAACCTGGACTGAACGAAGCCATGTCCTCAGGCTCAAAGGAACACTCAACATGGAGGACTTGAGAGAAGGGATTGTTCAGGTTGAAGGATGCAAAAGGGTATTCTAAACCTTGCTCCTCACCATGCAAATCACTGTAAGATCCAAGCAAATCTTCATGGAAGATGAAAGAAAATCCCTTATTCAATCCTTCTCCGCCTCCTCTAATGGCCTGGTCACTCTGCCCAAAGGACACAAGAGGCCTCCACAGGGGCCTGTGCCCCGGGGCAAAGCAGCTGCCAGTGTTCATGAACACATCTGTACCTGTGATGGTAAGCATGTCTGAGCTAGAAGCAGATGCAGCTGCAGCGGCACACTGAAGCAGGCTTTCTTGGGTGTCACCAGGTGGCACAACAGCCCAATTCTTATCACCACTTAGTGTCTTCAACTCTCCATACACCCCTCCTAGGATAAACGATGTGTTCTCCTTGTCAGAGCTCAAGTCCCAGGGCTTGGACGGAGTCATGTAATCCCCTGCACCATCTACCTTGGAGAGTTTGTTTTTGGCTAAGTCCTGTTCTTCTTTCTTGCCTTCCCAAAGATGATACTCTGACCGCTGCACTGCTTTTTTCTGAGGTCCCTGAATTGGAACTCCTTTTGCCTGCACCTCCAAACAACTGCAGCAGTAAGCACTTGCCTCATCTGAGTATAGCCCCTCGCTTGGTTTTTCTGCTCCTTGCCTTGACATTACAGATTTGTCATCTCCTATTGCAGTCCAAATGTCCTTTATTATCCCTGAGCTGTAGTCATCACGGTGTTGGTTTGTGTTATCCGAAAAAATGCCAGTGCTGTACTGTTTACTTTCATCCTCTTCTAATGCTATACCACAAATGGACTCCAATTTAGATTTTTTGCTGAAGGTTTGATTGGAGGCGGTACTTGCACTGACCTCCTCACATTTACGGCCAGAGCTTTCTTGCAAAAACTCCAAGATTTCGTCCTCCAAATATGTACCAGAGAGCGGAGGGATCATACAATCAATCTCTTCGTTGCCAATTTGAGCAGCATCCTCTGTTGGTACATTGCCTTGCTCGTTGTCTGAGCGAGTCTCCTCTGAATGTGACCACGGACTGCAAGTTCGTGTTGAAAGGTTAGAACAGTGTTCCGTTTCCTCAAAGGCACTATTTTTGGTCCATATTAACAAACGAGACTGTTTATTCGAATGTGGGTCGAGACAGCTACTAGAATCTGTGTTGTTTTCGTGACCAACGGTGAGTGAGTCGCGGGGAAAAGGAAAAGTGGGGCTATCATACTGCAGCTCAAATAGAGAGAAGCAGGATGAGTTCAAACCAGATGGTTCACTGGTGGCTTCAGGAACAGGTGGCTCTTCCAGATTTCCAGATAGTTTGCTCAGGGTGAATGAAACACTATCAAGAAGGGGGGAGAGTCGAATGGGGGAGTCTCCTACGAAGCTTTCACCATCTATATCTTCTGAAGTAGATGGTGAATAACACCCCCACACTTGAGCCATATTGTCAAGATCCTCCATTGAGAACCCAACAGATCCCAAAGCTTCCTGTGAGTCTGCCCGTATTGCACTTTTCCCTTGCTGCTCAAGGCCATCTAACACTAAACAACATTCTGCCCCAGAGTCTCTTTGCTCTTTGCTTTTTTGTCGGATCATACTTAAGATCCGACTCTCTTGTATAGAGTCTGAGGCACTAGTATCCAATATGGATTGATAAATATCAACTTCATAGAAGTGAGTGAATTCAGACAGATGCTTGTCATCTAAATCTCTACCATCCTCTGGCTGATGGCAGCTTGAGGTCCCAGTGAGTTCAGCAGTTTCATCTTCTGCTTCGCCAGGCCCTTCTACAAAGTGCCCATCCACAAAGGAGCCTGCTGCGAGGTATGCTCTCTGGTAGCTCTCATTGGCAATGCAGATTCCCTGGATTCTTTCTGGCAGCCTCTCCATGTCGGCTGACAATGCAAAGCCATCAGGAGAGTCTACCTTGCTTCGATATTTTGTTTCCAGCTTGCTTTGTCTGCTGCTGAAAGGTACAAAATACTCTGTGATGGGCTCAGTGTACCAAAGTGGCTCTTCCATATATTCCTTTTTGTTTCTGGCCTCAACTCCGGACTCTTTTGCTTCCTTCCAGCCTGGATCTTTTCGAATCTCCTTCAGCGGTCTCTTAACCTTTTTGTAAAGCTGTGGTTGCTTGGCGGCGCCTCCTGTGGCACTGCTGCTGCTCCCTCCTGCATTTCTTCGCTCCTCTTTGTCAATTACCTTAACTTGCAGCTTCATCTGCCCGCTGTTGCGTGTTCTCTTATTCTTCGTTGTCTCCCTTGATTTGTGCCTTATTCTAACTGTCTTGCTTCTGGATGATTTAGATTCACCCTGGTTCCCACTTGAACTAGAGCCTGCTTCACTAGAGCCAGAAGACCAGGATCTGGGTCTGTATTTTCCCTCAGATCTGTGTCTGGTCTGTCTCTTAGAGTGGACAGTGGGTTTCTCCTCTGCTGCTGCACCACCATGGTATCTGTTTTCTTTTTCCTTCTTGCTTCGTCGTTGCTGGCCTCTCTCGTTGGTGACAGTAGTGATGGTACCACATGCCTCGAGGTTTCTGTCCTTTGCAGCCTCACCTTCACTGTTGCAATCTTTTGGGGAAGAGGTGTCTGTGCTGGTCTGTGGGGCTGCAGAGGATGATGAACTTGAGTAAGCGCAGGCCTTGGCCTTGTTCCACACCGTCATGATCTCTTGTAGACAAACAGGTTTCTCTGACAAAGGAGGAAAGGCTTCATAATACCTGCCATCACAACAGACAAAAAAATGTAAATATATTAATGTCAGCTGAGTTCAACTGAGAAAAGTTAACATGAGTGCATTGTGCATTCTCCTTTTGAAACAAACAAATTCATAGAAATGCAGTATTCATTATGTCTTACATTTCCACCTGATCCTTTGAAGAGGGGGACTCAGCTCGCTCTGGAGACTGAGAGCCATCAGATTTCTTTTGAATCTGTTTTTCCTCTGTAAAAAGACAATGAAAATTAAGACCTTACATGAGCAATTATTTCTCACCTTTCTCTATTTGTTCTATCAAGTTGTTATTAACATGAGAATCAAAGGGTATCAACCAGACCTTTCTGTTTGTTTTGAATGTCCTTTAGCTTAGAGCAAAGCTCTTCAACCAGGCTCTCAATGCCAGAGTTCTGCATAAATGAGAAACACATGACAACAGATTTATGAGCAATCAACCTTTAACAGGCAATTCCAATTTAAGTATAAATGCACAAACATACTTGTAAATGTGACAAAAACCTTAAGGCAGAAAATTTGTTAAAATTGGTTTGAGAAATTCAGACACAAAAATCAAAGGTTGTGTGAAAATAACAACAAAACAGTGGCCTTAACACAAAAAATAATTTCTTGTACTGACAAGATAACGAGATCCAACAGTCTTAGGTAAGAACACAAGGTTCCTGAAGGCTGCTTTTTACCCATAATGTGGCCCATAAGAAAGAATGATAGGCATGGGGTCAACACAAGTCAAGCCAACTTACTTCAGAGAGCTTCAGCATGCTCGGCCATGACTGTACTATCTTTAGCTATGGTGCAGAAATGTTAAAAAAAAAAAAGAAAGAAAAAAAGGACTAAGCAGCAATACAGGTTACTGCCTTACGAGGTTCAGAGCCACTGAACATTTACTGCATACCCTGATTATCTTACTGCTTTTTCACATTCAGCAATGACGTGAAAAATACATAGCCAACAAGGGTTTGAAGTAAGAATGACATTTTTATTCAAACACTATTTTAGATCACGTAGGCAATGTCAATGCAAACAGCCTCAACCAAATCTTACATTGTTTCATCTAAGCACCAGTCCTGCCAAACTCTTTAACATACTAACTTCCTGTTCACTCTTCCTGAAAATAATGCTGCTTACCATGCCACCTCATGAAAAGCAAAGTAAAGTTTTCCTCTGCCCTGTGTTTCCTCTTGCATCATTGTGCTAATGCTGATCAGCTGACAGCGAACCGCCTCTGCTGCTCACTGCTGCAATCCTGTGCAGCGTGTGCTGGTTAAAAAATAGACCGCAGAGTCCAGTCCCCAGAGAAAAGCTCAACACTCCTCCTCCTGCCTTGCAGACCCTTCCCCCTACCCTCCCTCAAGCTTTATGTTGTGTCATTCTCAACTCACACCTCCCTTACTACTGCTGGCTACTGATGAAAATGTCAGCAAATCTTTCTGTGGCTTTTTCAGTTGCACAAAATCACAGAATAAATAAATACACTTATGACTTTTGCATTTCAAGCAAATTACATTCATTGAAGGTCATACATTATATGTGAGAATAACATTTTTTGTCAAGAAACAACTTAAAACAACAACCTTAGTATAACCTTTTAAATCAAAACTAATTGAAGGTGTGGCCACCTAGTTAGATGAGAGGTGACGATGCATGTTCAATGTCGATCCTCTCTTGTTCAATGCTAGCTTCCCACATTGACATAGCTTTTTTTAGTGTCCATTCACCATGATATATGCAATTAATGTCAGCATGACTGCATTTTACCAAGCAACAAAGAATACTACAGTTACAAATTCCTGACATAATTAGACCAATTACACCTTCATGCCTTCTGTACTGAGGATGTTTTTTATTCAAAAGTGTCATAAAAAATAAGTGAGAAACAGTTCCTGCTTAAATACCTATGTAATGTGTTTTGTATTCATTCAAACTGAAAGTAATTAAGACTGATGATTTTACACTAAAGATAAATTGTGCTTAATTAACTCTGAACTACATAATTTGATTAACAATACTCCTCATAAACATTCAAACTATATAAGTAAATCACAGAATTATGTCAATGAGGCTTAATAGTAATAATTCTTACTTCATCAGATGCAGAGCGAAGGCATTGCACAGCGGCTTGTTTCTTCATTTCCTCAAGACTCAGGTCTGTCCCACCTTTCTTCTTACTCTTGCCCCATTTCTTCCCAGTTCCCTTCTCCCAGCCCAAGAAGATGTCATTTTCCTTCCAAACACAGATCACGAAAAGTCAGTCTCAATTGAAAAAGTACTTTAAACAATTAGACAAAAACTAAAAAAGACAAAAACTTTTAAAAAACTATAAAGATTACACAAATTACACACTAAATGCAAGTAAAAGTTTCTTAACAAGTTTTTAATCAAAGTACGCAAGTGTACGCAAACATGGCAAACAAATTATTAATAAATATAGTGACAAATATCAAAAATCAAAGGAGAAAATATTCTGTGGGGGGTACAGTGCCATGATTTGAAAGAGAAGCACCAGTGTTAACCTCTTCTGGTAAACTGATGTCTTCCTCTAACGAGGCAAGTATTTCCACACCAACTTCTTTTCCTCAATGAAGCCTACTGCCCATTGATTTGACAAAGTACTACACAAACAATGATGTTATTTTTATTTTTTTGACTCGATTTGAAAAATTCCTTGAAAGTTGTGGGAGCCCACCTGGTCCTGCAGGTCATAGTCATAACTGTCATGCAGGAGAAGGCTGAGGACGTAGCGGGTGTAAATCATGGCATCAATCCCGCA
The DNA here is from genome assembly GCA_029783645.1 of Ctenochaetus hawaiiensis. Lineage (NCBI taxonomy): Eukaryota > Metazoa > Chordata > Actinopteri > Acanthuriformes > Acanthuridae > Ctenochaetus > Ctenochaetus hawaiiensis. Next base: position 2,544,706 of record JAPZDY010000016.1, read on the forward strand.
CTTCTCAAGCTCTTGGCCAAGCCAGCTTTGCACTGGACCCAGCGACTGGAGTAAGGACATCTCTGAGGCAGGCAAGGGGCCCGCAAGGGGGTAGGGGCAAGAGAGATTTTCAGGAGGAGCAGGACCGTCTGAATCGGTGCTCACTGGACGCATGGGACCTCAGGTGTTGGCCATTCTCAGGTGGAGCAGCATTGCGACAGGTAGTTACTGTAGGGTGGTTGGTGAAAAAGGGTACAGAGAGGAAGAGGCAGAATCTTGGGAGAAGGAGGCGGTCACTCCAGCAGGACGCACTGAAGGGGCTCTACATGGGGAGGCATGTAGGATGTTTTTTTTCTTTTTTTATTGCTTTGAGCAAAAAGAAGGGAATTTACTCGTCAGGCATGGCTTATGCTGCTGATAGATCTCAGCTGCTGGGCAAAACACAGGGTGTGTTTGCGTCTCAGTCAGAGAGGTCCATTTTGGGGCTACGTCTTACTTCACCGGCACAACCTGAAACAGAGCAGGAATGCATCAGTTTCTCTTAAGCATTTCCAATGTTGATTCCAAGCATTTGAATAAACAAAGATATAGTCAAAGACCTTATTCATAAACCCCCTATGGGCCTAAACAGCAGGAAAAAAGGCCTCTATATATTTAAAAAATAAATCAATATCAGGCCACTGCTTCAGGAAATGGATTTTTAATTTTAATTTATTTTAAAAAGGAAAGAAACAGGAGGACATATCTGTGACGGGTCCTATCCTGGCATGTTCCTTATCCCAAAGGATGTTTTTAATGACTGTTCATAGCCTTGCTTACAAGTGAGCTAATATGCTCCTGAGAAAGTATGAGCTCTTTAAATAATGCAGCTGGTAGCTACAATCACAACATATTGTGGTGGTAAGCCCACTTTACAAGTTGACAAGAACTGCTGAAGACATTTTACCAGATGATCGGGTTGAAACCATGGTGATAAACATTTCACTTAAAATGGATTCTAACATTAATGTGATGGTAAGTCAAACGTCCAAGTAAATTAAGTTTGTTTGTACAATGACCTTCTCGCTCACTAAACGCTATCTAACACAAAAACTCAGTGACAAGAGAAGAAGGCATGACCATGTAATTCTGAAACACCTGACTGATGCAAGACCTTGTAACACCCCTAATAAACATTTATTAAATTGTTCAAAGTGCTAGTAGTGTAACTCAGTATGTCCTATATTTGTGCTTATGACAAGGCAACTGCAAGAAAACTTCGGTAGTGAACCTAACTGTGCGGGCAACTGACAGCGACACGGTCGCTAACAAGTGCATGGGTTTCATATGGTTTGAGTGGATTAGAGAGCCGACGTGAAGAGCAAATGGAGGCTGCGCTGATTTGATTGGCTGGCCCGGTCGTCACTCAACAGTGGTGTATTATAGGTTACCCGTTGGAGACGTCAAAAGGGCAAGATAAGAGGCTTTGCAGCTTGCGGCCATTACATTTCAGCAGTCATAACGCCTTTTTACAATAACAACGTGCCATTTATAAAAAAAAAACACTGTCTGACAACTACTGAAAGGTTAGCTAGCTTCATCGAAAATTGCTAAATATGGCTGACCAGTGTACACATCCCAGCTGTTCCTTGTATGCTCACTAGCCACGGCAGCTAGCTCCTGGTTGCAGTATTCTCAGATCAACTTTGTACAACAATCAATTTCTTAATGCAATCATTCTGACAATGCAACGAACAAAATACTTTTCGTAGTATTAAATAGCGAGTACCCTACTTCACTTTGGGTCGATCCTGACATTACGAAAGTATATACGGGATTTCTGACACTATCATTACATTGCTGGGCTATCGAGTGCGGCAAGGTAACTAGAGAAGAGCGAGGAACGATTTTAAATTTACCTTTAATATTAATGTCACTGTCATATTCATACATAAGACAATTACTGACTTGGTAACAGCTGAAAGGTCAGCTAACGTTACACTGACTTTTGGTATTAAAGGCGGATAACTAGCGTCACTGTGCAGTCAAACGGCAAGGTTAGCTGGACCACCGACCTTTAGCTAATGAGCTAAGTTAGCCTAGATAGCTAACGAGAGCTGTTCTGTATGTAGACAGTTGCGTTGAACTTCAGACTTGGTATACCTATCATGTTTCATGCAGGTGGAACATGGTTGGTTTCAGTTCAGTTATTTAAATCATGATGTCTTCCCGACTAATTGAAATACTAATGATAGTTTGGTAACGTAATAGCGGGCAGGTGAACGGAGGCTGCTTAATGACATTAACGTTACAGCCTTGAACGTTCTCCATTAAATGTTAGCTAGCAAACACCAATACGCTAAAGTTAGGCCAAGTCCAAACTTTCGGTCGGAATTGTAGCACTTTAATTAGCCAAAAGTCTTTACAATAAAACGGAGACCTCTGCTTTAAATTGAAATATACGTTAACTAACGTTAGCTTTCACGTACAATTGTTGTTGTGACCAAGGGGGAGGAGGAGCAGCTGCCCCGGTAATGTTTGGCTGCCAGTAGGCTGTCAGACGTTTTCCATTCAAAAATGTACGCCATATCGTCATGCAGCGAAAGAGTAAGCTTACTAAACATTTAACACTACACGGGGACAAAAACTCATCAGGACGAAGAAAGAACTTCCAGCCGGTTCGTTGGTTTACCTACCTGCCGTGGGCTGAAGTAAAGAGGAGCAGCAAAAGGGGAGCGGCTATTTCTCTCCCGCTGCCGTTCCGAGCTCGAGCTCTGGAATCCGCTGCCGTAGCATCGCGTATCATGGACGCCGACACAAATGGCGCTGTTTTCACATCCAGTGCTTCTTCACCAGCGTCAAGGAAACCGGCGACATTCCGGCTCAAGCAGGAGGAAGGTCACTCCTAAATGACACTTAATACCTAGAGCCACAATGTCCGCTACCGAAAACCCAGTTTCATTCAGTGAAGGACTCCTGAATGCGCCACCCTCCGCGTTCGTATCTAGGCAACAAGGCAAACCTCTGCCGTCCTATTCGTATGGGCTTGATTCCTCCGCTAAGGTATTGCATCAGAAGCCCAACTAGTACTCTTATAATTTGCGCTCAAGCCAAAGTAAAATGGTGAATGATATTATGTAGATTAAATTCAGAACTTAAAATCAATGATACGATTTAATCTTCTTTTAATGGTTTCGATGAATGTTTAAAAACAAGACCAAAATACATGAAACTCTTTTCTTACATAACACCATCACCAGCCTTCATCTATAACTACTCAATATTAATGATACAGCATGGTATTATAGTTTTTCAAAAAAAATTACAGTTTCATTATTTTTATCTAGTTTGTTTATAGTAGTATTTTCATGTTCACGGTGCTTTATTACAAAGATTAGCTGACACATCTAATTAACATCACTCATAAATTATAAATCAAACCACAACAAGAATAACATTGATGCACAATTGTCTCATTTAATGACAGTAACATCAAATTTAGATCCTTTCTACAAAGAGAACCAGCAATTATTCTACTTAAAAGTGTCTTTCTTCAAATTGTTATTTGACTAAATGACAAAATTGATTTTATTTTCAAATTATTTAATTTTATTGGAGTTAATATTCTGGTTGATATTTTCCATGGAAATATTGTTCACTGCACTGTTAATGGTTTGACAGAAATGTTTGATTACTGGTTTAAAAGTTTCACATACATAGCCTAGCTTAGCCATGCACACTTATTGTAACGGTCCAAGTGATAAGGAATATTCATCTTTATGGGCGGATACATGAATAGAAGCACCTACCCTCAGTCAGAAAATGGCCATTCCAAAATACTGATTATCTTTAATTTAATTGTATCACTCATGCCATGTATGTCCATTTCTTTTATTATTTTCTCTTCTGTTTCTTTTACTTTCTTTTTTTTTTTGCACAAACTACTTTTGGGTCAAAGCCTAGTATTCCCTTTTTTCCCATTGTCCTTTTATCTGGTCATAATATTATCAATACTATAAGTACTACTCCTGTTACTGTAACTCTATGAACTTCTTCCATGACTACAACTGTGATGTTACCAATACTATTGGTATATATGTATATATGGTCTTACTTCTCTTAAAAGAGTGAAAGTGGTATTGTGAGATCTTGTAACTTAACCCAGCAACATTTTGTGTTGTTTTCCTGTCTCTCAAAGCAACAAGGCTACCACTCACCACCAAGAGTGTTTATGTGTTTGTCAGGGGTGGTGCTTATTATTTAGACTGACCATCTGCCCCAACCAAGAGTCCATAGTGTGGCACACTTCATCTGCCCTCTGACCCCAGGGGTTATGACCTCTGAGAGGAGATGAATCAAGGCCTATTGACAAGCTGTTTGCACTCCTGCCAACACACACACACACCAATATACAGAACAGAGTAGAATAGAAACAGACACTGCTGCACTTTGTTGCCTCCTTTCCATCTACCAGATGTTATCATCTGTAAGAGTATGCAGGTTGTGCATAGAAAGAACAAGTGAGGTCTAGACAGGAACATGTGGAGTCTGCAAATGTGCACATGAGATCAAAAACTAAAGTGTGTAGAAGTGTGTGTGTGTGTGTGTGTGTGTGTGTGTGTGTGTATCAACAGACGACATGTTGAAGCCAATATTTGTAATTTACCACAATTCCCAGGGTCTCTGAGGTCCAGTTGTCAGGGTAAAATTGAACTTTTGATCTTTATCTAAAGCCAAAGCACTGCAGCCAAAGGCCAAATACAAATTAACCCCAATGCAACGCAGAGGCCTGATCGATGAGGAAGTTGTGTTGGTTTTCATCATCAATGTACTGTGCACATGCAGCAGAACATCCTTCTCGTTAAGCCATGAGACACAGAGTTTTTAAATGACAGGCTCAGAAACTCAGTACTGTTGTTGTTAAGATAGGTTATTTTCTTCTTTGTTTACTAAGTTCTCTTTTACCAACTGTTTCTGTCTTTCCTGTCACTGATAAAATCTTCTCGAAACCTCACCCCCAACTACTCTAACATGAAACGACTTAACATTCACAGAACAACATCTCAATCTGCTCTTTGCTCTGACAGCTTTCTCATTTGCCAGTGTTAATTGAGAGTCAATTTGGAGCAGATGGCACAGTTAAAAGATGCCCCATAATCCTCTCCCAGCAAGGGGGTTAGGGAGATGGGGGAAGGGGTGGGGTAAGAGGCCTCTGGGTGATTTCACTCTAAGGTTGTGAAAGCAATATGTTTTCTACAAAAGCTTTAGCATTTCTTTCCACCTTAACAGCGAGTTCACAGTGCTGTATGAGGTGAAGCTGGTTATCGTCCCCAGGGTGGGTCACTGAGGTAAAGCTTTTATTAGTCTCAACTCAGCAGCCAGAAAGCCACACATGGTATTCAGACTGACATGTTTACTGTTTGTCTCTGTGTCCTAAAAGAACCTCGGAAGTATTTTTTTTTTAAGTATTTTACGTTGTCAATCAAAGCTGATATTTCTTCCATTTTTCTGATTTGTCCAGAAGGGCCGATGCATGTCAGTCTACAGGCATGAGATAATTCAAAAGTAACTTGTATAAATCTCAAGTAAACTTCAGCTGACTTTTTTTTTCGTGTTAATTTTCTTACAATTTCAAAGTGTTTACATTTGAATAGTTTCAAAATTAAAACACAAATAAAAAAAAAAGAAAAGAATTCCGGATTTAATTCAATTAAGATTATCTGGGACACATGTGAACTTATATTTAAGATAAGACCAAGAAAAAAAAACTCATGTATGATTACACAGAATCTGGTTGCAATCCCTCTTTGGAATCAGTCCAAGCTCCTGAATTAAGTTTTAGCGGTTATATGTAAATCTATTAGGACTGTATTAAAAGGTTTTCTCAGAAACAGCTTACTAGAATTAAGCTAATGACAGACTGTTATTAAAACCAAATGCACCATTAACAGTAGCTTTTAGCATATATATATTTATATATATGGATAGAGAGAGAGAGAGAGAGTGCGTGTTTCAGAGTTCAGAGTATTATTACTCAATCAGTTTACAATGGAAGAAACTATTTGGAATTTGAGGTATGTTGTGTTTTTTACATATTTTAAAATCTTCCCAGTTAATGTTACCATTGAACTGCCTTTTATCTATCATTTTATAGTGTAAAGTATAACATCATACATCTTTTGGCTTAACTCAGGAAAGCCATTTGTTGTCATTGCAAGTATCCAGACAGTCACATGTCAGGATTCCAGGATTCGTCATATGTGGGAGTGATGATATTACGTGCAGCAGACAGCAAACTATTCTCGCCCCCTGTTAGGTTGACACACTTCTCATGACACTAATCCTTTTTACAGAATTTAAATACTTCCCTATGAAGAGACCAATCACAGCTTGAGGCTTGAATCTAAGAGACCAATCAGGAAAGAAACAAATCCCGCCCCGAGCAAACCATCTGACTGTAGTTCCTCTTTCTTGTCTCCAAAGTTGTTTACCACTGTCTGCTTTCTGTCTGGACCGTGTGATTGCCTGAGCACATACATGAGTTGAACTTGCATTCACACAGACACACACACAGTGGCTTGTCTGCTTGAGTTACGTTTTGTTTCCTGTGCTCACAGTTGCACAATGCCTCCAGTGGCACTTGCAGCAGTAGATCACACCAGGCTTTAGGCCATTAAGAAAGATAATGAAAACAAACTGTAAATCAACTCCTCTGATCATAATAATTCTTTTTGTCACAACATGTCATACAATGATGACAGGTTATTTATGACCAGGGTCTGTGGTGATGGGTTACATAGCGTGTTTCTTGTCTCTCTGTTTCATATGATTCTCATATAACTCTGATTAATAAGATCTTTTTCACCTTTCAGTGGTTTTAAGCTGGATGCTGTGTTGCTATGTCAAATGTTCATCCAAAGTGCACATTTGAAAATTTTCTCTTTAATCCAGCTTGCATTTACATAAACTTATACAGTAACAGTTCAACAAAAAAATGCAACAAATTTTCCTGATCGAGGGAATTTTAGAAATTTTTAAATGATGAGACCTAATCCTTTTTAAATGAATAGCTTTCTTGTGAAATGCCTAAATACATAACATTTAGTAAACATTTTATTGGTTATAAATAGAAGAAAATTCATTACTTTTTAAATATTTAGTAGTATCTAGTAAAAATAAAATATTTTTACTCTAGAATTTAAATCAAATTTCTTCTCTGAAGCCCTTTTGTAATTTAACTCAGGTTATTTTTAGAAGATGCCTGTCTTTGATGCAACTTTGTGACCACTTAGTTCCCATCTCTGTTTGACCTAGTTTACCAGGAGCAAAGTGTGTTCCACCAACAGCAGCACATACCTTTACAACAGATCACTGAGATCTGTCTGTAGTAAATATGTGACTGTGTGCAGCCTCACAGACTCTCTGTCTGCTGGCTGCGCTCATGTGCAGTAAAAGGTTAACTTCGGTGGTAAACATGTATAATCCCGTCTGTCTTTGCTCAGAGGGGCTCATTAGCACATGGTCTTAAAAAGAGGCTGATTTCCATGTGACTCAGTTATTACTCCAGCAGAGAGATCAATCAATCAATAGGTCAGCTGATACAAATCAATCAGTCTGATGGCCCAGGTTCATTGGTCTCTTCCAACAATATTATCACACTAAGACACCATTAAACACAACCTGGGGCTCTTAAAGCAGCTCCTAAACATCCTTAATCACTGTATTAGGTTGAACAACTGGCATTATACCATTTGTACCGTCAAACCACGCAATTAGGCTTTGAAGCAAATATTTATGTCATTATTTGATGAGGTCAAAGCTGACTGTTGAGTAAAGAAGAAACAGCATATGATTGTTTTGTAATAACACACACCCTCAATTCCCAGGGATTTAAAACTTTTGTTTCTAAAATGATTCAGTTTCACAGCTGATGTCAACCCTTTCGCAGGGGGAGAAAACCTGAGGGCATTAAAGAGTTTCTTTGGGTGCTAATAGCTTAAGATGAACTCAGCTGCGTGCCGTCTGATGGTGATGTAAGGCTGAGATAACTCTGACAATGTGTAAATGTGTCTGTGCTAACTGACTGCTGACGATAAAGCAGGACAAAGTCTCCCTGTCATGTGTTTCGCTGCGTGCGTGTGTGTGAGTCTGTGTGGTGGGGGGGTGTGTGTGTGTGTGTGTTAGCGAGTGAATAAGAGAATGAGACAGAGAGCAGGCCTGTTCACAGCGGGGCAGTGCACAAACATTTTGACTTACGTCACAGGCCAAGTGGCTGTAAAAGCAGGGAAAATGTGGATTACATCATGCGGCCACAGCGGATCCACAGAGCGCCTGTTATCAGCACAGCACAGGTATGAATGTGCTCTCAATGCAAATAGCATGGCCTCTGAGCCCGTCTGTCAACCTGTCTGCTGTCTGTAGACGATGAGTGAGAACTGATAACCGGTTGACAAAGTGCTTCTAGTCAAACAGAGCGTTGTCAGTTTTGTCGCTTTTTCTCCTCAGCAGTCAGCTCTGTTTACTCTCTTTGATCAGGGTCTGCTGAGCAAACAGGAAACTTTTAAAAAGGGTTTAAAAGGAGCTGAAAACAATCTAAAGTTATATATATACCCACAGTTTTAAGTGCACAATAAAGGTAAAGTTATTTTTAGGATATAGACCTATTTGCATATCAGTCACAAAACTACAGCATAAATATATTCATATGTTTTCAAACAACTGTTTTATTTACACAATATAACATGTAGGTTGCATTTGCTTAATATACAATAATTACCTGTTTTTTTGTTTTTTGGTAGGAAAGTTTGCGGAGCTGGCAGCTTTGTGATAAGAACAGGACTAAAGGATAAGAGTAGGATAACAGGATAAGACTTATGAGGTGTTATTTATTTATTTATTTTTTTTTTAATGCATCCATGAATAATGCCATATGCTTTTGTTATTGTGAACAAATCCCACATTAATGACAAAAAAACACGATGACTGGGACGTAAACACAAGTTTACGACTGATGCTGCACATTTATTCCTCTCACTCAATCGTTGTCCAAAAACTATTAAAAACACATCAATGAGCTTCAAATATATTGATCTGCCACTAAAAAATGGTCCACAACAAATGCTCTTTCCTCCTGTTTTTAGTGATGTTTGTTTCAAACTAAAATGGCAAGCTGTTTGAAGAATAACTGGCTTTTTACAATATGAGGTCATATATGACCCATTTCTAAAGATCTGCATCTTTAAGAGGAACCAATCTGCTTTGGGCTGAGAGCGTCAAGTATTCATACCACTCTGCTGGTAATAAGAAAGTTATGGAATAATATCAACATATGACTGTACTCAGCACAGAATTTTGTCAGTCAAATCAAATTTGACTTTTAAAATTGAAGATTTGACAATATGTTCCTTTTTGTACACTGAAACACTTATATTAGCCTAAATAATTCTCAGGTTTTACTCTCCTTTCTTTATTGTTCATCACATGTGATGTGGAAACATCAGACTCCTACAGTAATAGAGAGTTAAAGTTTGTGTCTTGCTTATAGTTCAAACAGGCAGATTAACTAATTTTAGATTGGATCATCAGAAAATCAAACTAGCATTATGCTTCTAAGAGCCTGATGTTGGCTAACATACACATGTAAAGGTTTATTTTAAGCTCATATGGAATTTTTATTTCAGTTTCTAACCCACTACCTGACAGGAGGTGAGTCAACCAATCAGTTTGCATGATGTGCCAGTCTGAACAATGGGTAGTTAAAATGTTGAAGGGGCACATGCTGGCTCCTCTGCAGTCTTGGATCCTTGGAGAAGCATTTAGCTTTGATGTTCCTCTTATTCAAAGGTTTTGGAGATGTTAAGTCAAACCCTTTACCTATTCAGATCAGCTGTTTCCTGTGTCCTCTTCCATTGTCTTTTTATTGGAGCTGTGAGTAGTTTTTTGTCTGGATTACTACTAATTGAGCCTAACAGAGCTAAACTTTATCTACCATTACATCTCTGGATCAATTTTTTGCTAGTTAATGTACTTTTAACTTGAATCTCAGCTGTTAAACTCAAATGACATAACAGATATCAAAAGGAAGCTCCAGTGTCATATGTAGCGTTGCACTGCAATGACTATGGCAGTGTATTTCCTGATCCTCTTTTTTTATTGGTCTGAAACTTGTTCTTCCCCATTTTAAGGGCACATTAAAGAAGTCGTGCCACAGGCAAGACAGTAAAAACTTGCATTACTATTCAAGGTTTCCAAAATTTGAGTAACAGAGCACATAGGCTGCAACCCAGCAGCAGTTCCTGCACAAAGAGTCAATCACTCCATAAGCCAGTTTTTTGTTTTTTTTTTCATGTGTGTGGGTCAAAGGTGACAGTGCTGACAACACTGTCTGGTATGAGCAAGGGCTGTTTTTGTCTTTCTTTCCCCTCACTATCAGACTTTACAGCTATGCAGAGCTTTTCGGTCATGATGATAAAGAAGATTCGACAAACGTTATCAGCAAGTCTTGCATATTGATCAATAAAAGCATCCTGGTGGTAGACACAGTCAACGTTCATTCAACGTGTTCAGTGGTGGAGACAGGACATAAGTCTCCACAACAGACAGATACCAACATCCTGTTCGGCAGGAACGGCCTCGGTGACACTAGTCACACAAGTTGAAAGGAATGCCTGGTATGGGCGGAACTCTGTGGCATGTTGTATAATCCCTGGCAACTGTTTGTTAGCTACACAAGCCTCTGTCAACACATCAGTCTTGGGAGGCAGGTTATACGATAAAGGGATAATGATACGCCCATGAAGATCATTTGGCAAATGAACAAAGAAGTAGTCCTTCTTGTTCTACTGAGAAATTATAAAGAATTACTCAACAACTATTTATGGTAGGAGGAGCATTCTCACGTGGCATTGACAGCTGTCATTTAAAGAACTGTTTTACAGAAGCATATCTGTCTGTCATTAAACTACAAAAAACAATAATACTAAGCCAATGTTCGCATCATCAGGAAGTGGGTTTTGTAATTAACGAGTGTGATGGTGCACGTAGTCATAAGGCTGAAGTTCATCTTTTGATTTAAATTTAAAAAAGCGTGTAGAATTTTTTTATGTGATTATGGCATCTTTAGAAGTATTCTGATGACTAAAGTTTTATCTTCATAGGAATCAGACCATTTTATATATAATATATGTTATATATAGATAAATATATATATTATTTGAGCAAATTTTTATCTGAGTCTTATAACAGTATCCACGTGCATTGCTGTTGTTGTGTCTGTTTTGAGACCTCCATTAAGAGCACCAGAGTCAGTATTTTTTAAATTCTGTACTGTGTGACTTTAACAAATACACATGGTTGCGCATTTTTAACAAATGCAAAACCTAAGGCTCTTTCCTATTATAGACCTTTTAAATTCAGTCAGTAAAATTAAATTAAATTATTTGTTAGAGGTTTGACTGTTAGCATTAGCATCAGTGACAAGACAGCAGTACAAACATGCAATAGGCTGACATGCCTGGAATTTAAACTAATACCTAAATTGAATAATCAGTTATTCTTTTTTTATACCATCACCTCTTTTCACTTACCCAGCAGACACAAAGCAACACTGACTTTCATTTGGTGTCATGTTTAAGGTGATCTGTTGAATGTATGTCCACTCTCATTTTAGATTTTTTTTTTCTTTTTCTTTTTCTTTTTTTGGAGTTGACCCTGTCCTGTAAGAAATATCTGGACTTTTATCTGCTAAATGTTGCACTTAGTTTATCAGCTAGTTGCTAACTTTGTCCATCCAGCTGTTCAATGGTGTGAGGGTGGTGGCGTATAGTGGGTTTATCTGAGCTTTTCCACTGAAACAGCAGCTTGAAACAGCAGTAAAACTGAACCAAAAACAGCAGGGAATAAGCTGCACAAGCAAAAAAAAAAACTGGTTATAGAAATATTAATTGATAACTGCAGAGTCAGGTGATAATACTCTTTTGATTTTTCACCATATAGTGACGCCTTTCACAATACACAGAATCATCTGACCCATTGTTTCTGTAAGAAATATTGATTGGAATAGCTGTAATGCCCCAATTATTTTAAACAAAAGTGCTTGTTGTTGTTTTTCTGTTGTCAATAAAAAATCTGAAGTTCTTATTTACACTTAAGGTGGATCTCAATGGTGACGAACATGACAAGTTGAAAGTTGATATATAATTAATATGCACACAACTCATGAGTCAAATAGTCATGTGTCAGGTAGCCTTTGAATGATACTAGATGTATTTCAATTCCTCAGTAGAACACAGTGACACACCGTCACGCCTAGTGGGACAAAAAAACACACTCAGTTGAGGGTTCAAGACAAAGAGCAGCTGTGTGTTCTTCGTGTTTCTCCTGCTGAAAGTCAGGCCACGAGATGATCTGGACACCCTGGAAGCTCATATGACCAGAGATGTGTGGTTTTAAAACAGAATGAGGTATTCATAAATGCTCTACCTCCTCACGTGGACCGAGCTAAGCAGCCTGTGCGTGTTTGTGAGGGTTTGATGTAAACCTCTGACTACAAATATCCTTGCATCAACACATGATTTGGGATTGGAGCTGCCTGGAAGACTTAGTTCAAAGTGACATGATTCAATATTCAATGTGTTATAATCCATGAAAGAGAAGTTAAGATGAGTTAAAAATTGATTTTTCAGTTTAAAGCTTTTCAAGCTCCTCCATAATGTTCTGATTTGTTTTACATGAAATTTCCTTCTGACATTTTCAGCTAGGGCCATTCAAACCGCATTAATTTAGAAAATCTAAAATAAGTCCACAGTTACATGATGACATACTTGTTGTTCCTCTTAAAAAGCACTGAGGTCTGTGCTTTTAAAAACTTCTTTTTCACTTGCACGCAAAATAAAGTAAGCTGCAAACAATTTAGCTGAAAATCTAGTTAGCTAGGCAAAGCAAGCTTTAAATGCGTAACAATATTTAATCTTATGATTATGATATTAACTTGCTTTGTAGCTATACACGTCTCTTGGATTTTAAAAACAATTATACATTTTTAATAATTGCTTGATCAATGCAAAAATGATCATAAATGATATGAATATGAAACATGACTTCTGCTTTGTGCAATTCATTAGCCAGGTATTTTAACCACAGAGGTACCTACTAAGTAGGTTTCTCAAATAGTAACTGTCTATTTTATTTGAGTGTTTTTTCTTTATGGATGTCAATGTGTTTTTGCTTGAGGACAGATTTTCAGCACTTCATCCAGTGTTCAAATGTGTGGTTCATTTATTCATAAATCCACTTATTAAGTCATAGTACAAAGTGGTAGCAAGTTCTCATTAGAACATACAGTATAAGTTATTGAAATATCATATTTTTGTGCTTCTGTGCATATAATTTCTTACAAATAACACTATTAACATATATTATAAGATACCTAAACATATTTGAGACTTTGAGATGGATGCACCACAAAAGGCTGTAAACTTCTCTCCTCAGCACACTTTCCCTTTCCACCTGGATCTCCTGATTCCAGAGCTACATCCTCCTCCACCCTGGACACCTAATCCCCATAAGCCTTTATAATGCCCCGGACAGAGAGAGAGAGAGAGGGGAAGTGGAGAGAGGAGAGTCTGAGCTTAATGACCTTGCAAGCCGATTACAGGCCAGCCACATTTCACAAACAGCACTGTGAGGCCCAGACTCAGCCTGCACTGTCAAATCTGCCACAGTCAAACAGAGAAGGGAGGTCATGAATGCAGACACAGTGACATGTTCAGAACATCAGTGGGGATCATGATGGTACTGAATTTTTGCACTTTTTATACAAGTACCTGTTAAAAATGTCATTTTCAGAACTGGTAAATAAAAGGGATAGTGCATCTGCCACTAGAGGGCAGCACAGGCATTCTGTAATTACACAAGACTGGAGAAAGTGTGTCACCCGGCCAGTGCTCCCTGGTGGGCTAATAGAGTGTTGACCTGACCTAAAGACAGAATCTCAGAGGTGGATTAAGAGGCAGTTTGAAGCCTCTGATCACAGGATTAACAAACTAGCTGGTTCTAAAAGTTTCCTCTCCAGTGTCTTTGAATCTGCAAATCCCACTGTTGTTTTTATGAAGTCGGCCATCTAAAACTAATCAGATGCAGGCACAATGCAGGTCACCAAACAAGTTCAGTCAGGTTTAGGGTGGAAAATTTGTTTACACTTCACAGTTGTTGCATATAACCCCAATTTTTTCCGCAACCTGAAGTTATTGCAACCTAGAAACATCCTGCTCATGACCGCTAACATGTTTACAAGACACTACATGCGAAGCAGGAACTTACTTTGTACTGTGTGGCTGATTCTGTTGTGTCAGATAAAAAAGCCATCACTCTGACCACTCGCTTGAGATTGTGCAAATGTCCTCTGAGCTGCATGCATCTAGCACAACAAGGTGATCTCCAACAACAAGATAAAACAACAATAATACACTGAGCTGTGCGCTGAAACTCTTGTATCTACACCATGCAATTTTTTTGCTTGAGGTGGTTTTATGACACAAGAGCTGTGAGTGTTTTCTACACCAATACACAACTATCATTTAATCCTTCAGAAGAAGAGAAAACATGAAAGACTTCCATTTCTTTAAAAACATAAAGCTCTAAGATGGGCAGTATGTGTACTTTTATCTTTACATGCAAGCCCCCTCGTCCTTCTCAGACAGGAAGAGCAATGATTATTCTAATATGAGGGAGCCTCTTTGACCACTTGCCGCAGCACTTCATAAAACCATTTCCTATCATTCACTATATCTGTCATGAAATGTCACCACTCGTCACGTTCTCTTTACACTATATAAACACATCAGTTTACTTTTGTTCTACCGCTTTAGGGGTGTTAAAAGTAATGTTTGTCAATTCTTTTCAGTTGCTATCTCTTGAACGTGTTGATATTTGTATGTTTCATGTGTTTTTTCTAATTTTTTTGTGGGGATTTTTGTTTTCTATGTCTGTATGCATCAGTTATTTGTCACTTAGGTGCAAACCAATAATAAAGTCTACAAAAGTTAAACTACATCATCAAGAAATAATTTGGAAATTTCTCCATCCAAAGTAGAGCATGTATTGTGCAAAATTCTTCAATTTCACAAAATGAATTTAGCATGTTTGTAATTCACATTTAAGTTTGTTTTTTTTTTTACCATATTCTAATTCCCTAGGATTTAAATGAAGTGACACAATAAACGTACATCAATCATTAACGAATGGTTTTATTAATTTGTTACAGAAAAATGTCACAATAGTAATTTTATGTCCTTGTTGGCACCAGCTGGCCCCACCTCAGGGTGCGGTCATCCAGCTCACTTGGGCATGCGGTTGTGGCAGGCACAGGTGATAGCAGCAACTAGGGTCACAAACTCACTGAAGTCAACCTCAGAGTCTCCGTTAAAATCAAGTCCTTTCAGCAGCCTGTCCACCTCATCTTGGTTCTTTGCTGCCTGCACAGACCCAAAAAAAAACGACATCAGCATTGTTACATTAATATTAACATACTATTACAAAACAAATTTATACCATGTCTGTGCATGCAATTGGTAACACTGAAACAAAAAAGCCGATATCAGTCTCTTTTTCCATTCATACTTGGTTTAATTACACTATCCAAAGTGTATTATTTAAGCTCAAGATGGGTGCAGAAAAATCACAGTGGAGTAACACAATTTGAGGGTTAGTGGGAGGAGACTCCTTAAACCAGCCAAACGTTAAAAATGCAAAATTCTATTTAAAAAAAAAAACTTCATTTTTAAAGCTACTATTGGAGACTCCTCAGAAATCTTTTGTGACTTTTAGTCAAAACTTTTACATAGAGCTTCAGAGTAATCACCTAATGCAAACATTTCCAGCACAGGTAATTCAAGTTTTCTGCAAAAAACAATCAATTAAAATGCATGTTTTGGCATCAGTTAAATCAGTCATCATTACAAGCTAGACTTAATTACATTATTAAAACAATATACATTAACTTTCCTACTTGTGGCCTGATGCACTTTACATTTTACAGTATTGGATGTCTCTTTTATAATGCTCCGCTCAGTCTCTGAAGCATGGAGTCACTCTCAATGGTATACCATTCTCCTTTCCCTGGGGTGTACATTACCTTGAGCAGTCCAGGCAACTCCTTCTCCAGCAAAGTCTTCACCTCGGTTTTGCTTAGGGAGTCTTTACTGCCCTCAGCACCAGCATATGTATCAAAGATTTTCATCAGCATGGCCATGGCTGTCTCTAGCTGGGTCATGGTTGCGACTTAAGTGGTAGTGAATACCGTAAAAAGAGAAGAAACCGACACTGGTCAACAGCGCAGAAGATGTGTGGAGAGTGAAAGAAGTGAAAAGCGATTCTTTTTATACCTTTAGAGGGCTGGGGTGAGTGAAGTCACCTTTATAGAGGTCTGACAATACAGGTTTATGATATAGGTGGTGACTTCAGCTGTGTCAACACAACCTCGGTCCTACAACGCCCAGTGTACATATTACTCCATAGTCCACTACGAGCTCTTCTCATTTGCTTATTTATTTAAGGAGGGGTCTTTTTACTAACTTAACCAGAGAGCCAATAGATTCTGTGATTTTTTTAAAAATTTGATACAAAGTAAACCACGTGGCATTTACAGTGTGAGGAATAAGACTAGAGCTGGTTGTTACCAGTATATCAGATGATACTGAAGCACATTCTTTACCTCCACTTGTCCCCCATTTCAGGCCAGTGTCACTGAATCTGCTGTGGTTGGCGGTGGTATAGGCTGCCGTGTGAGGAGGGACATGAACCACAAGAGAAAAGTTTGAACTAGGTAGATGCACATGAGTGTGTGTCTACTCTGACCTGGCTTCCTGGAAATAGTGCTCTGTTACAGTAAAGGTAGTATAAACTGTGTAAAAGTATTTATTTGGTCACATAACCAGCAACTCAGTAGCAGCACTGCAGTTCTAGCTGCCATTAATTACATTAAATACAGTTTAAAAAAGACATAAAAAAAACTTTTTTTCTACAATATATAATCATAAAAATTAATGCAACTAGCCATGCGGACTATCATTGAACATGCTATTCCCCCACTGAAAAGCCTAAAACAACTGGTCTGAGCACTTCAGTCAGCAGGATTTTGATTATTTAATTTATGTGCATGCAAGCAAAAGCAGTGTACAGAATTACTAGATCCCAACTTGCTGATCAGGGATTAACATTGGAAAGTGAAAGAAAAACAGCGTGTGAGTGTTAGAAAGCTAGAGTCACATAATCACGTTGCAGTGGTGGTTAACACCTTTGGCATTTTATGTCAGTTGGTATACAGTACAGCTCGTATGCAGGTGAGGGGTCTTATACATCGGTTTTTATTTGTTCTCACGAGTGAGACAGTGTCACTCTAAAGCCTTTGACACCTATAAGAGGTGCCGCGTGTGCATTGCATTAGGGCTCAGAATTATTGCAGCTGAATTATACTAAGTCACATCGACTGCTGCCTGGTTTTTATAGCAAGCATGCAACAGCATCATCAAAAACATCACATGAGTGTGATAGCTAAATGTAGACCACAAAAATCTTCCACCATGTGCATTATACTCATGGTTTTGCAGTTTTTTTACGGTCATGTGTTTGTTTGTTGCAGTGGGGCCAATCCCAGCAAAGTTACACTGCTAATAGTCGCCCGTTAAGCAAATATTAATTTACCTGTTTGTCATTATTTTATATTTGTAATAAGCATAGATAAATTTATTTGAAATGTGACACCAAACCATCTGAGTCACATAGGTAATAGTATTGTAGATGCTCAAATTTAGCATAAAATACACTGAAGGTTCCCTCGGAACAGATTTTGTAAAATACCATGTAAAAAAAAACACTCTGTTATCATTAATTTGTTTAACATGGTTTTCCCATTTAAAAGTATAAAATAAACTCTGGCTAGAGGCATGGAAGAGCAAATATTTTTCTCCCTTATTGAAAAATTATGGATTGAGCAGTGAGCATTAAGATGGCTAAAGTTAGCTTTAGACAGAACTGTTCACTACAAGAACTCTACTATTTCTTACCTGAACTGACTTCTTAACCAAAGCAATTTGTTAGAAGCCTAATAATTTAATCTCATGTTTTGTGTGAAATTTATTTATTTTAATATTCATGTTATATAGGACATGTAATTTATCTTGTGCCAGACTTGATGCAATATGTTCCATATAAACAAATTTCAAACTTCAAACTTCAAACATATGAGAGAACCAGTCATGCATGTTTGAGCCTCAGTCACAGTCATATTCAGAGAAGTAGCCTGTTACACACATAAATCTGCCTCAAAAAGATGATTTAGAATAGTAAGTGTAGTTAGCATCTTGTATTTGTTTCTGTTGTTTGTTAGATTGATAGCTTGCAGCTTGAATTTCCTGACACTGGGTTAGTGGTTGTTGAACGCAGGAACAACTGCTATAGTGTGACAGTGATTATTGATTGATGATACAGGGTTTTCTTGGCAGATAATGGAAGGAAGCTCCAGGTTCTGGTCTACATCTAGAAGCATTCCACCATAGATCTGTACAGCCTGTTCTGGTACCTGTCATCGCTTTGCAGCCCTGCCTCTTTTTGGTACAAGCAGCCTCTTTATTTTGACTGACTGTATTTTTCTCAAATTCTAGAGTCTCTAAAAAATATCACTTCATGAAATAAGTATACCATATTGCTTATTGGCAATCAGAATTTTTAATTTCTTCTCAAAGCATTCACAACGCAATCTAGTATCCACCCATTCACACACACACACACACACGTATATACACTAAGGGCAGCTACTTTACACAGTGCCAGCTCATCAGGAAGTCATACTTAAACAAACACTTCATAGAAACAGCCATCAGAACCAATTTTGGGTTCAGAATCTTGCCTTGGACACTTCATAATGCATGGTTGAGCAGTTGGGGATCAAACCACCTACCCTCCGAGAAGCAGATAACCCAATTTACGTTCTGAGCCACAGTCCCATGTGCTGAGAGATGATGATTTGAGGTCAGTGACGGTAAACATAATGTCATCATAAATGTGCATGATAAATGTATGTATGTATGACAAATGTAAAACACCACAAAATTACCATGTAATTTTCATTTAAGATGTTGTTTTGTGTAAAAGATCAAGTTTGTTGTATGATAAACATTCACTCAACAAGGCCACAGAGAAAGTCCTTCAGTCGTCACAGGCGCTGTTTCCACTTCCTGTCACTGACCTATTCTTGAGCGAGCCTGTATCACCACAGTTTCCACTCAGCATCCTTATCATTGTCTACAGTCATTCTGAAACCTTTATGTATTACTGCCAGGATCAGTATGATTTACTAATGTAGACTACTGTCTAGCATCCTGTTTTTTTATTTTAATTCAATACAAGTAAACATGTCCATGTATCCACACATGAAATATTTTTAGACCAAAAAAGTTAGATACGTTTTAATTTTTATAAAAATACAAAAAAATTACATTTATTTGAAGTCATTTATATAATTAAGGTAAAGGCAATATATACATGCAGGGTTGTAGAGAAAGAATACATTGGAAATATACGGAAGAAATTCCCCTGAGCAGATCATCAGCCACTTTTTTTGGTCTGCACACCTTCAAAGTAGTCGAAAGATTCGTACACTGGTACCTGACACTGAAAGAGAGAGATAAAAAAACAAGTACTTTATGCAGACATCATACTGTATCAGTGCAGAGTAGAAAATATCAGCTTGTATCAGATAAGATTAATATAAAGAGTTTGAGGTTTTGTGGTGCACAAAGGTCAATAGAAGACCTTTGTTAATGCATATAACATAAAACTGAGTAGGTGTGCGCAGGCAGCAGAATCAGTCAGCAACAGGATGTCAGTTATATTTCACAATAATGTCCTCAGTTGACAGAGTTATATTTCACAATAATGTCCTCAGTTGACACATTATTATGAGAACTGACATGAAAAACTGGAAGTTACTGCCCCAAGTACAGCTGTGCAAGTCAAAACTTCAATAATATCTTAAACTGTGTTAACCAGAACTACAGTTGTGTATTATATCTCATCATATTTCTGGCAAGCCCCTCCTTCACAACCTGAAAAACGTTCACGCCCAATCAAACCCTCAATTTTTATCAATCATTAACCCTAAAGGGGGAATAAACTAATAAAAAAGTTAAACATTTGCAGGTCCAAGTTGAAGTTGGTCAGCACAATAGTATCAGCAAACACTCGCTCCATAATGGAGGTCTGCCCCACGGTTTGAGAACCACTTCCCTGCTGAAACATAAACTTATGACTGTTATTAATGATATACCAAGCTTAGAATTGTATTGCTACCCCTTTATTTGTCAATGAGGAGAAATAATATGAAAAAAATGCCTTGTAATAAAATTCAGTCTAATACAATAACAATACAGAGTACAACCTTGAAAAATACTGTGGTAGTGAGTACAGATATAAACAGCTAAAGTCACAGTCTAAAGAAAAAAAAGAACATTTTTAGTCAGTTATTAATAACTTAACAGCTGTTAAAGCTGTAAGCTGTATTACAGCATATATTTTAAAACATTAGTACACAGATAAATGTTACTCTGAATCCAGGTTTACCATCAGCGTAAGATGCTGCATCACATGATATCATTACATTGTAAACCAGCAGTCCATTTTTCAATCGGTGTAGCTTTCTTTGTCAATAAAATAACATGTGGTTCTGCAGTGCATGTAGATGGAAGGCCAATGTCAGTGTGTTTTTTGCACCCTTCACCACGTGTTATTCACCCTTTTTCACAGCTAAGCTCATCCACATTCATAAACACTTCGTACAAAGCAATTCTCTTTTTTTTCAATTACATTTTTGGGCTTTTAGGCACATGGGATGCCCGCGCTGCCAATTGAGCGCCCCCATACATAGCAATTCTAAAGGAAATTTGGAAACTTTGAGGGAGTGGATTGAAGATTGTAGGGTTACCTTGGTCCAATAGGACGTGATGCTGACAAAATGTCAAAATACCTACCCAGCATTGATAAAACATTGCTAAGTATGACCAAGACTGCTATATGTCAGTGGATTCTCTCCACTTTACTGTTTATTGCTTCAAATACAACACTGAAACAAAGACCTTGCCTGACAGTAAGCACCTTTTTTTCCCCTTAGGTACTTCTACCTCACTCACAACATACAACTACACTTGAACACAAATGTTTGCAGACTTGATACCAGTGGACTCACCCACTGAGTAGAGCCTCTGGAGGAGCTGGTGCTGTGTTTGTCCACGTCTGCCACCTCAGAGTCAACATGAGGAGTCTCATAGATCACTCTGGCTGCTTGTGATGTATTGGTGGAACATAAGAACAAAGAAAATTATTATTAGAACTTTTGTTGTGACAAAAATTCATAGAAGCATCATGCTGAAGCTTTATATACACTTAATTGAATTTTGCAGTTGCTATAGTTTGTTTCTACCATTATTTACTTCTGTTACAAGTACCACTACTGCTGTGACTACTGCTACTACTAGTATGCCATCATACCTGTTGTTTTCAATACCAGCTTATCCCTAGTCATAGTTATGGAGGGTTAAAAGCTAAAGAAGAATCCCAGGAGATCACTTGCTCTTTTTACTGCTAACAGACAAATGCTAATGCATTTGGACTGTTGCAGGGAACTACTGCTACCATTTCTCCCACTACACTCCTCTCACCTACAGTAACACATATTATCAGTAGTTCCAATCATACACACCCTGTAGAACTACCCCATTACTACAAACAATTTCTCATTATATTTTAGTAAACATTGTTCATGGTGTACCACATGGCTCAGTTCTTGGTCCTGTATGTTTCCCACTGAATCCAGCCATATAATGACCGTATAATGTAGGCATCAAGTGCGTTAGCATGCACACTAGCATCCTTGTGGTCAAAATTATTGAAGCTTATGTGTTACACTTGTAAATATTAAATGTGTTGTACTTTCTTACCGAGGTCGCTGATAACTGTGTGTAACATGAGCAGGTTGCCTTCAATTCGTTTTATGTAGAAGTTTGAGCGTTAAACTAAAACAAAAGTTGCTTTATAACCCAAAAATTTATGGTTTCCTTTGATTTCTCCCACCAGCCTTGCTTCCAGTCACAGGAGGCAGATGTTTTCAGTAAAAAAAAAGTTTTGATTAATCACCTGTACACTACTTATCAATCACTAAATGTGGAACAGAATAAAGTTAGCGACTAGCTAGCAAATATAGTGAAGCATTTATTACTACAGATCCAGATATTTTCCTCAGCAACAGCGACCAAACAGATATAAGATCCAGAAACATAACTGCAAATGCTTATATTGTTTCATTTCTGATTGGTGTTTGATAGGCAACTATTTGCTAACATTATTCGAAGTCATAATACGCCCTGTTCCTTATTTGTCTAGAAATTATTTATTTACTCCTCAGTTAAATCAAGGACCTCAAGCTACTGCTCTGAAACTACACCTTTGTTATACTATATGGCTGGATATTAAAATTGCCTAAACATAGTTGCTTATGATTTCAAAATGAACTAATTATTTCATCCAAATTGTCAAATTTTTTGCTATCAGTAATTACTGTGGCTATTGTCCCAGGTGTTTTTTTGTTTGTTTTTTTTTGCTTTTTTTGCTATTGATACCTTCTTCAAATGTTCAGAAAATTTAAACAAAAAAAATACTTAATGAAAATTTAAAAACCTCTCACCCTGGGTCCAAGTTAATGCTAACCCAGGAATATTTTTGCAAAATAACCCTCAAATGTTTGCTCTAGTGCTTTTCAGGTGTTTTATCCGCCTGCACTCCTCCAGCTGTTCAGTGAATGATTTATCTTAGATTTTATTCTGTAGTCTGATGACAACATGTTGTGTATAACTCACTAGATCTGCTCTTTTGTAAATGTAAATGTAAATACGTTACATTTTCAATGGGGGACCAGGTTTGTTCAGAAAGCAGAGTAATCCTCGGGAGTGTTATACAGTGTGATGTGGACAGTACATAAACTGGTCACTGACATAAAAGTTGTTAATAAAAAAATAAAAATCATCTTTGCTTGACCACACATGTGGTCTTCAGCATTAAGGCCTCAGTTTACACAGAATACACTAAATATACAACTATATTTATATTTTTATTTACTATACCTAAAATGTGCATCCAAGCAATTACTTTGGTATTTTAGAAACATCTATATCTGACATATTTGTCGCAATGCCAATAAACTTAAAGTAAATAAAGTTTAGTCTCTTGGGATTAAGCGCTTTAAAAAAACAACAGATTAGTCATATTTGAGTATATATATTAAATTAAGTAATCAACAGCAAACATCTCTCTCAAGAATAGTTGGTGCTTTAAAATTAACAGACCTCACTACAAATATTTTTTGACTTTCTGAATCAGTCCATATAAATATTTTGACAACATGCTCTGTGGGTTGTCCTGAGTCAAAGAAACACTGTGGGAATATTATAAGGGATATTCATTTATTATAAGGGATAATTATTTATATATTTCTAAGGCAGTTTTTGAATTCTGTGTGCACCACAATTTGACCGCAAAAAAGAATTCAACAAAAAATATCCATGAATGATACTACTAGAGGTAAGATGTATGAAGAGGACCATCTGTCAAGATACGAAAAACACTATCTAGTCTGTTTATGCAAACTTATGAGATTATTATTTACACTTGACTGAAATGAACATTTTTGAACTCTGAATAAATTTTTGTATGTTATTATGTATTTATTGTCACATGGGAGAACCAAACAGTTATGCATTATTAAAGTGTAAGATGCTTGAATAAAATTGTAATGCTGCGTTTTTTTTTTGCCATACCTTGTCTCTTCCTATGAATGCAGAAGCAGAACAAAGCAACAACAAGCAGTGGAGTCAGTACAGCCAGCGGGATTATCACTGGCAGTGGTGGAAAACTGGCAGAACCTTGACCTTGACCTTGACTTTGACGTCTATCTTCTAAAAATTAATAAATAAATAAAACAAAATATAATATAATAACAATATATATATATATATATATATATAATGCACAGATAGAAGAAAAGCCTGAAGTTGTGCTGTTGTAAAAAGACATTTTTTTCAGCAAATAGCAACATGCTGGCAAACCAAGATATTGGTTAACTCACCTTCAGTGTTATTGTCTCTTGCTGTTACTGTGATGGAAGTACCATTTCCTTCATACT
>JAPZDY010000016.1:2580560-2630355 GCA_029783645.1 Ctenochaetus hawaiiensis
TAGTAGAGAAGCTGTAGACAAAAAAACGTTTTTTGAACCAGGCTGTAAATATGTTTATTTCTGCTCTAAAGCTGGCCGTTTTAACATGGGCTCCAATGGGAATTTGCTCCCTTTTGGAGCCAGCCTCAAGTGGTCAGTCAAGGAATTGCAAGTTTTTGTACTTCCTTGTTGGCTTCAATGCAGAAGTGGAGAGTTTGCCCCTTGTTCTGCCCCCAGCACTTCCTGTAGTGCACTGCAGTTACAGATGAGCATGAAGCGGCCGGTGTGTGATTTTAATCATACAGCAATTTACAACAACAATAACATGACACGTCGACGATTAGATTTTCGTGTCGACGGATTTTTTGTTGTCAACGTAATCGATTACGTTGACAAATCGTTGCAGCCCCAGTTACAACCTGCTCTGTGTGTGTGTGTAGAAAAGGGCCTTACTGCTGTTCACAGTCAGTGACTCTGTGTCAACAACATGACTCTTCATTTTATTCTTTTCAATGCTGCTTTTGCTCAGTACATGTAGTCAACTACTCTAAATGCAACTTGAGGTACATGTAGTTCACTTTACTTTAATGTTATGCTTCTTTATACTTCTCCAACATTTCACATGCAAAACATTACATCTTGGGAACAGATTTGGACAGAGGAGGTCTTGATGAAAATATTTTTTTTGACTAGACACTAATATATTTCAGATCAACTCTCTGCAGGATGTGAAGGAGGATACATTCAGTCCCTGTGATTCCTCAGAGGGATTCAGAAATGCTGCATAAATAAAGGGACTGGTTTGCCTGTTTTTGGATTGCTTGACAACTCTGAATACAATGATCAGAAAAATTTGACACTATGTACTGAGTTTTTGAGCATAAATGACTTAAACACATTTGTGTCAGTTCTTTGTGGTTCTTCATACCTGGAAGGAGCACATCAGGGTTTCATCCACGCTCATCATGCCGCCGGCGTTGTCAAACTCTCCGCAGTAGTTGGGAGCTGAGAACAGAGTCACCAGCTGCCGCTTGGCAAAGAACTCATAACCATCTTCTACCACCTGGGGGCGTCAGACAAACAGGAACATTAGACAGAAAAAAGGGGGATTTACTGTTTTTATGCAGACATCATCATCAGAAATGCACTTCTCTTAGCTGAGATGCACTTGATGCACGTTGTCAACTTTGGCCGGCTGTCTAAGAAGCCTGACCAATCAGAGCAGGTTCTGTTACAGTCTGAGAAGCCGTCTGTGTGTGTGTGGGTGCTGTACCTGGTGGGCTCTGCAGATAAGGTCCAGGTCGTGGCGGTTGAGGAACTTGCTGACCACATCAGCTCCAAAGGTGAAAGAGACGCCGCGGTCGTTCTCTCCCCAGCCCTGGACGTCCTTGTCTGGATCCGACCACAGCAGATCACACAGGAGGCCTGCAGAGAAGAAAAACACACAAAATCAAGTCTTAACACTCCTTATCTGGAAGATACGACGTGATTCATCCACATAAAACACCCGGATCTGAGTCACAGCATGAGATAATGTGACCCGCTGTGAAGCTAGTCTAACCAAAACACTTAATGTCATATTTGCAGTACAGGCAGATATTAAAACACTAAGGCTGCCCTATGTATATACACACACACATTCTTCACCTCCAGACACTCTGAAAGACCATAAGAGGACCTGAGAGACAGGCTGCCAGGGTCTGAACACTGGCTGCCTTATAAGGACAAGATAGAAGAGCCAGGTTTAGTTAAGAGGGGGCAAAGACCCTGACTTCTGCTGGTTCAGTGTAGCTTAAGAACATCTTCACATATTGTTGGGAGACAAAGAATTAAAAAGTTATTTCCAAGCAGGATTTTCTTGCTAAAATAAGAAATGATTTTATCAGGATTTGAGCTCCGTATTTATCAAAGAAATAATTGGACTAAGTGTGAGAGGGGAGAGGACTGCAGCGTGTTGAAACAAAGTCTGATTTAAAGCAACTACATCAAGCTCTGAGGACATCTAAGGATGTAAGGGACTGAGGAGACAGATGTTAACAGCTGACAGCCAGCAGTTACTCACTTCTGGTGTACTTATGAGGTATTTACACCGTACAACATAAATTATAGCAAAGAGCGTAGGTATATCCATCATTAACAGCAGTTAGTGGGACAAGAATCCCTCTGTCTTCATAACCTCACTGTCATAAACAAACATCTGTCCTCCCACAGAAAGTGAACGCACGTCTCTGCCTCCTGGTCCTCTGAAATATCAGCAGATGCACGAGTCACTTTCCAAGTTTAGAGAGTTGATAAAACACTTTTACTACAGGGTTAAAAGTAAAACTGAACTTGCGTCACTGTGAGTTTTTGGCCAGTTAGTGCCGATTTCCTCCTCTGAGAGGCTTGATGAACGTGGGCCAAGATATGTTTTGATCCTTACAGTACATTATTTAAACTTGTATTCTGGCAGGACAGTATGTGGTTAATCAGTGCAACATTTATAACAATGGGAATGTCTAAGTCATGCTTTTCTACACTCAAATATTTACCAGTATGTCAATCTGTTATGATTTGTTTGGGTTTTTTCGTTGTTTTTTTTACATTTTTTATTTGTGTATATACAGCTACACAATACGTATTTCCTGCACAATAAAGCAAGCAGAGCAGTGTGTGTGACCGTGAAATACTTCTACAAGAAAATGAACTTCATCACAACTTGGTGAAGGATTTTCTCAAATATTTTGTACGTGCTCTGCAGTCATTAGTTTCAAACTGATGGAGAGTGTTAGTGTGGAGCTGTTCGGACAGGCTCTTATCATCTACAGCATCAACGAGGTTCTAAAGTTCAAGTACAGTTCTCAGCCAAGAGCGGCACTTTAGAGGAGTTTCATGACATTTCAGACGCTCAAAGAGCCTCTTTTGCACGAGGCTCACTAATACAAATTGTCATAGCTGACTGAAACTCCTGGCTGCTGCTGCTGCTGCTTTTTTTGTTTCTTTTCTTTGCTCCTTGGATTACTAATGTTATACTAAAGCATGATAGCATGTATTTTAGGAGGAAACAAGGACTGGAAATGGACTGGGCTTGTGTTGGATGATTAACAATTAATTCACATTAATCAGCCGCAAAAATGAACTGTTAGTTGCAGCTCATATTAACCTGAAGGAACTAAAAACCCGACTTCAAGAAATTCCCTTTATTTTCTTAAGTAGCAATACTATAGTTTAAAAAAACTCCATCAATCAAAAGTTTGGCATTTAAACTCTTTCAAACAAAATGTTCAGAATTAATAACAGTGACAGTGCAGTCTGTTACATTTTCTATGAAGGAATGATATTTCTGATGCATTAATGTGTAAGCAGCATGTAACATAGCATGTTAAAGTGGCTCTGTCTTAAACCATGAACATACTGTTGAGAAGTTTATAATGTTTTCTATTCAAATTCTTGGACCGAATGTAATAGAACAGAAGTATAAAGTAGCATTAAGATAAGATAAGATATTCCTTCATTAGTTCCATAATGGGGAAATTTGCAAAGAAATGGAAAAGCTGGACGTCTACAACATAAAACCACCTGACCTCCTGCATATGTGTGTGTGTGTGTGTTTGCTGACCCACCTGTGTCAGGCACATCTGTGGGTCTCATGATGCGTCTGATCTGCTCCATAGACTGCAGGTCTGGAGAGAGACCTGTGGGCGACACAAAGACACAAAGCCATCACAGTTTGTAAATCTGTTCATAAATCTCCTCTGTGCCTGTGCAGGTATTAACCCATATCAGTCAAGCTTTAAACTCACACTGACCCACTTACTTCACATCGGATTAGTCAACCAAAAAGTATGAACGCTGATAAGGTTGAACACTTTTATCTTTCGTATTCTAAATCACTTTTCAAGTATGTGAGGAGAGGAAAGCACGAGCGGCTTGACAGGGAGCGCCGAAGATAAAACAGTGATCAAAAACACGAACTTCAAACCTAGAAATGTTGCAAATATCAAAACACGAACACAACAGACGGGTTTTTCTGAATGAGACACTCGCACCAGAAGAATAACTGGTTTGTGAGCATGAGTACCTCCGTGACAGCAGAAGATCTTCTCGTCCACGATGGCAGCAATGGGCAGGCAGTTGAAGCAGTCGGTGAATGTCTTCCACAGCTTGATGTTGAATCTGCGTTTACCTGCAAAATCAACAAGACAGAGAGTCAGGAGGCCTCACAGTGAGGAACTATGTTCTACAAGTTAATACAAGCTCAGTGTTGAGATGATGGGATGCAGGATGAATCTGGAAAATTGTGGGCCTTTCATTTCAGGTTTTACTCTCAAAGGTTAGCCATTAATCTGACCACTAGTTTCAGTCAAAAACAATGTACGAAGGTTTATGCATACTCATTATTACTACAGTTTGATGTGCAATGTCAAAAACACACCAAGAAAACTGCATTAGAGGGCAAAAAAGGTAGTTTTGTACCTGTAATAACCAAGAGATTCACTTTACAACAGTTATACAAAGAAAGGAAACAAATCCTCAGAGAATTTCATCTGTTTTTAAAAAATTACTTAATTTGACCTCTGTCTGTTTTTTTTCTTCCATTTCCCCGTGATTACGTCATGACCTCTCAAATTTATCTGGTGACTTCTTAGAGGGCCTGACCTGATAAGAACCGGATCAAAAGTAGGTAAGTGTACATAAAGTAGTTCAACCTTGCGTCATCTTGAGCAGCTAAAACTGTAAAATGTCGCTGCATAAGTACTAACAACCCTGCCCCGCCTCCACTTTCTGTTCTCTATTACAACTGTTCTGGTAATGTGTTTGCTCAGTCCTACATAATGAAAAAAAAACTCTACCGCAATGAGATTTGGGACTGAAAATGAAACACTTCAGTGACTCTTAATGAAGGCAGAGCACTCACACTCGTCATAGAAGCCATAGATGCGGTTGATGGAGGCACACTCGTGGTTGCCCCTGAGCAGGAAGAAGTTCTCAGGGTATTTGATCTTGTACGCCAGCAGCAGGCAGATGGTCTCCAGGGACTGCTTCCCTCTGTCCACATAGTCACCAAGGAACAGGTAGTTGGCCTCCGGAGGGAAGCCGCCATACTCAAAGAGCCTCAGCAGGTCTGTGTACTGTCCGTGGATATCACCTGGGAATGAGAGGAAGCACAGAGACGGATTGAGCAAAGAGCAGCTGGGTATGAAGAAGACACAGACAACCATTTAAAAGAACCAGAACAAAGGGGAGGAAGCTGACCGCAGATTTTGAGCGGAGCCTCAAGCTCCAGAAGGATTGGTTGACTGAGGAAGATCTCCCGAGATTTGATGCAGAGGCCTCGCACCTCAGCCTCCGTCATCTGGACAATCTTCCCTGGACGACATCCTCGCACTGGTGGAGGGAGAGGAGGGATGGGAAGACAGAAAGAAGGGTTAAAGAACAACTCTGTGTGTGTGTGTGTGTGTGCATGTGTGTGTATGTTTTTGAACATCATTTACAAAGTTATCCACAGTTTCAGGCATGAACTGCCCCATTAAAACTATACTTAGTCCCTGATTTTTTTTCTCAGGGATACGCCTCTGTTCACCACATTATCATCAAATAACTACACATCATCTCCCACAGGGTGAGTTTTTTAAATGAACTTCAAACTAAATACGGGAAGGTTTAGTCAACAGACATGGGATGGAAATAGCCTGTGAGGGCAGTGTTGATGTTGATCTGGGTGTTTTTGGAGTTGCTTCCTGTTGTGTAACAGAGAGGAAAAGAGGAGAGGGGAGTCACTGTGGGCATGTGATAACAGGCTGCAGTTCATGTAATGTAAAGAGGTGGGATTACTCCATTAAACTGACATAAAGCTGACGATAAAATAAGCAGTTTGATAACTTCTTGCTTGCTCTCATAATACATGCCACAGGTCAGTTATAGGTGACTTTAAAAGCCTAAAAGGTTCAAATTACTGTGTAGTGTGTATCCTTAAAATTTTCTGCTGTATCCCTAAATTTTAGTGCAGCGGTAAAGTAAGAGACAAGTGTGAGCTTCAGTACAAGACCATCAAAATGAAAGCTGCAGAACTCCTAGCCGACAGGCCATCCATCACTCCTGTTATCTACTTTTTATATATAATGTTGCGCTTAATCTGTTGTATTAAACAGGGTTGGGTCCCAGTATGAAAATGTTTTAATTACTATTTAAACTACATTTTAACATATATGTCAAACTTTATTGCACAAATGTTTTATTTTGTCTTAATACAAAGCCTTAACTGTACAGTCACAAATATGATATATGAGTTTTGGACAGTTGGCTGAGCAAGAGGTATCAGTTACAGATGCCTCTGATACTGTGATACTGCTTAAAAAAGCTGGATCGGGTATTTGCAAGTACATCGGTCCATAAACTATGATTCCGCAGAGTTCATTCATAAGAAACATGACACTACTACTTTCCTGCAGTGTCCTGTATACTTAAAAACTATTTAAAAGATGTTGTTTTTTAGGAAAGTAACTGCAAACACTTAAAGTTCAGATAGTGGAAAATATAAAATGGTATCAGCACATCTCTACTGTCAGCACTATTGTGTAAATGTAACTGACAGCAATGAAAAGATATATTACTCTTGCGGAATGGAATATTAACAGTGAAAGGTATCCTGCACACAACATAACTCTGAACTCCATTTGAGTGAAAACATTTCAGAGTGGTCACCCTAGCAAGAGAAAAACTCTGCAGTATTTATGACCAATCCTGCTGCTTGTCAGGCACTAAAAAATGGCGTCTGGAAATCCGTCGGTGTGAACACTCGCATAAAAGAATGGCTACTGTCAGGCATTTTTCAAAGCTCATACATGCAAACCAGCACAGCCCCATTTAGCTGCCTCTGTGATTTGAGGTTTTAATTTTCTCTGCAGTATTTCCATGTTGTTCCACTGCCCCATATATTCACTGAGTGCTCAGATGAAAAGCCTTCTCTTTTCCTCCTGCTTAATAAACCACAGAAGTGGGCCAGAGCTGACTAAGACCGCCGCTGTCAGATGACACCGCGGCAACACCATGGAAATCCTAGCAGGCGACAAATGCCAACTTATAGGTGAATCGAGTGGATGGGGTCAGAAGGAATCCTGCAGCTCCACAGCCAGAGGAGTTTGTTTTTCCAAAAGGAGGACGAGTGAAGTGTGTAAAAGTCTTCCTCCTCTGCAGCAGTGGTATGTGTACGTCAGATTCCTGCAGGTGACTCCTGTCTAATACTCGCGGCCCTGAAGGTATTTTACATTCAGTTTCAAAGGACAACAGTGTGTGCAGCTGAGTGTGTGTACATGTGCAACATGACCCTTCTATTTCTGCCCAGAGATAAACACTCGCTCTGTCTGTCTCTTCCGCCGCAGCCAAACACAACCTGCCATCAACACGCCCCACCTGAAGGGTCATTTCAGGGCTATATTTAGACTGTGCAGAGGTAGGATAAACTGAAAAATACCACCAGCCAAAATCCTGTGCAGGACTTATGAACTATCAACACTGCAAAACTAAGATCCTCCTTTTGTTCAGGAATATGAACACCTTCTATTATTGTTCTGAAAGCACTACATATCCTTTAGAGAGCACAATCCTCCAGCAAGGAGTGTCTGTATGTCAACTCGAATGTGTGTGTGTGTGCGTGTCCACTGGGAGTGATTTCACACCCCTCCCTTTCAGCTCAGTGATGACGCTTTTGCAGGTCTGTGCTGGCTCAGCTGACAGGGAGGGAAGGCCTGATATATCAAACACACACACACACACACACACACACACACACACACACACCAATACACACCCTAGGCACCGCAACCAGCACCACTTGCCTGGGAGGATCACCTTTCATCATATGGTTAACTCAAGACAGAGCTGAGAATACAAACACTTCAATTTCTCTATATCTTCCCAAAACACACACACACACACACACACACACACAGAGTGATAGAGTGACCTTGACTTCAGATTACACCACTAGAGGCTTGTGGGGAGGTATCCCAGCATCCTTTACTCTGTCACCACTGCAGTGCAGCTTCCCCACTGAAGAAAAAGAGTGAGAGATACAAGAGAGAGAGAGAACGGGAGGTGGTACCCGAATCTGATTACCATGGCAACCCAGCAAGACCAATTTGCTGCCTGCAAGGTGTTGGTGAGCCGAGCTGCTGCTGTTTCTCATGGGAGAAGGAGCTGATTTGCAGATAAAGTGGCATCTCCGCCAACCCACGCCCTGCATACTAACAAGAAGTGCATCTGAACAACAGCGAGGAAAAGCGAGCAAAAGCTCTGCACAGCAACACACACCCACGTCCACACACACACACACACAGACGCACAGAGAGGGTCTGTATTATTAGACTGGCACAATTCATCTTGGAAGAAAAGAAAGCATGTTACTAAGGTGCTGATGATGATCAGATGACTTAGTCATGAAAGTAACTGCTTGCTCCTGCTAAGTACACACAACAGTGCAGCACTCAGTGCACAACAGGAACAGTCTCTATTCTTTTGATAGTGTCTCATAGGCATAATGGCTTTCAAAGTTGCTTTTACCACAGTAGACTAACTTAAAGCATACTGATTTAGTTTTTCACCACACAGGCAGGAGTGACATCTACAAGTTGATCTGGCATCAGGAGTGATTTGCCGAGTAGTCTTTATGGTTGTGGTTTAAATAGATAACTATGAAGAGTAACTGTGATGCAGATGATATGTAAGAAGGCATTTTTGTTGTGAATAATGTTTTTTGTGGTTTAGGAAGCCTGTTGAGAAATGCCTCCTTTTTGTTGACTTTGTATTCTTTTTCATAAGTGAAGTGGAGAGTTAGTTGTAATGCAGTGATGTTGCTCGGTCATTGTTGTCATTTTCTGTGCTGTTGAGTTTACAGATTTTGTTTCCTTAATGCTTCTTCGACTTAAAGGGAAACTCTACAGATTTTACACATCAATATCAGTTTAGATTTCAGAGTTCATACTAACCAGCTTGTGAAAACATTTGTATAAAGTCTCTCGGGGAGCTTTTTCTGAGAAAATAGCCCATATGATGTCATAGTGATGTCAACTATGTAATCTTGTTTGGACTGGATCACTGCAAAGGTTTCAAGCAAAGCCTGTGTTACAAACTGGAGTTTAGAGAATGTGGAGAGAAAGAGTTCAAGCTGTATTGTGGAAAGTATCGGACCATTATTTTATCTCTCTTGTCCATGAATTTGGGATATATTTTAATGAAAACAACTAAAACTTTGTTTAATGACATCCTTGGGTAGCGTAGGATGATGAGATTTCTATATTCCTTAGATAAACAACATCCATTGCAGAAGAAAACCTACCTGTCTGACTCAAGCGGTAATGTCAGTGGAAGAGGTACTAATTTGCATAAATTTTTATTCACCATATGTTTGGTCACGTTTGCCACTTCTTTACTCACTCTCTGACTGGCGTTACTCTGATGGTAAGCGTCAGGCAACTTAAAGAAATGCACAAATACTTTGAATAAATTTGAACATTTTTGGGGGTTTGAACATCGTTGGAAACATTTTTGATAATGGAAGAACATAAATAGTTGATTTTGACATTTTTTACAGCCCCAGACTTGAAAATACTTTAAAATTTTATTTCTTCTGCTGCCCAACAAGTGCATTACACTAAATTCTCCAGTAACAATGCTTCAAATGCATTTCTAATTCAAGCATGATGGCATACAAACTACCAAACACAAACACAAGCTAAAAGACTCACACAAAGATCACGACAGACAATCCAAACAGATGCACATTGTTTTTCTGTTGGAGTGACTACTTTCTCAGTGGCAGCAGAGAGAATTAACCAGGTCCCCAGCTAAAACAGCTGTCAAGCTCCACTTCCAGACAGTCTGGTCTGGACCAAAGGAAACTGATGTTCCACAGCATTTCCCTGCTGATTCTCCCGCAAGATTAGAGTAAATCTCTTCTTTGAGAAACCCCTTCATGTTCCAATTTATTTCTCCTAATTTGGTCAGGTGCATGTGTCTGTCTGCTTAAGCTTTTAAGTTTGGGTCTAGTCACTCTCTGACCTCCTCAGACTGAACGCTGAGTCCTTTTCTCTGGCTCGATCCAAAGGAGTTTTCTGCACCGCAAGCAGCTGTTCTCTTCATTTCCGTTTCTTTTTCCCAGACCACCTTTTCCTTCTCCTTTATCCTTTAATTCCCTGTCTTTTTTCCCCTTCATCCATTTATCGTTCAGCTGCATTCTCGGTTGAGGCTGAACTCATGGGTCATTGTCCTCCTCTGCCTCGCCAGTAAACCATGCTGACGTCAGAGGACAGCTCTGCCTCATGCCCTCCTCCCAGAGTGTTTTTTTACATTCCAGACAGTTCACAGAGCCTTCAAACCTCTACAGCTCCGGCTGTACAATGCTGAAGAGCAGCCTGGGATACACACTGGTTAGAGCATCTGAAAGATGCATTAAAAACTAAGACTGTTATTTTTAAAATGACATAAATATTCAAGGATTTTAATAAATGTTCATGATGGAATTAGATCTACAGGACTATGACTAACGAGAAACCTCACTAGGAAAGCATGCACAAGGTAACCACAACATTTTAAGAGATCTTAAGTAGAACCAAACACTGAGGCTGAACTTCGCTTAGCTTTTGGATCTTAAATTTAGGCAATGAAAATTTTCTAAAGCAGACACTTATTTCTGCATGTAATAACTGTCTGAACTATATACTACTGTAGCTGCAACTAAGTGTTGAGAAACAAAATGTCAGGGCTTTTAACTAAAGAGTATTTTAACATCAATGTATCTATATATTACTGTCTTGCTTGATCATTTAATCATTTGGTTTAAAGATAATAAAAATGAATACTGAGATATCTATAATCTCCCACAGTCTGCAGTGATGTCCTCAGATGTCTTGTATGTTCAAAATATTCAGTTATACAATGATATAAAAAACAGAGAAAAGCAGAAAATTGTCACAAAGAGAGAAGCTTTAATCACAGAACGGTTGACATTTTGCTGAAACAATTTTGGCTCCATATAATTCTGCATTTTCACTCAGACATATTCATTATCCTTTCCTCTTTGTTCCAAGTATTTTCAAAGAGGTTGGGCACATATCATTCAGAGACAAAGCTCCATCTGATGAATAACTTTCCTCTCTCTCTGAAATCTATTACCTCTTTCAGCTGGTTCAAGACACCTTTATGTAACATCTTTAAACAACCTGTTCGTGCTTTAATGTGTGTACTTAGAATCTTATGTCTAAAAGAACAACATTACATAACAGGAATTGATTTTTCTTCAGTCTGTTGTGCCACAGTTGCAGCAAAACAATCTATTTGTGTTACTCTTGTGGGTAAAAGACTTGTGTAGGCTCATGTAAAAGGTAAGTGTGGTGCACAACTGAAAAAAGAAACAAATAGTCAGATCTTCTTATTATAAAACAGGCAAATCTTATTGAGCAGACATAAATTTTCAAAATCTAAATAAACAGAGAACTGTTTTATTTCTATGGTTTTAACACGATGTGTCCCCGCTCATCATCGATCAAAGTTAATCATCCTTGAATCAGCCTGAATTTTTAATTTATTAATTAACATCATCTATGTAACCATCTTCAACTAAGCCTCTACATTCACCCAACATTACTCACCAACCTTTGTTACAGAGGTTGATCTTTCTGGGTATAAAGCCCAGCTGCTTACTGTTGCCAACTGAAGCTTGGTACCGCCCAGCCCACCATTGTACTCCACGTTGAATCACACCAGAGTTGTTACATCACACAACCAGTCTAACACAACCCAAAATTTTTAACTCGTCATCCGACATCGGTAACTCACAAGACTTAAGTAAGCTGGGAGAAAACGCCACAGCAGAACGAAGTACTGCAGCTTTTACAGGAGTCACTGAGGTTAAAGAGTTTAGTTATTGTCCTGTGAGAGTTGTTTTAGCCTAAAACTGCCTGTAGTTTGACTTTAACCAATGAAAGGAACTTAGAAATAATTCTATGTGCTTCATAACTAAGAAAATAAGACATGTATAAAGAAATGTAAGGTTTTTTCACATAAATAACAAATCTTTTAAGACACAAAAAGGACATTTTTTGAAGTCACTTCTTTTGCTTCACTGTTTCAAACTTCTTGCTAAGGCCTAATGAGCTCAACTGATTGTCCATGTATTTAAAAGAGAAGAGTTCACAGAGCCAAAGAGAGAGAGAGTGAAAGATAAGTGAACCACAGACAGATTGCTTCTTGAAGGCATTACTATATATGGGCACTTCTGTATGGAGGAAGGAGGAAGTAGGCTCGTCAGACGGGACGAAGTGGGAGTGCTTGAAGGCTCTGTGGTTGTGTGTGATAGAGAGAGAGAGAGAGAACAAAACTAGCCGGGCACAAGCCATGACTCCATCAATGAGTGAACGTCCACAACAATGTCACGGCTGTCAGCTGCACTGGCAAAGAGCTGCGTAAGCCCATTCACATCAACAAGCAAACACACACCGACGTCAGCGCAATATCATGAGCTTAAAAATAGGGCTGACCCCTATAAGTCAATTATTCAACTGTTGAGCTGTTAACACGCTTCACAGTCTGGTCTTTGATTTAGTTACAACAACAGCTTAACAATTACAATTACATTGGTGATGCATCTATAATACATTTATGTTGAGATGTTGAGATCATGTCTGACCACTGTAGTCTGCTGCTGCAGTAATTACATTATTATTTTGTTTTTCTTTACTGTGTCCTGTTTTGGGGGGATTTTTTTAAACCCTTTCTTTATCTGACAAAATGTTTTTATTAGAAATGTTAAAGGTTTTTTGTACTGTAATAGGAAGACTGTTTACAAAATGTGCTCAAACTTAAATACATCATTACTTTGAATGTGTGATGTTTTCTCTAGGTTTGAATATATTCTCAGAATACTTGTTATTTTATTGAATAAACTTACCGACTTCTAATACTATATAAAAGGAAGTTGGACATGTCACCTAAAAATTTTCCTCGTTGCATGATATCCTGCGATTAAATCAGGCTTTCATTATCCAAGGGGACACGCGTTCCCATCTGCAACAGCCGATGGGAACTCCCTCGCTCTGAAACAAACTGTGCTAGCCAAAGTCACATTTGCTAAACCTGAAAAGTGAGCCAAGAGGAGGTGCAGAAGTCAAGGTTTTCTATCAGAATACTTGAATTACAAAATGCTGAACCCAGCTTTAAAACAAACAAACAAAAAAACATGGAATCTGGAAAAAATCTGTAGCATTTTTCTCAGGGTCCATCTATCACAAAGAGAAACATTAGCATTCATTTGGAGTCATGCTTTGGCAAACTGATGAAGTCCAATACTCACTTTCCTTGCATAACATGGTTTTTCATTTTCTCTAATTGCTGAGTAAAGATATACAAAGGAACTTCCAATGGGTCAAGCAGAACCATGAATTTTAAGCAGGTATGACTGTGCATGTTTTAGTCACTACTGCACCTCACAGCACTAATAAAGATGCTCCGTCAGACCATTTTTTTTTTTCCAAATGGCACTTCACCTCCATTCTCTATTCTTTCCAAACGGGCGAGAGGCCAGCAGCCCCCCCCCCTCCACTCCTCCATCTAACCCTCTCCCACACAGGGGCGATGGAAAACAGTGACCCCACAGTGAATGAGAAATACAAAGTAAGTCTGGCGAGGAGAGCGGGAGCAAATCTTAAAGCAGAAATCCCAACAGCGATGGCATTTCTGTGCAGGCTTTGCATTTTCAGAGGACGTTTTGTTCAGTCCCTCTAAGTGCCATGAGTGAATGGATGTCTTTGTGGGGCAAAAGAAAGGATGAAATTGAGAGGAGAGAGTGGAAGAGGAAAAAAAACAGGAGGCATGGGTACAGGCTCAGAGAGTGGGCAAGACAGAGGAGAAGAAAATGAGAGAAACATGGACAGAAAGTAAAGCCTGATTTGGGTAGACACAGGACGAAAGGAGGTAAATAAAAGGAGAGGGGAGGGAGGGTCGATTGCAAAGCCTAGCTAGGCAGCTGAAAAGCCAGGGTGAGCTCTGTGCCACGCTTGGTGCCAGGGGGTGAGCGCTCCCCGCCGCACAGGCTCCACCATTGTTGTTTCCATAACAGAGTGCCACGCCAGCAGCCTGAACACCACGCAACGCAGCAGCAATCCTCCACGTCCGACAAAAACAAGGAGGGCTGACACAAATGCAAAATGTATTATGAACTACAACAGATGCATCATAGCCTGCTGTATATTGTTATTCAAACCAGAAAAGGTTGGTTTATTTGATGTTTGATGCCTAAGAGGACATCTTTCTCTTATAAGGCAGGGAAGCTCCTCATGTGGCATCACAGGCCAGAAAACACATGAAAATCTGAGAAATGTTAGCTCTTTAAGGTTGTATCCATATTACACACACACCTTACTAAGTAATTATTTAATTAAATATTAAAATATCTGCATAAAATTACTGTACATTGTCTATTAGAGAAAACCTATGCAAGCTTAAAGAAAAAGAAATGAAACAACATAGCTCTTACACATAAAATTTGGAATTCATAAGCTATAAAATAACCCGCATAGTTCAGCACATTCAGGACTCTGCTCAGCCTTACATGGTATGGAATGACCGGAAGATTACAATGGCTTATTTTTAGCTGACTTCAGATTTTTTTTCAGATGGTCACTGTGTGTAAAGTACAAATAAACAATATTCATTTTTGAAATGAAAATGAGCTTCACAGTGTGGATAGGCTGCAGAATGTTCAAAAACTGTGAAGCTCAACAGCCAGTGACGATTCCATTTCAGGACATAAACACAACCTGGACGGTTCCCACATGAAGGAATTCTCTTTAGGAGATTTCATGTACCCATATTGGGTTACAACTGCCTGGAGTCTTTGCCCATAAACAAAAATGACAAAACAGTTTTAAAATTGCAACTTTCCATCCTGCCTTCTCCCAAGTACTGGCTAATACACGGGGCCATGGTGTTGATTGGGCTACATACAGCCTAAGAGCCACCTGTGCTGGCATGCTGGACAGAGGGCCTGTTGTCATTAAAGCCTGGGCCAGTGTGGGCTTAGCATGGGCATGTTGGGAGAGCTGGGGCCTGTAATAGCTGCTTTGCTGGATCACAGACACAGTGCAGCAATAGAAAAAGACTAACGAGCGGGAGAAGGAGGGGCCTTTTATGGAGAACTTAAATAACAAACAGAAAAACACAAGGTTGGTTCAGAAAACTGTTCCCAAACTTGCAAGGGAGTCAATGTGCAGTATTGCTGAGGCATGCTGCCGGTGTCTGCTGAAGCATTTCCATTCTCAAATGTGTTGAAACCAACTGTGGTGATACTACTGTGAAATCTGAAACATAATACTGAGAGCTGTACTAAAACAACAGATGACTGATATCCAACAATGCCATGCAATGCTGTGTAATGTGGTTGTGATGGCATTTGTTTCTTTCTCATGGTAGTGACAGGGCATCACACCCTTATGATTAAACATGTTAATGACAAATAAGCACTCTATGTTCATCAGACTCACATGGGATGGCCATGAATACCTTTGCACTGAAATGAAACACCAGTACTTTAAATGGGATCTTTTATGTCTTTGAGCGACAACGTCATGAAGATAATAATAAACACACCTCCACAATAAGCATCATGTTACTATAGTGTTACGATAATGCTGTAACAGTCTCAGATACAAGTGCATCAAATTTTGCTATCGATGTCCAACATGGGGACAGAGCTTCTGAGCCAGATGTGAACCAGTGATAGGACTGAACAAGTGCAGCCGAGTGGAAGTTAATATATTCATGTGGGAGACTTTACATGCAAACTCTGACTGTGTGATAACATCCAGACAGATGCACACAGATGTTGCATACAAATGCCACTTTTATCACACAGACTAATGGTTTCGGTTAATTAATTTACATACCACTGTGTTGCTTCACCTTTTAACTCTGACTCACAAGACTTGTCACCCAACAGCGAATGACAAGTCATCGTACTCAGAGTGACAAACAAAACCAGAGAGGCCAGAAACCTGCCTGTTGAGACCTCTCAGGAGGATTCAGTGATTGTAAACCATGCTGGCAGTCTATCAGGTTCAGCCTGTCAGCAAGACAACGCCTGTCAACCACTACACCAAACAACTGCAGAAGGACATGTGCACCTGTATGAGAGAATTTCTTTGGTAGCTGTGTTTGTACATCCATTCACTATGACTCTGTAGACAAAAAGCCAAAGACATCTACTTGCTTGTCTAATTGTGTAGATGGGAAAAGACAAACAAACTGATGGTGTATGCTCGCACAGAAAATCTGGAGAAGCCGATCACTTTTTTTTTAGGCTTAAAGAGTTAATCACACAATACATACAGGTGTTGTAATTTAGCTGTGCTCACATGTACGTGGTTGAAACCAGTCTTTTCAATGATTAAACTCACATCACAACTAGTCTTGTTTAAATAATTGAGTAAAGAAAAAAAATCTGTGACAGTGGTCTTACAACTGTTTACAAAAACAATATTTTACACAATTACATATAATAAAAACAATTATAGCTATTTGACAACACAAACAATGTGCCAGTATTAAAACTATAGGTAAGGACTGCAACAGCAGTAGCAGTGTCGACGAGCTGAAGTGTTTGTAGACAGTGTTGTTTGTGCAACAGAAATAATAATAAGCCTTTCAGTGACAATTATGCAAATTTAATATCAAATTGGTTTAACATTTGCATGACTTTGTACAGCTACATTGGCAAACAATAATAAAAAGGCTCTGCAGTGAGCGGCTGTTATGCATCCCTTTCACCAAGTGTCATCACAGCTGCTACCTGACTACATGAATGCCATTGCCATGAACTTTGGTACACTAATTGAAGCCCCCGCTGCAGATGAATGAGGGTAACTTTGGTGGTAAACTGGCTTTTCATCCGATGCCCTCTAAAACTTTATTTGTCAAGTACTTTGGTTTATTATGAAACTTCTGTAAAGCTGATTACAGCACAACATCAACTATGTGATTTTTCCTCCGCTTTTACAGTAGTGCAGAAACGTATTGGCTGGAATTTTAGAGATCTGATGCTTCATAATCAGGAACAAATTTCTTACAGTAAAATATCACTTCACATCACACACCCTCTCCACATGCATTAGCTCTTTTTGCAACTGCCTCATAACAGAGTTTCAGGCTGTTACAAGTAACCGTGGCAGTGGTAATTTTTGCTTTTTCTTCCATTCTCCAGTTAACGTGCAATAACATATCTCAGTGGTGGCAGG
The DNA here is from genome assembly GCA_029783645.1 of Ctenochaetus hawaiiensis. Taxonomy (NCBI): domain Eukaryota; kingdom Metazoa; phylum Chordata; class Actinopteri; order Acanthuriformes; family Acanthuridae; genus Ctenochaetus; species Ctenochaetus hawaiiensis. The sequence goes on from JAPZDY010000016.1 coordinate 2,597,804, forward strand.
GACGCTAGAGTAGGAGCAGGGAGACAGGGTGGATTTGATTGGATATTTCCAAGTGGACTGCAAGCGGTGATTGGTCAGCGTTTTTACAGGACTACAGCAGCTATAGGTGACAGCTCTTTTTCAGTCCTTTTTCAGAGCTCTTAAGTTATTGATTGCTGTCGGGATGCAAAGACCATTTCAACCGTTACAACTACTAGTGTATACCGGATAAAATTTAAAACCCTGTCTTTAAAAGGAATTATTGGATTTTAAAAGTAAACAACTGAAAATCTACTGTATTACTGTACTGCCCTTTTTAAACTCACTCCCCTGTGTGTGCATGCCAGTGTGTGTATTTGTGTGTCACCAAAAGGGTAGGTTAATTTCTACCAGGGACAGCTGTGCCTGTTGACATTTAGTAGGAGATCACAGAGCTCTCCCTATGTGTGCTTGAGTATGTAGGTTCCTGGCTGGCAAATCATTGAAAAAGTGGGAGATCAACCTTTTATTAAAGAGGGTAAGGAAATCTCATCCCACCTGAGGGAAAAGGTCCCTGAATGCCACGAGAAAGGCAGGCTATTTAGTAAACTTGTAAATGAAAACAGGCTTTCATCTTGCACAGTACAGTCAGGTGAGGGATAGCAGGGTTTTATCAGTGAGAAAAAGCCTGCGAGAGGTCTCTGTGTAGTTAAAACGTCAAGTTTTTTAACAAAACACAGCCTCTACAAAGTCAAACTGCTACACCAAGAACAGTTTGAGTGCATGCACATAGTACAAATATGTCACAGAGTTTGAAAATAATACCAGTTTTTACATTAAAACAGAAAACTTAAGCCAGTCTGCTTTGGCTGTTTGTACACATCTTTTGTTTTCAGAATTGATCAATATTGCATTTGCTGTTTTAGAGAAAAATATTCTGATGTCATATTTTATGACCACATTATGTTTGAATTTTGTCATGTTGTTGTAATTCAGAGTAAATTTACATTTACAAATGTAAAATTAATTTAAACACACTTTCCAGCCTTTTCAGCCTGATAATTACAGCTGGATATCAAACCTTAGCACATTTTTAGTAGGCCTACGGACCGCAATAAATGATACTAAGTATAAAAAATTAAAAGCTTTTTTTTTTTTTAAATGTAGAGCAGAACCGTGATTGACAAAATATTACCCAGCAGCAATTTGGATAATTGCATAAGTAGAAAGTCATCTTTAAAGCAAAAATGCCTCCCAAAAATGTCATTTTTTACTAATTTTTACATTTCTACCCTCTTTCTCTTAATAATAAACTGAATAGCTTTGGGTTTTGGACTACTGCACGGAGAAAACAATTTTTTGTCAACTTCAGATTAAGCAGGCTTTTTTTTCAGTGATTTGTCAGATTAATTAATAAAAACACTCATTAACAAGCATTACTGCTTTCCTCAGACAGCTGATGATTTCAATTTTGCCAACATTTCCAGTAAGACCTAAAAATATTAGGCTTGATATAAAATTTAAACATCTACAGGTCAGTGCAACTGAGCAAACTTCATCTGTTCAACATTTTATGGTCACAGGCTTCACAACAAACACCTGAGTGGGGCTTGAGTGGAATTGTTTGCTTGAATACTTTTGCAAGTTGTAGGACATTTCATTTAAATTCTCATAAAGCTCGGACTCTCATAAAATTATTTTGTGTAGAAAAACTTGTTTGTGTATATTTGTCAAACTAAGACATCAACATTTTTGAGAACTGAAACATTATTTCATGGATAAATTTAGATTCAGTTAAACTTCTGTTCTGATTCCGAAATGTCAGCCTTTAAAAGGGTCCATTAATATTAAGCCTGCCTCAGTTGGTATTTTCACACCAAAAATAAGCCAGTTGGACATAAACTGGCTTTGGAGGGAAAAGAGAAAGTAGCTGGAGAAAGACGGATGGTTGGATTTATTCACAGCTCACATCTGGAAGCTTTTAGGGCAAGATCCCTCCAATTTCCTCCGCTGAGGTTTCCTTACGCTGCATATAAAGCAACTAAATACAGTATGTAGCCAGCTAGCTACACCATGCCCTTATCCAGTAGACAACCCAGGCTCACATCACTGTTAATGTGCCACCGACACTCACAGAGAGCAAACAAGCACTATTATGTAACCAGCACCAATCAATCCAGATGATTAGGTTCTACTGACATGTTGATCAACACTGAGCTCCTTCGTTAGCATACGCTGCTGAACCGTGTATGCTTGTATCTGTGTGTGATTTTCAGCACACTGAATCTTTGTGTGTGACACACAATCGATCATGAGTGTTTGTTCACCACTGCCTCAGCTGACCAAGTTTACTGAAGACACAGAAGCACACTATCTCCACATTCTTAGGAGAACTGAAGGCAAGAAACAGAAAGGCGGACATACAGACACACAGATGGATCAGGTCACCTATGTCAGCATCCCTTATTTAGCACTGCTAATAAAGTCACCTACTGCTACCCAACACATAACAATGGTGTGGAAGAAACAGCACTTTCTTCGAAAGTACTGAGGTTACCTTTGTGTTGAATTAACAGACTAAACACTTATGGTATTGGAAAGAAACTACCCAAATAATGGCCAAACATGCTAAGGTTCTATATGTAAGGTTTTCGCACTAATTACGGTAAGAATTTTTAACCAAAGTCAAATTACTATTGTGCATTATTTGTAAAGATGTCTACTTTAAAGAAAGTACAAGAATGTGTGGCAACCTAAAGAATGTTGACTAAAAGACATTTAACCAGGAATCCTAAATACCAAACCATATGGAGCCTGTACATTATAAACACTGCACTTTATATTTTTATTCATCAGCAAAGCTTACATCATCATCCTACACATCAAATCATTTGAAGCTGATTTAACCACTTTTTTTTCGCTACACTTGACTAGAGTTATCAGATTTAAAATGATCGGTTCTAAAATGTTAAATATAGAATTTTTAATGGCTACCTGAGTGGATAGAAACTAACAGGCATGCCTCTGTATTATCACCATCCACAGCTACACTGGGAAAGCTTCGGATTTTTATCACTAGTTCATCACAAGTTTGATAAAATTGTGGGTTCTTTAAACCAACAGCTGCACACAGTTAAAAGTCTTTGTTGAATAAAACCTCAAGTATATTAACTGATGTGATTCATTGAAATCATAGAAAACTTTAAGATTGACTAATGCTCTCGTTCATACGTAAATATTCTAATATACAGACCAGAGAAATGAAAAATACATATGGGTAAAGTTGACAGAAATACTTTTAAAATATGAACATGATACAAATTCTGTAGTTTTATTCAAAGTGGAATATCATCAAGCCCTGTGACTTCTGTTAGCATTACTATACTTACTTATTCAAGTGCTTACTTTTTCAACAAATATAAACACGTAACTCTGTGACGTGCCTTCTCTCCTTATTCAGCTGAGAAATCCTTATGTCATATCTCATTTGAGAGCTTGGCATGTTTTCTTTTGATGGTGGGCAAACGAGATATAAACATACCAACATAACAGTTTTCCTCAAGAACCAATCCGGACCTTTGTGTGGAACTTTTCGGGATACTTCAGTCTCCAAGCTGCACTTTGTTGTAAAAGAAATGACAACTTTATGAACTGAAATGCCCCACTAGCTACAGCCCCCATGGTGTATTTTGTTATACAGAGCTCGTGGAAATATTAGTTAGGATGGAGGTATAAGATAAGGTTGGAGCTCCTAACAAAGTGGTTTATGTGCTACATGCCAAAAAGATGACACCAATAATGATGCCATACAAGCACTGCGACATTATTAAAGGAAATATCTACAGTTAGTTTATTTCAGTTGGTCTGACGTTCTTCCCCATAGTCGACCTATCGGGGTACAACCAACAGACTTCCATAACTTTGTTACCATTCCATCGCTGACCTACACTTCAAAAAACAATAAAAAATACTTAAGGGAAATTATAAGATGTAAATGGTTGTGAATTCACGATAACTTAAGTGAAGGTGTGCCTACAGTTCGTGTAACAGACAGACGGGACTGGTCCTGTTCACTCTTATACCGGGATAGCTAACGTTAGCCAAGTAAGACTGGCCTTTATCGTGACAATTCGTATCAAAATGACATCTAAACAACCTCTGAGCACTATAACCGAAACAACAGAGTAATACAAATGTAGTATTAACGCAAACTCACCCTCTAAAAGCCTGGAAATCAGCGAGTCGACGTCCAACTCCCCCTCCGCCATTTCTGTGCTGTACAGCTCTGCCCGCCGCAGTCTGGAGCTGGCAGGGCAGGCACCGCCTCACTGCACAGAAACGCACCGCCAACCTCCTCCCACTCACGGGCCTCCCATTTAGGACCATTATGCTACATTCAATGCCCCTTGGATAATCCCGCTTCTATTACCGACAGGAGAAAAGTGGAGAGGTAATTAGCCCCAATGGACCAACTGGGTGCTTTTAAAGTGATTTTTACACCGTGAATTGCTTTTAAGAAACTTCTTGACCTAATTTCTCTTACTAGCTTTTTCTAGAGCGATCACTTAAGGTGATCACTCTCTGTACTGCATTTTGTTTTCCCACCAAATAATTTTCTCGTAAATTTATTTTTCGATGGCACCTGAAGGCATCAGTATGACAAGCGCCTTTGCAACAGGTAGACCAATAATAATAATAATAATAATAATAATAATAATAATAATAATAATAATAATAATAATAATGAACTTAGTGGACAACTTTGCTAGCAATTTAATTTATGTGACATCTAGGCACTTCAATTCTTGTAGGTAGTTCATAATTCGTAAATATACATAAGAAAATCTAATGGGCATGAATGTAAACTTGTAAAAAAAACCTTGTAAAAAAGATATAAAATAATCAGGAGGCCTTGACAAGTTCCAGTCAAAGGGAGATATGGAGTGCGGGTAATGAGAGCAGGTCCGGATTTATTTGCCCACAGCGCCATCTTCAGATCGAAACATGTATAAAAATGAATTTTCTGAACGTACATTTTTTGTTGTTGTTTATGCTGAACCGTTTTGATAATTGTTATGTGATTTGAAAAACAGAATTAAATTTCAAATTCATCAGAGGAAGCAAACAAAAATGGGAGCCCTACGTTCTTGTTTTCATCTTCGTTCATCTCCATCTCCATGTCGAGTCCTGAAAGTCTGTTTTTTGCGTAGGCCAGGAGAACAATGGAAACTTGTAGAGGAGGTCAATGTGTGAATGGCAGTTTTTTAGATTGCAATAAACACATAGGCTAATGGCACAATGACAGCTATATATTTTACATTTAACAGTCTGTTTACGGAAGAATACACTTTGAACTGAATAAACTTGGTGGAGATCTGAGGTGGATCGAGTCTTGGACTCTTATTACTAAAACAGAAAGTTATGCTCTTGCCTCTCCTACTCACAACTTATTTTTCTGCTCCTTTCAAGTGCGTCATCTGGGTATTTCCGCACTGTTTTGTGTGGGTGGTGGCAAATTGCACTGCAGAGGAAAAGCATAGGGGTGCAGCTGCGTCAAGTTGCTAGAGGACAAGACCGGAAAAAGCTAACTCTTTCAAAATAATAGCGTTGCTATATTGGGGTTGCTAGTCAGTTGCTGTGAAATATGTAATATTTGCATTCATAATTAGCCTATAGGAACAGTTACAATTTAGTAGGATGTCATAAGTTAACATAATTTCTTATAAGTGTAAAAGAAGTGTAGAATAAATGTATTGATTTTCCACTGGATGACATGCTAACAACTTGAAAGTTTGTAAGACAGCCTTTACAAGCACCACAGAATGTCAAAAATTAGACACAGTCTTAAAGTAAATTGAAATTTATCTTAAATGAAAAAGACAGAAATACAGTGAGACAAAACAAAAATTGAGAAAAGAAAGTAAGCAACGATACTGTTAACCATCTCAGATAATTCAATGAGCTCATAAAAACTGTCAGAATGAGTAAATATGAAACAAATATGAAACAAATATGACATTTTAAATATGAAACAACTGTAGTGTTTTTGAGAAAGCTTTAACAGTTGAACTGACTGTTATCAGAAGGTAGTAGCTATGATTGTTAGTTGTTACTTCTGATGATGTATCAGTTTAATGCATCAATTGTTATTTTTGTACCTGACAAAATAGTTTTCTGTTTCCTGAATACTTTGATGAGGCTTCTATTATTCTGATAAATCAGTGCAAAATGTTTAATCAGTACTTGCTGTCTTCACACTGTCAGTGTGGTAATATATGTTAATATGAAATTTTTGTGTATTGAATGGCAACATTATCCATTCTAAAGATTATACCATTTTTAAAAATGATTATATTTTAGATATAGGGTAGCATCTAATAAATATGCTTTCTATGTAGTTTAGCAGTGATATTATCACTGTTGTCTTGTTAAGGTATTTGTATTTTATTTTCATGACATTTTTTGATATTGTGATGTATTAATTTTGATAGTGATGACATTGAAAAACTTAAACATTCCTTAATAAAAAATTCTAATGCTTTTCTTAATTGTTTTTCTTTAAAAGACCGTCTTATAGATTTTACAATGATTGATATATCATATATATAGAAAAAAGAAAAAAAGTAGATGCAATAAGGGTAACAAAAAAACGCATATTACACAGGTATTATACTTTCTTAGCGGAAAACGCATTATTCTTGCGTCTAGCTTTGCTGTACACACACTTGTACACAGATGTAGGTGGAGCAAAGGAGGCGACAGACCAGCTCTGTCAAGAAGTTTTTGGAGTCCACACTGTCGTGTTTGCAGCGTCTTCTAAGTGAAAAACAAATCACAGATAAACAGTGGTATACACGAAGAAACGTGAGACGGACTCGGACACGGCCATGGAGGGTGAGTGAAGCTGGATTTATTTGCTCGTCCTGTTTACTCAGCCTAGAGACTGGAGGTGAAACTGTACAGAGTTGTTGTGCGCACAGGGGAAAGCCCCGCTACCAATGGGTTTTGCGCTAACAGGAGGAGTCTGCTGTTCGCGCACAGTAAGCTAACGTACAGTAGGAAGTTGGACCAAACTTTATGCTTTTCTCAATTATCTCTCTGACATCAGGGTGAAAATTGAAGTTTCGTTGACTGTATTTTCCCCTCCGTGTTTAGCTAACCCACCTGTCATGGGTGAACCAAACAGTGTCGAGCTGCCAAGAGGCCTGCTGGGTTAGTCCGCCTCATGGATTTCCCTATTGCGACTGACAACGCCGAACTTCATTGAGAATTCAGTCAATTTATTCGTCTTCTGTCTGTTAACGAAACACACCATTTACAAATCACCCTTTTAAAGCTTGTGGGTCATTGTGAATAGCTCATTCAGAGTTCAGCTGACATAAAACCTACCAGGTCTCATTCGATTCATTTAAAAATATGTCCCATCTCAATTCCTCCACGCCGCATGCTCGCGACCGTTCATCTAATTTTAGTGAACGGTAATTATGGAAATAACACACCATCTTTACACACAAGTGGTGATGAAGTATGGGCTGTACGGTAAAACTGTTCTAAAACGGGCCACTAAATTGATACAAATTAGACTACAGAGCCCCATTTCATAAGATTTAGCTTCAGGGCTCCACATCTGAGAATATATTTGCTTTGAAATATTACTATAGAAAGCTTATCAAGCCCTTGGCCAGAATAATTATACAATCTTGCATGTTGTTACTTATTGTTGTACTAATGGTAAAAAGTAAACAATTCCCCTTTGCTGAGGATCCCCTGGAACCCTTGGGGTCCTGGGGCCAAATTTGAGAGGCTCCTGTAAAGAGATGCATGTCTGCCAGCCTGAACAGCATCTTCTGACAATTCAAAAACTACCAATGTTACTATTTTGCAACACATCTAGTTTTGAGCTTTCGATGCGTTAAAGTGTTTTCACACTTTTTCCACATCACAGAGTTCCAGGTTGTCATGGTTGATAAATATCTTTTATCCGTGTACAAAACATGTAGAGGAAGAGGAAATTGATGATTTAACATTAATCATGTCACCAGAAGTCGGATAAGTGACAGTCATACAAAAAAGTCAGAGCAGTGACTCTTAGTCAAGGGATTTAAAGTGAAAGTGACTCACTGACAGTGTCTCAGACGCTTCACTTGTGTTTTCATATTATAACATTCAGTGATTTATGAAGGCATAATTGCAGTGATGTGGTATTAGTTTACTTTCACTTTCTCTGTCTCAATAAATAGGCAGAGATTTTTTTCTCACATTAACAGGCGAAATAGCAATTGACCTTTTAGCTTTGTTTACGGTTAATATAATTCACAAATAATCTTATGTAATATAGCTAACTCAAAAATGCATCTAAGGTTTATTTCACCTCTATTTTATGTTATTAACTGTGCAGACAAAAGTTTAAAGTCAAAGATGGATACATATTCCACATGCTACTAGTTCGGTCTAAGGCCAGAAAGCAGGCATGTTACAACTTGGAAAGCATCCTACACATGCTTTCAAATCCAACAAGTCCTTCTAGTTGATGGGTGGAGCTTCGGCCACCTGATCTTGTGTCACACCTAACTTTTCTCCACAATTCATTAACTACCTGAGCGCCTGAAACTAGAGCGCTGTCTGCTCGACACTCACAATGGAGGCTTTTCACTGCAAGGCGAGTAATCTGACACCGATATTACACCCTGCCTATCATTGTTTGCTCAATTTTGCGCTTCTTCTTCTTTGAGAGCCTCACAGGCAGTTTATGAGGAGTAATTATATTTAGCTGGGAAGCCCTTGTGTGTCAGCGTCCTCTGACCTCCTTGGAGACAGCACTGTCTTGTAGATTTCCATCCTGACCACACCACAAATGACAAACTCTTACTAAACCACAAGTATGTGCTGAAAGCAGCTTTTGGTTTGTGTCATCCATGTTGCCACTGTGTGTTGTGTGTCATATATTGTAGAAATCACTCTAAGACTTTGATTTACAAGTGGCTCTTTTATTGTTCTCTGTCCACAACAGGTGTGTATTCATGGGGCCTGACCCCCCTCAACCCAGGTAGGACGCTGTTTCCCGTAAATGATCAGTGTTCTACATACGGTAAATCAGTACTGATATTGACTTCAGGCTCTTCATGAGTAAACATTTCAGCACTGTGCTTAGATTATTGATAAAAGGGCTAATCTGTGTTGACACACTGATTCATGTAAAGCAGCACAGGCAGGCAGTGTTTCTCAATCTGCTTACTGTGTTTTTGTACTTTTAAAGCACTGCTTAAGTAACACTCTTCTTTTTTGGCCTCCACCTGTCCATCAGTCCAAAATGCGACCCCCTTCATAGAGATCATAGAGCAGCCAAAGCAGAGGGGAATGAGGTTTCGGTATAAATGTGAGGGGCGTTCAGCTGGCAGCATCCCAGGAGAGAAGAGCAATGACACCACTAAGACCCACCCAGCCATCAAGGTGAGCAAGATGAAGCATATTGAGCCACTCTGATTCATCTAATGGAGCCAAGATTACATCATAGGTTTATAATCCATTTTGGTGGAAGTTTTTCTTTTGTTTATTTGGTTTTATATTTTCCCAAAGGTCCAAGTTCACATCTTCATTCCATGCTTGATTTAGGCCTTGCAGTATTTCTTTACCTGCATTTTAATAAAAAAATATTTTATTTGAAGGGTCCTTTTGATTAGCTTTTTAAAAACAATTACAATAATTACCCTAAAAAATTTGAAAAATTAAAAGAAAATTTGTTTATTTTGTCTTTCAAAAATGAAAAATACTAAAATTTTACTTGGTTCAGCTTGAAAAATGAGAACATTTTCTGGTTTTCTTTGTGCTCAATGATAGGAATCTGAAAACCTTTGTGTTGTGGACTGTTGGTTGGACAAACCAAGACATTGGAAGACAATGAAAGGCAAAATACAACTTAACTTTTTAACATCATAATTTTGGAACATATTTAAAATACTTCAATGGAAAAGCTTAAAATATAAAACTGTAAGCCCAAAACACATGTGTGAGGGTTAGGAGACAACCTAACCAAGCAATGATGTATAGCAAGTATAACAAAGACAGAGGTTTAAACATTTTATGTTAGGTGGGCTCAGCTAAAACAGCTAAAGAGGATCACTGGAAATCCAGTGGATGTGAGTAGTTAAAAGCAACAGTGTGACATTTAGAAAATTATACAGACTTGATTTTTTTTTTTGCCTTAAATTAAATGACAGCAGTGATACTACTTTCACACCCATATGCAACATATGCAGCTAGTACCAGCCAGTTAGCTTAGCATAGCAAAGAGACAGGAAGCTGTGGGGAAACTGCTTATCTGGCTATGCTCTAGGTTTAGAAGAAAAAAAAATCACCACCAGCACCAATAAAGCACACTTATGTGTTATAAAGGACCTTGTTTGATTTAACCTGCACAAAGAGAGAGTGTTAAACAACAATATGCTATTCTTGGAGTTATTGGCTGGCCTGTGCTTCGGCTGGGAGGCTGGTAGCAGGTGCAAGGCAAACAGTAGTGGTTTCAGAAAGCCACCAGCTGGCTAAAAAAATAGCCCAGTGCATGAAACCTGTTCACTGGCAAATTGTGATTTTAACAAGTAGGTTTTCATACAGATTTCTCAAGAATAACCAAAATGTATCTTTTGAATTACAGAGATTAAGAGGTGCTGCTGACTGATTCCCTCTGTTTACAGTCTTTTTGCTAAGCTAAGCATTAACTCTCAGCAAGAATCAACTCCAACACCTTTTCATGTCACTTTTGAGTGAAGCCTTGCAGCAACTCTGCTGCCTGATCAGTTGCCAAGATTCATTCCAGCTATGATAACACATCAAAAAAACCCAGAAAATTTGTAAATCTAACTATAATGAGTTGTTGTGTGCAACTATTTGGGATAAGACATGTTTCATTGCAGAGCTTGTGATTGATCATGTAAGGTTTTTCCTTTTGAGCGAAGTGGTTCATTATAGGTGAGGTCACTTCTCATCTAGAAAACTGTAAGCAAGCGTCTTCTCCTAAACTTTTGGAATTGTTTAAGTGAAAAATTATTCCCTCTGCAGGTGCACAACTACAGCGGCCCTCTGCGTGTTCGCATCTCGTTGGTGACAAAGAACGCACCACACAAGCCTCACCCCCACGAACTAGTTGGTAAAGACTGCAAACATGGCTTCTATGAGGCCGACCTGCAGGAGAGAAGAATACACAGGTAGGTGTGCACGTGACATTACGCTAAGTACCTCACACAATCGAGAAATGATGTGTCTGTCACACTAATATTTGAAATCAAATGGGATTGCCTCAGGGAAGCTTTAGTTGCACATCAAAACAAGGAGGCATTTGTTGGTGACTGACCTAGTTACAAAAGTGTTGTCTATCACTTTGGTGAAACTAGTCGCTGGCTTCATCTTAGGCTTGCAGATGAGTAAAACATTAACAGCTCAAAGTACCTAATAACAAGACAAGTTTTTTTTCTGCTTGTTTTGCAGTTTCAGTCTAGTTTCATGTAGGTAATTATTAGCCACCAGTGTTCAAAAAAAGCTAAATAAGTGTCTTACTTTGACATGCATAAAAGACACTTTTATTTATTGAATGTTCATATGTAAAATGTGTTACATAATCAAACATCATGATCAGTTCCGACAGAGGGAACGGTGTTTGTCTGTCTAACTTTAAAGTGTGACGAAATTCAAACACACAGAGTGTACTGCCCTCCTCTGCCAGTATTGTATTATGGAGTGAGTCAGTAGGGAGATACATTAGTCATTTGTTTTCACATTACCATTAACATCGTATTGACAAAACTACTACACAACTATATGAAGGATAAAAACTGTCTAAATAAGTAAGTAAGTTCAAGTGACAATAAGTTCTTGAAACATCCTCATGAAAATATTTAAAAAATACATTAAATGGCCAAATGGTCTTTTAGGTGAGAAAGAAAATTAATTTCTCAGAATATAAATTCTAATTCTTGTGCTCTAATCATAGTGATACTTATGGACACACACCCTGTCTGCATCAGTAGAGCTAAGGGGTAGCAGGTGAACAGCTTTAAGTTCTTAGAAATCAACACAGCAGGGAATGTGACATGGACATCATACATTCCCACCCTGTAGAAACCCCCCCCCAGAAAAAGCTTTATTTCTCAGGAAAACTTAAAAAAGCAGAACTCTCTTGCCAAAGTCTTCCAAATTTTAACATAGAGAAAATAGAAAGCATGCTGACTGGAAACATCAGAAAATTTGCAGTCCAAAGGATATTAAAAGATTATACTCACGGGAGCTACAGCCTGTTTACCCCGTTCTGTCTGCCAAGAGATAGAGAAGTATCCTCTGCTGCACCACCAGACAGAGCAACAGCCTTTATCCTCAAAATGAGACTTCTACAATCATCCTTTGCACTCAAGTCTAAAAGATTTATTTTTTCATGGACTTATTAATAAACTAATAATACTATCGATAAATGCATTCCCATAATTTAGTTTTTTCATAGCAGGTTAACAGGCCGAATTTTGAACTTTGCTTAATTATGAGGGATCTGGCAGAAAAAAAATTTAATGAATGAAAGGGCTTAAGAAAAGTTTTTAGGAGAGGATGGCATTTTCTGCTTACTTGTGTTCAGAAGCCTGACTGAAATTTCTCGGAAATAAGTTAATCTGCCACGTCAGCAAAAATGTGTAATGAAACTCTCTATTCTTAGATTATAGCAATAAATGGGAGTTTGCTAATAGGTCTGTGATCTTTGTAGATAGACGCATCAAGGCCATGTTGTTTATTTTCAAGCAGGCACTGGACACAGGCCGATTTGACATCGTCAGGAATGCAGCCAGTTGAAAAGGCAGCACAGTTAGCAGACAGGGGTCAACTACAGTGCACTCGGTACTAATAATACGAACTTGGAAGGCATGAGATAATACAGTTTCAATTTGTTTGAGTTATTTAATCCCAGTTTCTGCTGCCCAAGGGAAAGGATCACTGCAAGAAAACAGGAGCAGAAATTGCATATCGAATACCTTAAAACTCCTCGTATAAAATAAGAACACTGAAATGACTCTGCTTAGGAATAATTCACATAACTAACACTAAGCATTTTTAAAAGGCTGAGGGCATGTGTAAAAGCTGTGCTTACTGGTGACAATGAAACCTTATAAGTATCAAGCTTTGCATTGTTCACATCTTTGTTATATTACTGGATATCTAAAAACATCTTGCTTTATTGGTGTTGCTGTTAAGGTCTAGTAATTTTTCACTTAAACTGTCCTCTCTTATCTGTCCTTGCAGATGTGCTGGTAGTCATGATCTTTATTATTTGTAAATGTGAATTTCATGGAGGAAGGATATACCTGCTGTTAATATAGCAAATACTTATGCCACATCGTGTGTAAAATGTTAATTGGATGTTTAGCTACGTGTATTGAAAATAGAGAATTTATTATATTTAGAATGCAAATGAGAAAGCAAGTGCATGCTTCACTGGTTTCTGTCTGTACTTTCAGTCTCACAGTGTGTTTGCTTTCAGTTTTCAGAACCTGGGCATACAGTGTGTCAAGAAAAAGGATGTGAATGAGGCCATCACTTGTCGGCTGCAGACCAGTAATAACCCCTTCAACAGTAAGTGGTCATGCTTAAAATTGACTGAACAAAGCTCTTGCTGTGTCGCTGCCCTTTCTCTGGTCAAACTGCCGTTGTGTGAGAAGATATTGTGCAGTGTGGAGAGACTGACTCCAAATGTCACACTCAAAGTTTAACTGAATTAGATGTTAACTGTACTCATAAAAATAAAAAGAATGTCAGGGAAAAATATATTAAAATACAAAGTACATTAATGACTGAAGAAGAAACTCATGTGGCCAGTTTGCTTGTTTGAAAAATACCATTTCTTTTAGAAAAAAATACCGCTGGCATCTATTAACTTTGCAATAACATTTTTTGCTAGCTTCAGTGTAATTAGTTAACAACCTAGCTTAAACTGGCTGTTGTGGATGGATGCTCTAAGCTAATTTTAAGATAGCTACAGTCATGGCTAGATTATGGAGAGTTATATCTTATTATTTCTCTATTTGTGTCTTTCTGTCCTCCTATTAGTGCAAAACATCTGTATGTCAGTCTGCAGCCAGTTTAGCTTTTACCTTTACTGTGTTAGGAACCAGCTTCCTAGTTAACTGGGTGGTTAGGTTTAGTGATACCTAAAAGTACCACATGACTTGTGAAAAGGGGTTGGAGAGAACAGGAAACTACAGTTTACAGCGATGAGTGCTTCACAAAACAATAAACATAAATCAGTGATAGTGACGCACATATAGAACAAAAGATCTGGAACCTTTTTGTTTTTGTTTTTGTTGTGTTTTTGGATCAAAAAGAAAATCTTAGGAAGTGTACAGTAACAGTAACAACAGGAAGCGCAATGTGTTACTTTAGTCTCTAACAGATACTTAAGTACTAATAGGCCTCATATGACAGGATGCAGTGCTCTGCCAGAAAGCTATGTCGTCTGACTGTTCACCCCACCCTTTCCCCGCTATGTCTTGGCTGCAGTTCCTGAGGCGAAGGTGTGGGAGGAGGAGTTTGACCTGAATTCAGTGCGACTTTGCTTCCAGGCCTCCATCACTCTGCCCACAGGGGAGCTGTTTCCTCTGAAGCCTGTTGTGTCACAGCCTATCTATGACAACAGTGAGTAGACATTGCACATACATACACACAAGTACAGTTTATGGTTCAAATAATGCAAATTTCTCGTGAAATGGTTTGGGTAGAAGCTGCCGATGATATTGTGTGCACTTTGTTAAATTTTGACAAGTTGATAAGTTAAAGTTCCTGTTTTCCTCTGTATTTTTTATCAGAATAAGCCAATAAACCCTTTATTGTTTAGTATAACAATACCAGTGTCTGTATAAGCCCACAATAACCCCACAATAATGCAGTATAAAGTTCACACTCCAACCTTTACATCTCCTGCAACCTTAATCGCCCCCAGACAGTCTTTGTTCCTCTTTGCATTCGATCTTTTCCTGTCAACCTGAAAGTATTTACCAGAAACTGTCCCAAGGGTAATAGTAAGTAAATTAGAATCATAGTAAAGGTTAACTATAACCCTAGTCTCATTCTAGGACTTTATTAACTCAAAGCCTTACCAGAACACAGCTCTAAATAGAGGCAGAATATGCAGCTTCAGCTTTAACTTTATGTGCATTTTAAAAAAAATGTACAAACGTAAAAGACCAGTAAAAAATAATAATAATAATAATAATAATACAGAGGAAAAAATGAATATTTTGTTTGTCCCAAGGCGTGCAGTATTGTCTTGTGAGTCACAGCCCAAATTCCCCTGCATTTAGATGGTGTCTGGTTTTAATCTGTAGCCTTGGTACTGTTATTATTTGTTCATGAATGCTTTTGGTGTCTCTCAGGGGCCCCAAACACGGCTGAGCTGAAGATCTGCAGGGTCAACCGCAACTCTGGAAGCTGCAAAGGGGGAGATGAAATCTTCCTGCTGTGTGATAAAGTGCAAAAAGGTACATTATGCTTGTACTGTTTGCGCTTTTGTCTGTCGATGAGTTCATACTTTGAGGTTTTAGATTAGAATTAGTACTGAAACAACACAAACACACTGCACAACTCTACTTTCATATCTAAAATTCCATAAATAGAAATAAGAACTGAGTCAGCAGATGCAAAACTTGAAAGACTCGTGGGGCGGAAAAGGTGTAAAAACTTTCACAACCACAAAAGTGTGAGGTATGAACTGACAGTACATTGTGCCCCTTTTTGAACATGTGAACTAGAAACAGAACACAAACTCTCGTAATTAATCATGCTACATGAGATGATGTAATTAGACATCATAGTGGCATAGTGGGTGTCTGTGTTCTTTCAGTAAAAATAATTAAATAGACCTCATAATTTAATTTTGTAAGTTACAGTAACACATCTAACTATAAAGGACACAATTTCTGTATGACTCTATGTCTGTCTTTTCTTATCTCATCAACTTCACATGATATATAATATGAGTTTTAATTATGATGTTTTGATAACCCTACAGAGTGGTTAGTCTCTCCTTCATACTGTGTGACACCCTGAGGACCCTGTCAAGCATCAGCATGACTGTGTTGATTGTGTCAATACTAGTGATACAGGGATTAGGATTTTATTTATTTACTGTCATATCTAGATGAAAAATTTGTACAATTAGATTTTAAATTCAGGGCTTTTAATTTAAGCATCTCCCACAAATGCTATTAACGTTAGCTTATAAAGGTAAACATTATTTATGCATTTTTGACATTTTTATACATAAACCAACCGTACATTTTGCTTCTCAGGGTTAGGGTTGCACCTGCAGTTTGTCTTGGGCCTTTTGTAAATTTCATGGTCATGTAATGCAAAAGGCAGAAATAATGGTTGATATCATCATCAATCATAATTTGGGTGAAACTGTGAAATTATTTTTCAAAAAGGGGGAAAAAATGGTTGTGCTAGAATATCACCAGAACAATGGGTCTGCAGCTGCTGCATCTATATCTGCAGCATCTCTCTAGAGATCAGGTCAGTGATGTTGACAAGGCTTCAAGCATTCGGCCTGTTCTGAACTGGCACATTTCAACGCTAGCTCATGGTCAGCTTCAGGTGGTAACTTTTCAAAGCATTGGATTTATCAAAAGGAAAGCTACTTGCTCCTACATGCGAATCTGCCCAGTCTTTACTTACCAGAAGGAACACTTGCCTTCTTTTGCTTGAGGCTGGTAAAACAAATTCGCAGTCATAATGCAACACACAGATGTTGTTAGCAAGACAATGCTCATTTTCACTTTGAGTCAAAGTTAAGTATTTACTCAACATGCAATTATTTTCCAACCTCATTTGAAGTGAAACTGTGTGACTTTCGTCAAATTAACAGCCTTACTTGGTATGACAACAAGCTAATGGAAACTAATGTTAGCAACTTGGAACAGATATTTCTGGGTAACTGATGACACTGAGGAAGCTCTCTCACTTTCTGACTGTTCATTACTCATTACTTAGGTCACTGTTGCATGACATTTTCCATTTACCATTAACCTATAATTGTCACTTGGGACTTTTAATGAAGTCTATGAAATGTTTTCTGAATAACTGCCACTTAATGGTGTTTTTTTTTTTTTTTTAGAAATCTTAAATTTCTCACTAAATTGTGGGTCATAAATATCTCCTGGTCACCATTAATTACAGGGTGTTGCGTATTTAATGAACTTTGTGACAGTGAATTTGTGCTTTGCTTAAGTTTCTCTTATATAATGTAATATAATAAAATCTGCTCTCATTGACTTTGTTTCTAAATGGAGCAGATAGATGTTTCCGCAACAAAAAAGAATGAGGAACTCACAACCACCCATCATAACTTCATGCAGTAAAAATTTCAGTGTGGGGTTATCGGCTTGAAAAATGCAAACAAATAATGCAGCCTTAAGTGTGAAAGCATCTGCTCTCAGATAGCATGCCGTGCAAACAACCAGTGTCAGGTGATATTTTTGGCCAACAACACTGCTGCAAATGTGTGGT
This sequence comes from Ctenochaetus hawaiiensis, assembly GCA_029783645.1. NCBI lineage: Eukaryota > Metazoa > Chordata > Actinopteri > Acanthuriformes > Acanthuridae > Ctenochaetus > Ctenochaetus hawaiiensis. Next base: position 2,615,294 of record JAPZDY010000016.1, read on the forward strand.
TTCGTTGCCTGATGCATTATCTGCCATGTGTGATGCAATGAAAAGCAGTCACGTTATCTCTGTGAGGGACTTTTATCACAGACAAAGAGCTCTCTTCCTCTATATGGATCCCCCTCTTTTCTGTTTTCTCATTACTAGCTTGTTACAAGCGTAATAATAACTAACTGCTTAACACTGTCAGTCTTTGCCAGCTGCATCCATATACTGGATAGTTTTTGCAGCGTATCATGAGTTCACATCAGAACTATTTCCTGCGTGGGTGCTCCACTGCTGATAAAGTCCAACTCTCTGGACGTAAGAATTTTCCTTGCTCCGTCTGAGCTCACTTTTTTTCTCTTATTGTGTTTAACTTCCTTGTATTGTCTCTTCCTAATTAACACTCAGTCAAACAAAGCAAAAAAATATAATCTATTTCAAAAATCATGCTTTTTGTTAGCTAAAAAAATAGGCTGTTTCCCTTCGTTATTTGTAGTATTTTGCTTATGGCAGGCTGACAACATGTGCTTTGTGTTATGAACATGGGATGGTATGACTCAGCTGAGGCTTTGATAGAGTACGTCAGAGTGAAAAACAAACTGTTAATCCTGGATTTAAAAATAGATGATTTAACGTCATGTAACATTTATGTGATTTAATGTCATATAGTAATTTCCACAGCAAGCAGAGCAATGACTTTTTTTTCTTTTCATTATAAACTTTACATGAGGTTGATGCTAATTAAAAGGCTTGCAAATTTGTGTTGCATCTCAGCAAAAGTCACCCAACACTCTGTGACAAGCTTTTTACTTCATGTCACTGTTGATTTTACACTAGAGTGGAAGATACCTCTGCATAATCAATGTCTGATGTTTTTTTTCTTTAAATGAGGAATCTGTTCACAACTTAAGTTTCCGCTCCTTTGCAGAGGACATAGAGGTGCGATTCTTTCAGGACTCCTGGGAGGGAAAGGGGACTTTCTCCCAGGCTGACGTCCACAGACAGGTGGCCATTGTGTTCCGCACACCTCCGTACCGCGACACTAACCTCTCTGAGCCCATTAAAGTTAAGATGCAGCTCCGCCGGCCCTCTGATCGTGAGGTCAGCGAGCCAGTGGACTTCCAGTACCTTCCTGCTGACCCAGGTAAGAGGAAATGTTCCTGTGTTTCCAAGTGATGCCAAATAAGTTACTGATACATTCTGACGATATACAACATTTAATTTGATCTACAAACCCAGTCTTATAACTGCTTTTGAACAATTGCTTCTGTAGATGAATACAGGCTGAGTGAGAAGAGAAAACGTACAGGGGACATGTTCCAGAGCCTGAAGCTGGGGCCCATGCTGTCTAGTGGTACAGAGATGAGATTTTTTTTTCTATCACTCTGATATATAAATAGCAAAATTGTAGCAATAATTCTTTTTTTTGTTGTTGTTGCTATGTAATATAATCATGATCCTTGAATTTTCAGTGTCCATTCCACAAGATAGACGGCACATAAGCCCAGCAAGAAGAACAGTCACAGCTAAGCCTCCATCAATGAACACACAAGGTGGTGAGTCTGTTTAATTTAATCAAATATTATATGGTGATTTATTTTAGATCCCTGCAGAGATTAACTTTGTTAAATAGAACTAAAAGTTGACTAATAGGAGATAACTGACAAAATGAATAGTCAACTGTTTTGATAATCAGTGGTTTCAGTCAAACTGAAATGTCAAATATTGTCTGATTCTGGCCTCTGAAATGATAAATTGTTGTGTCAAAAAACTGTCAAAATAGTCTTCAAAGAAACCATTAGGTAGTTGCAGCTCTTGATTTGAATTGTGTTTAGACAATGTGAATGTAGTTTTCTTTTTTTTATCCCTTTCTTCTTTTGTTCTAAATCTATGGATGTAGATTATGAATTGGTGCTGCAACAACACTTACTCAAAGATACACAACACAGAATGGCTTGGAGTTAAACATCTGAATCACATTATTTCCTACCAGATTTTAAGCAGTGGAACTCACATTGCATGTTGTTGTGGTGTCTCTCTCAAGCAGTTGTGGTGCCCCCTGGTGCCAGTGGAGCAAAATCCCAGCCTTCCTACTCATACAACCAGCCGGGCCAGCTGTTCTCAGTACAGCCCAAGGTAGAGGTCTCCACCTCCATCTCTGCTGCAACCACAAGCCAAATGCCATGGAGGAAAATGGAGAACCTGAACTTGGACCCCCAGCCCAAAACCGCTCCAGTGTCCAGCTTCACAATGGGCCAGATGCCAGCTGCCTCCTCCTCCTCTACCAACACTTCCACTGTCAATCAGGACTACTCAACTGTCAACCTGTCAGACCTTCATGAATTCTTCCCCAACATTTCTTCAGCCATCAACCAGGAGCCAGCAGCCTCTCAGGGAAGCACAGTCTCCTCACAGACCAGCAGCTCCTTCACCCTTCAGGGCACCCAGTTCCGAGTGGACATGCCACTTGTGGACGATGATATCCCAGAGTTCCCTAGTTTTTCCGAAGCCCAGGCTCCAGGCGCTCTGGAAAACCTAGACATGAATGACTTTGAGGACCTTCTGAACCCCAACCTCATGAACGAGAGTGGAAACGTCACCTCAATGTCAATTCAAGCTTCATGCCAAAGAGTTGCCCCTCCCAGCTCCTCTGCTGCTGCCCAAAACAATGTGGCATCCCAAAACATTTCTGACCCTGCCAGCAACCCAGGAAGCACCTGGATGAATTACCCCAACAGCATCGTCAACTTGCTGCAGAATGAGAGCATGATTGAACTTGCAGCCAACAACAATCACCGGCCTCCCGTGCTGGATGAGTTAGATGAGCTGATGTCTGCCGACGAGGATCGTCTTATTTCCATTTTTAACAGTGGAAGCCAAGCTGGGTTCGTGTCAGGACACCCAACTTAGAGTTTGTCCATGTGATTTTATTATGGACATATGTACAAAGAGCACTTGTGTCTGCCCTCTTAGCCTTCAGAACTAATCTTCCTTCGTTGTTACTAAAGACACAAAAGGAAATAAGGTGGATATGAAGGGCTGTAAGTGACAGAATGTAGCAAAACTGCTCCTTGTGGACCCACTTATTGAAACACCAGCAAAAACTCTTTATGGTATTCAATTAGTGCAGTTTGCAAGGCCTTATATACAGGTTGTCCAACAGGAGAAAGCACAGGCATGAACATAATCCGATTTCATCACCTATGTTAATAATCAACCATTAACCCAGCCAGTGTCAACCTGATATTAGATCGGATCAGACAACCCTATTAGATGCATTGCTTAAAGCATCAGTTCAATTTTTTTTTTTTATCTGGTCATTTTTTTTGTGGAACATTAAGCATTTCTTTGTACTGTCATTTTAACAGTGGTCAGTGTTAGTAATTATTACTGTCTGTACGAAGCAGCTGACAAGGGCTGTCAGATTTAGAAGTAAGTCTATGCAAACTGTGTCCTATGTCCTTTTAATCAAATATCCCCATCTATTAGTTTGGAACTTCTTTAAATGTTTTAAATGTTTTCTGAAGGTCAGCAGTAACTGTAACAACTCCATTATACAGGTGCTTTTTTTGAGTTGCAACGATATGTAATGATGTGTCAAGAACCAAATGAAGGTCTACATGTAAATAATTATCATACAAGCAAAATTAACAAGTACATGCTTATAGCAGAGAAGCTGTATCAGATCTTGTTTATGTCTGGCGATATTATCTCCACTGTCGTATGTAGTTATTGTTTGAGTAACGGCTGCAGTTGAATACAACTGTTTCAGACCTGTAGCTCAAGTTGCTATTCTCTGTATACTCAGTAAAAAAAAATGCTTCATTGAGATTAAATTACTCTGTTTTATACTGGTGTGATGTACGCAGATAATATTATGTGCCCTTTTAGCTGTTATGGGGATTTATATCTGTCAAAATTCCAAAACACTTTTCTTGGCAATAAAAAAAAATCACAATGCATTAAGATGGTCTTCAAAAGCAGACTTTATTTGGCAACTCTGTTGTTGTAGTTCAGTAAGAACCAAAAAAAACAAAGCCAAACAATTGAGACATATATATCTTATAAAAAAAGGAACCCTACACTGGATGCAATTTTCTTCTAAGCTTGTGCATCAAATGAAGTTCAGCCACGCTGTCAGGTAAGTGTTATTGTGTTACAAATAGAACACCAAGAATACAAACACTTATTACAGATGAATTGAATACATTCATTAAAAAACTGTGAAAATAAATCAGGTCACTTAGAAAAAATAACAGCATGAGAAGACAAGAACGAAAGTAGAATTAGTGCTTTTTTTTGCCAAAAGGAAGAACTTGAGATCAAAACTCAACCACAGACTTTCAAAAATTCTTAAGTTGTGCTGCACAATCCTCCTCGTGGGATCACCAAGTGCCTCTTCATTTACCCGTCCTATAAAACTACCATCTTTTGCTGACAGGCTTATGTTACTTCAAGATTGGTGACTTTGTTGACAATGTGGGATCGCCTTGGTACACACTCCAGGTCAAATTTGCTCTCATATATGGTTGGACAAAGCTTCCAGCGGTTGTTTCGGTAGATTCCCAGGTATGTGTACACATCTGGCTTATAAGAGAGGGGGCATTTGACCCCTGTGGCACGGATAACTGAGTCCAGTCTGACAACCTCACTCTCATCAGTGAAGTTCTGGTTATAGGCACAAATTACCTGCTTGGCATCTCCCTTGGGATTGTGAGGACTGACTTTAACAAGGGAGATCTTGCCATCCAGTGCTGCTCTGGCCACACACTCCCAGGCATGGTCAACCTTGAAACCAGAGTCCAAGTGCATCAGCCACTTGCCTGAGAGCACTCCGTGGTTCAAGGCCAGCTCCTTTACTGTCTGAAAGCTTGGAGACCGGCCACTGGCCAAAAGTTTATCCCAGCTGTCCTGGAGACCCATGACATCCCCACTTCCGGGGCAGTGGTTGGTGCCCAGCACAGCAATCCACCCAACAGGGCTTCCACCACTTTCCTCATCACCATATCTGTACACTTGTGAGGGCCTGTTGCTCTCCAGCCAGCTATCAAATTCGGATCTCGGAGTTCTTCTTGAGTCAAACACAATCCAGGGGTCCATGTCTGCAGCCATGGCCTCAGCAGCATAGCTCTCTGCAGGGTAGGGGGTCTCCACCTCGCCATCTACGGGGCCCTCTTCCTCCTCCATCATACTGTCACTGTGAGGTTGTTAGGAACGTCCTGTAGCTCGTCCTGTTGAAAGAAAGAAGCTTTGTGTTATTTGCTACTTTTATTTAAACACCACATGTAGCTTTCACGTGTATTTTTAATAAGCTACTTAAATTCATGCAACGACGCTACGGCGGACACCGTAACTGCATGTTTACTAATACTGCTAGCAAGCCTGCTACAGTAGCAACACTTGTTCACTTGCTAACGTTTGTACGACAACGAAACCTTCACAAAAATTAGTTGCTATGCATTCGATTGTATACCGTCTCAAATTTACATGTTATTAAACACAAAGATTTATCTACATGTTTAAAGATTTTTTTTTATTGCTTGACTCAAGTCTTTATTGTCGCAGCACGACTAGACAAGCTAACTTAGCCATTTTACCAAACGTCCACGTTCGCTTTCTTGACAAACGTGGAAAAGGGTTGTTTTCATCCAGTTGATGACCAGAAAATGACGTTAAAGCTTTCATAATTTACATGTAGATAATAAGAGTTATGGAACATTTATCGCAAACTATGGACATTAAGTCTTAACCTACCTGTTTATGTTGAAGTTTGTTGTCCAGCGTTCTTTCGAGTCTGCACACGCGCACCTCCGGTGATACGCTTCTCTGTATTAAAGAGCGATATGACAAACTCCATTCAAATGCCTGATGGTATTGTTTTTATTTATTTAGTCTCGCCAGGTCTATCTCGTTTACCTGGACAATTATCGATGATTCTTATGAGTACAGCAGCGCACACTAAGTATTTCACTTACATCGTTAAAACAAAAAAACAAAAAAGCAACACTCCTGTTTTGGCTCGATAGTGACGGGGAACTTAACTGTATTTAATAATGTAGTCAACGGCTCTTATATGATAATAGTCGAGTGTCCTCGGGGTGTGTAGATCCGCAAATACACAAGATGGTGTTCTTTTGTTAAATTTCATTTTGCGTAGCCGTCACACGTAACAGTCTTACATTATCACCCCAAAAGGACTTTGTACAATAAATTCCTCTACGAGCAAAGGGACGTAGTTTTGCTTCAACTGACGGCGCTATGACCCTGCGGAATCAAGCCGACCTGCCAGGCAACAGGGAAGGAGTGACGACGACGTGCTAACGAGTTAGCCGGTTAGCTACTGTTATCTAGTGAGTGCGCGTTGGAGGTGATTTATACATGATAATACTTCAGAATATATTGCATTTTATTTTAGGTTAGCCAACCAGGTCATATAATCATGCCAAGCAAAAAGAAGAGGTACAACGCCAGATTCCCCCCGGTAAGTTTAAACTCTGCTAAACCGGTGCGACCAACTAATGTTGGGGAAACTGTATGATGGAGAGCTAACTTCTTTAGCTAGCTTGAATGGGATTCGGCCTATTTTGTTGCCTGGAGAGCTAACAAGCAAAGCAGCACACACAAGCTGTTTATCGCGAAAATGTAAATCATACTAGTACCAGTAACAAAAAGCCGTTCATTGAATTGGCTAACTACACTGCACCCCAGTGTTTGCTGTGGAAAGTAACGTTATATTTAACGCTTACGACGTAAAGTAGCTAAGGTTAGCTGGTCTACTCATTACAGTTGTTTTTAGCATGGTAAGCTAAATAAAACTGAACGTTGTAATTCTAAGCAAATCTATTGCATGTAAATGTGTATTGAGTAATCTTTTGGGGTATCTTTAGTTCACAGACATTAAAATATCTTATTAACATGACTGAAACAAATGATATTGAACATAAATGCTATGAAAGTCTTCCTATCACGATCCCGGCAAACGTGTGGGGCTGTATTTGGAAAAGATTCGAGTTATCGGGCCATGGAGTTTGATAGACGAAATGTTACCTCTATTTAAAACGAAAGTTCTTTAAACCTTGTAGCGTGAGTGCAATCGCATGCATTGAATTAATGTACTCACCTATTCTCGTTACAGGCAAGGATTAAGAAGATTATGCAGACAGATGAAGAAATAGGCAAAGTTGCTGCAGCAGTACCTGTCATCATTTGTATCCTTCCTACCAAAAACTTTCACTGTGCAATAATTGCAAACCAATTATTGGTGGAATTTTGACTGTTGGCCAAACAAAAAGACTTTTGTAGAAGTCACTTTTGTTTTCTGGAACATATGAGTGGCATTTTGCTTCACTTTTGACATTTTCAAAACTTGTACTTAAATCATGTACTTAAAGGAAAATGAAAGATTGGTCTGAAATTTAAATAAAAAAAACAACTTTAACTCAATATTTAGTACAAGTTTTGAATTAACACTTGTACATAATTGTTGAGTTTCTTGTAGTGATTTTGACTCAATTAGTCCAACAGAATATTTGTGTCAGCTTTTGGAAATAACAACCAATTTCAAGAGATGCCAGCATTTTCTTGAACAGTTAAACACTGCCAAATTTGATGTCAGACTACAAATCCAAAAATATACAATGAGAGGGAGTCATGGCGGAGAGGAAGAAACAGTCCTTAGTGTAACCTAATTTTATTTGGAAAGATTACAGGGCTAGTTGTAATGATTTTGAAATTATTATTCTAAGTAAGGATTGAAATGCAATCAAAGTACTGAAGGAACTTGCTAGAGTTGATTAAATGAGTACAATAAGTCTTGGGATTGGTATCAATAAAAACTTTTCAAATTTTGAATGTTTTTGATTTAGTATAGTTATAGCATAAATTAAACCATGTATTTAAACCTGTTTTTATTTAAATAAAGGATTCAGACTCGTTAAACCAATTTTTCCTTAACCAAGACATTAGCGAGAGCCCTGGAGCTTTTTTTGGAATCATTGCTTACAAAGGCCTGTCAAGTCACCCAGTCCAGGAATGCAAAGACAATGACAACATCGCATCTGTAAGTTTTTGATTGCTGTGTGTGTCTTGATAAAGAATCTTGTCTGTAGTGCATTATGCAGGTTTTTCTTCAAGGATATGGAGCCAGTGTGGAAGAGTTAGTATGAAAATATAGTCAGCTGGGGGTGGGGAATCTGGGGGCACGCCCCTCCTCAGAGAAACATTTTTTACTGTAAAAACACAAATTTTGGTGGCCTCTGGTTGATACCATTTTCACTGTTCCATCAATTTGCCTCCCTGACCATAAATATGCAGTGAATTATTGCAGAGGAAGTTTAGGTGTCTTGTGTGTATTACCCCAAATAGTCAGTTAATAGTTATTGATATTAAAAATCACATTTATTCCTGACTGATCAAAACTATTGCTATTAAGAGAAAATATATGATGTGCAAAATCACATATTACTGATTATATACTTTACTGAGGGAAATTTCATTACATCATGTATTATGGTAACATGGCTTGGAGCCTCTGACAATAATTTTTATAGATTGTGATTGGGAAAAAATATAAAAACATTTCTTAACATTTTTAACTGTAAAATTGCATTCTGAGACTGAGACATAACTTGCATTTGCATATGACATATAAAACAAACAGTCAACATTGCGTGTTTTATTGTGTTCTTGCAGTGTTATTAACTGACTTTTGATTGACTTCTGAGTGCTTATCATGCAACGATAAAGTCGCTGGCACCTTGGTTTTTGGCTGTTTTTTTGTATTTTGTTTTTTTGGTGTAGCTCATCGGTCTGAACTGATATAGGAAGACTGCATTGTGCTTTCATTGTTTTGAATTGAATGCTATTGGTTGTGAAATGTACAAGTATACCAGCTTGTTAATCAAACTAATTTTTATCAGGAACAAAACTGAACACAGTTAAGTAGCTAGATGGACTCAAATGAGTATTTGGCCATTTTGCCCGCAGCCAGGACTTCTGGGACTTATGGGAAACTCTGACTGTATTGGAGTTGGGCTGGACTTCTTTAGAAGTCAACTCTTCTCAGCTTGTTTTGACTAACATGCCATAGAGGGGAATTCAGGCAGTTGGAAAAAAATGGAAATCGTATAAAGATTGTAATGGATTTTAAATATATGCAGCTGTTACGGTGTTATGTCTTAATTTCCTTTAGATTTAGATAAACAAACCTCAAGGCACTCTATACTGTGTAGTATATTGTAGGGAGCACAGGTGATGCAAGTGTTACCTTGATAGTGATGCAGAGTGAATTTTCAATGTATTGACAAATTCCTTGCTTCTGATCGTATTTTCAGCCATTAGGGAGGTGCAGCTGCCAGTGAAATCTTACTGTGTGAATCAGATTCCGATGCTTCTTAAAATAAACCTCTAACTTTATTTGTCTTACTGTCTATTAGACATTAAGTTGACTTTGAACTTGACTGAGAAATGTACACAAGCTTGTGGAAAAAGCAATGTATTAATTTAAAACAATTTGCTTGTGTGTTCACAGAAAACAGTGTATTGAGCTGGAGCAACAGTTTGATTTCTTGAAAGACCTGGTGGCAACAGTGCCAGACATGCAGGGCGAGGGGGAAGAGAACCATACAGAAGGGGGAGCAGAAAAAGTCCCACGCAGGTATATCGCTCTCTCTGTCCCTCTCTCACACACACTAACATGTTTGTACAAAGGAATTAAAAAGTCAACACTTTAATATTTAGACAAGGACAATTAGATCTGCAAGGTTCAACTTCACACAGGTTGCCAGTCAAAGATAGCGTGTCCAGTCACTGTAATGTATTGACTCATTGGTCTGATTTATGATTGGATTCAGTTTGTTATTCATACATTGTGCGTGAAATGATTCACTAATCACAAGCAGAACAACACTCCTTATAAGGGCAGAAGGAAGTTTACCTTTGCCTTTCCCAATAACAGCTATTAGTGGAAATTTAAACTGACTGAAGCAGTGTGTTGATCATTGCCGAGATGAAAACCACTGTTTCCATTTGTTTTGTGATTATAAATTAATTACAAAAAGAAAACAAGAGAGGGCTCATTTTTACAGCTCTACAGAGCAAGAACTAATTATCGAGGATTGTAGAGAAGAAAAAAAACAGTATTGACTGTCAAATCAAACACCGCAGTTGCAGCTAAATCGAAGCAGAGAGCTTGACAGAGAATTACACATAAATTAAATGAGTTAGAAGAATTTTTCACTAAAGAGTGTGGCTGATTCGATTGTGATTCAATTTAAAGTGTCTGTCAGCTTCTAATATTTAGACCCTGGTCTCAACTATGGGAATGAGGCATGTGGAATCACAACATCTTTGAATATAAATGGCTGAAGGTAATTTCCAGCAGCAGAATTGGTCTCATTATTCCCTAAATAAAAATTGTTGCCGTTAATTTGTAGGATGCATGGGGGGGTAACTGTCCCTGCAGATTTATGAGAGTGCAGAATGACGTTCTAATCTTTAATTAGTTGTAGATGGCTGGGTATGAAACTGAAAACTAACTCTCAGCTTTTTTCGTTCAACAGCCATAAAAATGGGTGTTTGTGAACCAAGCTGGTAACAGTTGTGAGTGTTGCATAAATCTGAGTGTCTCCGTCACATATTATTTGTCAAAGCAAGGGGAAGTCATTTCAAACTCAGTGTGCTTCCTGTCAAACTTTCTTGGAAAAAGTCACCACAAAATGTATCAGTTAAAAAAACTTTAATCAAACTGTAGAGTATTCTACAATTAACCAAGAATCAAGTTAGCATGGAGGAGAGCAAATGATTTTTAATGACAAAATCAGTAGGTTTGTGATCAGTTGTTTGCTTGTGTGGATAGCTTTTTTAGACCAAACAATGTATCTAGCAGTCCGGTGACTTCTGTAGACTCTTAAAAACATGTCCATGGCTTAAATCTCTTCAAAATTTATTTTTCCAAAAGCTTGAGCCCTTTTTTGTTTTTTTCCCTAGGGGTCGAAAACCAGGGTCTGGCCGCAAGAATGGAGGGGCTGGCTCCAAAGGCAAAGACAAGAAGTTATCTGGCACAGAGTCTGAGCAAGAGGTGGGAGTTATTTTGCATGCAGTGACCAATAGCTGTCAACATTTTGATGGTGTTATATTTGTGCCTAATTCCTGAGCATGCAATGGGAAACTTTCAGCACAGAAAAATTCCTTTTGGAAAGCACATAAAATGTATTTTGAATTAAAAGTAGTGTCACGCAAATAAAAATTCAGGGAAACAAAACATTTCTGTGCTCAAAACACATCTTTGTTTGTTTGCTTCTATCCAGACAAATGCAAATCATAACATTTAACTTGTTGGCTGCCTCTCAGTCTCCCATCCTTTGTGCTTGCAAACTTATGCTCAACTCATTTTCTCTCTTAGTCTCTCAGTATCTCTTAACAACAGCAGGTTTTCCTGCATATCAGTTTATATGGTTTTGTTTACATATCTAGTTTGATAAACCTTTAGTAAATTTTGTTTGTAATATGGTTTGTAGTTTATTAGCTGCCTTCGTTGCTAACTAACTTGTGCCAGTAGTATTTAGCTAGTCACCTAACTTAACTTGAGGTTAACCAGCTATACAGCCAAAGCATAATTATGCTGATAACATAACAATAGTTTCTTAACAAATATAACTTACGAGTTTTAGAATGCTCACTGGTGTGTTTGTTCTGATGGAAACAGGATGACTCTGAAGACAGTGAAACAGATGGAGACGAGGACGGCTCTCAGTCAAGCACAAACCTGCAGGCTGCATCCAGATTCCACAGGTATGAAAGCAGCCTGTGCATTCATGATGCTGTGTATTGGGAATGCAAAATATTAATCAGTAGAGGTAAATTATCATCTGAGAACGTGACATTTCTTTTGTGGGCCGTTAATCATCTATCATCAATTTATGGCCAAATAAAATGAGCCCAATAATACAAAGCAAAATTGCTTTAATTGACTTAACAAGTGAAACATCTATACAACCTGATGCATTTGTGAGAGATATTCACATTTAAAGCTGGTTTGCAATTGCAAGTGAACACAGGGAAGAAGAAAAAGAAGAAGAACAAATTATGAAGAAAGTGCAGACAAAAGAGCCAAACATCAAACAGTCAGTGTGGATGTTTTTTACTGTCGCAGAGAACGGCAACATGATTATTAGTTGCAACACATGTTCAGCATGTGTGCAAAAAGTAGGAAAAATGCAGTGACGTCTTATGAATTTGGTTTGGTCAGAACTGTGGGGTATTAAATCGTCCATCTTTGCTCGCTACATCTTTATCTTTCTCACTCTTAGGTGTGGTTAGTGAGTTCTGTTTAAAAAATGTGAAATCAAATGATCAATACAAGTAAATAAAATGATCAAAAATTATCTGTATAAGCCATGAGAAGCAGATTATTATTTGTTTTCATTATCAGCAGAATAAAAATTCCTATCTTGCACTCTTATTGTATATCCAGATTATGTCTAGACCCACACAAAGACAGATTAAAGCTTACACATCACTGTGTCTTAAGTATTTATAATTGTTCTCCATATAGTCAGAGGACAGATTTAGTATTTGACACTTACGAGAACCATGTTATCCAAAACATCAACTTCTCACAAGCTAATTACATAATTTTTATGTGATTAAGAAGATTCTTAACTTTGCAGAAAAGTATCATTACCCAAAAATGAATTAATACAATGTAAAAATGTTAAATAGTGCCATTTTTTATGTTGTCAGTGAGATTCCTCTTAGGACTGATGAGTCCAGAATCGTTTTTTCTTCTCTTGGTTCAGGGTTAGAGAGTTTAAAGAAACTTTTGAACGACCACAGCAGTAATCAGACCAGCTGTCCTGTCCACAGTATTTTCAACTGTCAGCCATGCCAACTGCACACCCACAATAGTCTGTCACAGTCTGTGAGAAAATAGAAAAAATCTCTTCGTTCTTGACATGTTTCCACATCACTGTTGCCTTAAAGGGGCCTTGGAGTCCTCCATTACACTACACATTGTGGTCAAGTCTTTTTCCTGAGGACCTCTGAGTGTGCATTTAGCCATTGTCAGCACTTTTTGGCTGCAGTCACGTTTGAACTTAAATAATGTACATTGGATATGTGAAATTATTATTTATTGAAGTGAAACTATGTAACTTCCATTTAACAGTAAGCATTGTGGCTCCAAGCGACAATTACAGCACAGTCGTAAATACTTAAACATGGTGTAAAGGGAATATATTTGCTTTTAACCATGCATTCATGTAAACAGTCCATAAATTAAGCAATTTCAAACTTTTATCTGTCAACATGATTTCAAAAACTGGGAGAGTATTTTGTGGACATGTAGCATTAATTTCTAAAGACATGAACAACTACTGCTCCTCATAACCATGTGACTGGACGGGTAGTTAAAAGGAAGTATCTCTCTGGACTAAAAGTAAAATCAGTCATCAAATCAGTGAACACACACAGTCTCAGTAGTGTTAGTTGCCCAAACATATGTGTATTGAATTGAAGACTGTTACATATTTTTAACACCATCATTGTCATTTAACTTTTAATTTTCTTATTTGTAAGAGAAAGAGTATGTGAATTTTTAAGTAAAGACTGAAATAGTCTCACTTTGACAGCAAGTAATGCTGGATTAACATGGCCTCTTACGCCACTTCTACCTTTTAAAAATAAATTTTTTTTCATCACCTGCACAGATAGAAAAAACTGTGTTATTACTTTACTGTCAAAACCAGGGAGAGGGCGCTGTTTTTCACCAAATTATCCTGTGTAATTCTTTTGCTTTTTTCACCATTTAAAGCAGGGGTAGACAATGGAAAAGTGCCAAAATATAGTACACTTAAAACAGTTAGTAAGCTATTGATGGACACCATGGAAATAGATGAGCTTGGACAGTTGGAGGAATATGTTTTGGATGGTGTCAAACCAGCTTCATAAGCTCTCGAAATATGAAGTTCTCAGAAATATATATTTCTCTCTATTTGTTGCACTGTTGTCACATTTCAGGTCCCAGTTTGACTGATGTGCACTTGCACACATAGTATAAAGTAATTAAATATGCAAGTTTGAAGATGACAATAAAAATGTAGTACTCATAATTACACAGTGAAATTTTGGGATGCGCTGCTGAGAACTTGTTTAAGTGGTGAGGACTAAAAACAGACATCAGGAATTAAATCACAGGCAGTATTTATTAATATTCTAAGTATTCATCCATGTAGAGTATATTCATTTGATTCAACATGACTCCTAACACCTGGTTTACACCTTTGCTTGTCCCCCCACAGCTCAAACGCACCTCCCCAGTACATGCACATGGGCAACATGGTGTCGATGGGCAGCATGGCTCCAGTACAGCTCCAAGGAGGCATGGCCTTTGCCCCCCACCCCTCAATAACGAGTGTTGCACCACCTCCCCCAGCCCCTGCGCCACACAAAAATGAGGATGACGACGACGAAGACTATGACTCTTAGCTCCCTTTTGCCTCCTCCTCCCCCACTCACACACTCGCACACACACTCTTTCAACATTATTTTCAATTTCTTAAGTTGTTCTTGCGGCAGCTGCTCTGAGCAGAGGAGGGAAAGACTCTTCATCGCAGCCCGCCAACTCACGGCATCTGGCTGTAGAAGACACCGCCGCAGGAGACAGAAACCTGGTTGTATATTAAGTGTTTTAATTTTAATTTTCTTTTTTTTTTTTTTTTAAGTTTATTTTATTGTAGAAGAAAATCCAATGAGGATGTTTTTTAACAAGTCGGTCATTCTATTTTGGCTATTAAAAATGGCGGTCGTCACTGTTCTTGCCATGAGCCCCCGCAGACAGGATAGGTGTGGTTTGTGTTGCCTTGTAGCTTTTTCTTTTGGCACTTTCCTTTCTTCCTGAATTCTCTGTAGTAGACATTATCAAGTGAACAAATCGGTGACTCTGGCTGGAAAAATCATGCTGAAGAAGTGGTAGTAAAAGTCTTATAACAGCCTCCGATGCTCAGGCAAGTTCAGATAAGTTCAGGGCAACTGTTTGTAAATAAAGTATTTGGAAGGAGATCAGCACTTGTCAGAAGGAAAAGAGGTCA
>JAPZDY010000016.1:2639263-2690205 GCA_029783645.1 Ctenochaetus hawaiiensis
GCCTCAAAGGCTGAAAGGCCTCCGAATATGTGTCGTCGAGTGCCATGCTTTTCTAGCAAAGTCCAGGAAACAATAGGAAGCTTTCCGTTGTAGCACAGTCACATCTCACACTTTGGACTTTGATGCCTTCCTGGGGCAGTGGGAAAGCTTTGCGTCAGTGTTTCGGGCCCTCGCGGCAGACACGTATGCATTGGACCTTGTCATTAAAGCAACATTGTAGAGAGATGTATCGCTGATAAAGCTTTCTCTGCCCCCTCTTTTGAAGCAGAACAAGTGCTTTTCTGAGCCATAACAGTGCTTTTAGCTAACCTTAACACTGAGCCACCTGAATTCTACTGCAGCCTCCCCTCTGTTATTATCATTCTTGTGATGCAGCATATAATCCCTGTCAGCACTGTGGTTGTATCTGTTGCCGTCTAAAAGATTTTCAAGCTTCCTCAGCTCACCCTGCCTGTTACTGCAGATCCTGATCGCACCAAAGTAGAAAGAGATCATTGTTGCCCCTTGTTTAACTGGGAACGACTGACACTGCAAAACATTCAGTGCTGTAGGTTCTGAAAATGTAACCATGGTTTGGGGCACTGGAAGGTTGACTTCCTTTATTCTCTGTTTAAAGCAAAGGGTCCTTAGCCTGTAGATCCTGAGAATATATTTCTCCCAAACTCTTTTCAGTCTTTCCATCTTTTTTCCTTTTTGATGTGCACCAATCTTTTTTTTTTATCATTAAGCCCATTGATCATTTACCATCCTCTTCCCATTCCCTTTGGCATCTGCTCAAAATCAGTTCCGCTCTTTGCCTATCTTCACTCCTGTGTCAGGTTCTTTCCCCAGTTGGACTTCTCCGCAGGAAAACTGTCTCCTGTAGTGCAAAAGAAAGAGGAGTTATGTTAATTTAGTGTTTGTATATGAGGTAGGCCAAAGCCAACACAATACCTCTCTCTGTGCATGGGTAGATCATATCGCTCTCCTGCCTCTTGCTCTTTAATTCTTCTCTGCATCTTTGTCCCTGGCCTGCCCATACATGTCCCCATACAGCAGTAACCCTGTTGTGCCACTGAGCAATATCCTGTTTTGGTGTTGGAGAAGGGAGGAGGATTTATTTCAAAAGACACTCTATCAGTTTGACGATTTAGCAACAATGTGCTGCGCCCTCATGAAGTGCTGACAGGTTTAAACGCACAGGTGCAAGCGCGTCTCATCATAAGGGCATTTTAGTTGGAAAAATCCGATGATGGGGCAGTTAGAGTTGACAACACAAAATACAAAATTCACAAAAGCATCAATGGTCTGCCTCGAATTACGGTGTCGGTTCCTCTTTTTTAGAGCTGCCATTTTGCGTCAGTGCACTGCAATCACACAGGGAGAAATCTTGTCGAAGAGGAGACAGAGAGAGAGCCTCGAGTGGACCATAATGCAACAGGAAAACAACATGTGTTTATCACCAGAAAAGAAGAACACATTAAAGTAACAGTTTAAAAGCGGGTTCGGCCAAAAGAGAATTCACCCCCAAACAAAACAAGAACTCCTTTTTGATGATATGACACTAAAAGATCACTCTTTTTCATCTTTTACCACCCAACCAAAACACCAGATGACAAAAGCAACCATCAGCATATTATTACATTAAGTGAAAGATTTGGGTCCGCTGTCATAGTGATGAATACGGGTGAATTGTCATTGCTAACATGACCTAAATGTTGCAGCAAATAACAGGTGCAGCACTTTGGCCTGTTTTGAAGATGCTGACATGAAGAACGTGCATGGTGGAGCAGTGGGGTTTAAAGCTGAAGACCACAACTGAAATTCCATCCAAAGTAAATACAGAACAGAGACTAAATGAGCATCTTTCTCTTACTATTGTTCCCATATACCTGGGTGTGAGAGTCAGGGGATTTTTCAGTTTCTGTTTTTCGCACACTGGTGTTTTCTCGTCCCACTGTTATCTCAATGAGGTTTCAAGGCTTTACCACTCATAGTCTTACATCTCTGCAACAAACACTGACTTCTTAAGAAGCGCATCTAAAAATAAATTGTTTGTTTTTACTGCTGCAGCATACAGATCTGCCTCATAAATCACATGCCCTTTGCTAAATGTTGGGTAATACTAATCTTGCAAAGGAAACAGTTAAATTTTATAGTTTTTTGTTTTTAATGATATCAGATCAACAAGTCTGAATTCTGCTGTTTTTTATCAGATCATCTCTTTTTGGCCAACACTGAGTGAATGTCAGTGGTTCAAAACCTCAGCTTCTGAACCGCAACCCGCAGTATCTTTGTCGCTAATGCTGGCTTCTTTTCTAAAGTTCAAACAAGGACACATGTCTTGCAGTACACCTTTGTGTACTAAACAAGCTACAGGAGCTTAGGCAGCAAATTATTTAATATTTGTAGCACATTAATTAGCTTAAAATCATAAAATGTCAAGATTAGTCAGTGTAGCTGCTAAAGGGAGTAGTCCCTATGTACCGTTGTGTAAAACTGCTGTTTCTTTGCCTTGTAAGCTACAGTTACCAGCAAAAGTTTGTTTACATTGTGTGTCTGTTTCCCTGCTGGCTCATCAGTCAATCAAACACAAATGTTCACGACATCCGCTCAAGGGCTTAAAGATTAAAGGAGTATTTCTGAAATGTTTTTCTTCTCTTCAAAACATTTTTCTTTTCTTGAAAATCATGTTTAAAATAAAAAATGTCACAAATTTGACATGGTATTAACCGTAAAAAAAGGATGATCTGTGATTCCAAATAGACCTTAAAGCAGCATGTGCTTTTTACTTGCCACTACGGAGGCAGTGAATAACTTATTTCATAACTCTGACATATTATTGCCTTACCTCAAGTTGCTATGGCTAGCATGTTAGCAAGCATTTGCTTATTAACAGCAAGTCCAAACCAACATTAGCATTAATTTTGAGGTGTATTGCTGGTCACCTGTTGAATGTGAGGCAAATATTACCTCTCTGCAAGCTCTGTCTTGGACTCCACCCATTCCTAGGAGAAACATTTTCTGGCTCTTTAGCTGATAAATCTTCAACTGTGTTTGCAAGCTAGGTGCTAACTTTGTCAGCAGTTTGTTGCTAAACAGGTGGTGTGCACTGGGATTTTCCAAACGTTTTCACTGAAAACAGCTACCTGCTGCACCTGGAAATAAATTATAGGGTATGAGAGTGAATCCGAACAGTAAAGCTGTGAGCCATAAAACCAAAACAATGACCTTAAAGAGACTAAAATGGTCAGTAGTTCTGAGTGAAACTACCGAGTTGTCTAGTAGGTCTCTGTGGATTCATAATTGCTTTGACACCTTTAACATTATACACAGTAATGTGATCCATTGTTGATATTCAATAACTGATTTGTGCTTTAAGTTGACTGTTACAATATCAACCCCTTTTTTCCTGCTGCAGTTACAACAAAATTCCTGTTATTAGTAACAGCCTTAAAAGCTCATTCAGTCCAGCTTTCGTCTTTACACCATCAGATATCTGCACAGAGCCAACATAGACCCAAAAACAGCTATAGGCATTTAGGCTTTAAAACTGTGCAGAGGCTTTAGTTAGCAGTGAAGGAGAAAGTGCCAAGCTAAGCACTTGCTGAGCTGGAACTCACAGGGCTTTTTTCAGGAAGAAGCCACAGTTAGATCTTGGATCAACATGTCTTTTTTTTTTCCACGAGTGGACAAGCATCTGATACATCCTTCTACCAGCATGTTTTCATTCATGGCCCCCAGTGCCTCACACTGTAGTGCACTCAAAACATCCCCTGTGTGTGTGTGTGTGTGTTTGTGTGTGTGTCTGAGTGTCCTGGCGGCTGGGTGTGTGATGTTTGCATTTGTCTGGCAAACTGCACTCCCGTTACCACTGCTCTTACACACACCGCCATTCCCATACTCAGCAGGAGGAATCATGAGGGCAATCTGGACATTTTGATGATTTCAAACCCGATACAGCCTGAACATGCACTTTTTTTTTTTAAGGCAGCCACATTATCATTTTACATTTGTAGTTTGAGTGGAAAGTGAGCAAATAACCCTGTTCAGCTGGCCATTACAGAGAAAGGCCACCATAAAAATCCTATCTATAGATGGAAATTTTAATGTCAGTAAAACTTGACTTTTGCTGTCAGTTTGCAAGTCGAATGTTTTATCGGCTGCCACGTGTACTGTACTCCGGCTGTGTATGCGTGTCGTCTCACTCAAAACAGCATAAAGATGATGCTGTTTTTTGTGGTTGGGCAAGACATTTTTAATCTTGTTGAGTTAGTGTGTCAGACCTGAATTGCATATAACCTGTGTATTAAAATGAAAATAAAATTTAAAAATAAAACAAATGAAAATGTTTTCATGATGAAAGTGTTTTGTTGAAATAAAAGTCTATGTTGCATCAAAGTAATCGGCAACATTCTCATTCAAATAAATGTCCATTTTGTGACTCTTAATCTACAGCCAAGAAAAAGCAATAATGATTTCATTAAAAGTCAGACTCATTTCTTAAAAGCTTTTGTAATTGCTGCTTGGAATCATAGATAGTTGAAAACTATGCAAATTAGTGTGCAAGACATCGTTCAGAGGTGTAAAACTGCTCTCTGCTATCTTGTCTATAAAGCCAAGATAGCATCCAAATATGGAGGACAGAGCCATAGTAGAGCAGAGGGTGTTTACCACTGGCAAGAGTGACCTGTCAGTCAAGGTCTTTGTAGTCTCTTAATGATTTTTTGGAGTCACTGCCAAAACAAACTGTTCAAGAAGAGAGAAAAGTATTGAAACCAGCAATTTGCTGCATGTCCTTCAGAAAAGAATTGAAATGCTTATTCACTGGCTTAAACATTCAACCATTAAGGCCATTGCTCAGTCAAACAACAAGGGGCCACCTATGTAGTTTTTAGCCAAAAAGTAAATGCAAAAAACATGTAGTATACATGCAGCATATGTTTCAGACTTCTAGCATACATCCTGGTGATCATTTATGGACCATTATCCCTAAATTTTTGTCAGTTAATTGCTTGTTTTGAAAGAAAACCGGGTCTGACTGCATCAAATCAGCCTTTGTGTCATCATACGCCTATTAATATTAAGATTGAAGAATATGTTCATGAAACATAACAAGATTTAAATTATGACCCAGAAGGGGTCATTATTTCAACTGTTCTTTGATGAGGATTTGAGCATGAAAGTTCCTGACCATGAGAATGATACTTTGACAGATAATGTGAAAACGATGTCCACTTACTGGCTTTTCCCAGAGCTTTCAAGCAAGTCAAACAGTCTTCACTAGCAAAATGGTTTTTGCTCAGCCATTAGAGATTGCTAAGTTGTTATCAGGTGATCCAAGTGTGGCCATTTGTTCGCTTAGTAGGAGCGTAAAGATCTTGAAAAACATAGCAAGTGGATAAGTTATTAGAACCCTGATGGCAAAAAGGATGGGACATGGTATAAAGCATAAAAAGCAGAGTGTCATAATCTACAGGTCTTGTCTGGCAGCTATTAAAAAAGTAAAAAGATTGTATATCAATGCTCAACCTCTACTTCAGTAGAGCTTATACTGATTCTGATGACAGCTCCATGTTTCAAACAAGTTAGAACAGGAGCAGCATTAGGCCGGGAAAGGTGTGGGATGCTCCAGGAACACCTGTTTGGAACATTCCACAGGTAAACAGGTTCATTAGTAACAGGTGATAGTATAATGTTATGGAATGAATGGGGCATCTTTAATAGGCTTGGATAACATGCAGGGTGGGATGAGGTTTACCACACGGTTGTATAAAGGATATTACTACATGGGCAAATATTGCTACATGCCGGTAAACACCTTTTTTTGCAAGTGATTGCATTCTGTTTTTATTTCCGTCCTACGTATCATTCCCACTTTTCTGGCAGTCGGGTTGCACATTAAACCCTGTTCTCTTAATTTCACAATATTTATGAAAACCCACTTTACTTCAAAGGTCACACAAATACCCTTTCTAACACTATCCTATGATCTGTTTTCACTGCTTTATCACACTGTGTTCAGTCCCACTACACATGATGTAAAGTGGGCATGAGGGAAGGGATATTTTACACATCATACATGTTTATACAGTTTCTGTGTAGAGAATTGTGCTGTTGTTACTTCACTATTTTTGCATTATTTCCAGCCAAGATGTTGAATTGGCCGCAAATCAATAAGATGATTCAACTATGTTGCTTGGTTGACTTTAATGATCTCTGGGAAATGCAGTGAAACAGCAGTGAGCTTTAAACACAAAGGAAAAAAAACCAAAATGTCAATAAAAAAGAGGGACTTGGGCTTTAACACTGATAATAAAGTCAGATATTTCAGTAACAATGTATTCAAATACACAATATATGCCTTTGGGGGTTTTGTTCAACACTCTGAAATAAACATAACAAGAAAATGTGTCTGCTTTCAGAATTTACTGAATTACTCAGCTATAGGGAGATCACAGCTTTTGATCACCCTGAGGGGCAAAATCGTGTGTAGGCCAAGTTATTTTTATTCAGCAGAGAGGAATACCATCAAATGTTAGGTATTGCAGAAAGTGCATCGTCATGAAGTAACCCATCCATATACATGAATGCATCTTCAGCGCTTGTTTGCTCACTGGCACATCCAAGGGTGCCTGGGGTGTTGGTGCAGGGATTGGAAGGGGGGGTCGCCCGGGGTTGAGCTCAGCTGTGTTGCTGCTGGCTCTGAGTGAGTGTTAGCTGATGATAAGGCAAAGGGGAGTTTGCTAGCCTGATTTAGAATGCTTGGTTACATTGTTTTTTCTGCTTTTTTAATTCTTTATGTTGGAAAAGGCAAGCAGGCAAAATCCAGATATCCAGGGCCTATTCCAAACATAAACAGGTATTTTTTAAAGGTTTGTCCACTCCTTTGTTCTGAAAAATACTGTATACAGTTCAACCAAATCTTTAACTCGCATTAGCATCTTTCTCTTTGTTTTTGATCCATTAGATTTCAATTACCACATTACATCTCCTTTTATTAATTCAACATTTGAAAATAATCTTCAGTTCAATTTCAGCATTTTTTTTCTCTCACATATAAAATGCCATTTCGCTTCCTTTGATGAATTGTACTTCACCTACCACTTCAATTTATTTTAGCCCCTGCATTTGACTGTAATTACAATTTTCTTCGCTACTTGTCTTTTTAAGTTCTCTAATGAGTTTTCTTAAACATTTTTAATGCAGATTTTTTAATGATTCAGTGACTTGCAGAAAAGAAAAGCCAAATCTCTGATATTTATACTTAAATTATTGTGAAAACTATGCACACGCTGATCCAACGGAGGCATTGGGCTTTTATATAAATGTGAAATTTACAGACAGCAGCCAGAGTAATGATCAGCATTTCATTAAAATTATAGTTGTATGCTGATGTGTTTAAAGAAAGGAAATTTAGCCTTACAATGTATATTTGTGCCATGTAGCCTGTGTCTTTCCTTACAGTATGTACCGTAGGTGCAGAATAAGAGGTTCCCACACAATGACTGCACACCCACACTTAGTCATAAAAGCAGCAGAATATGTATTTGTGTATGAGTGTGTGTATGTGCATGAGTGAGGGGTCAGAACAACAACTGCAGGGGAAGAGGAGAAGAAAAAATAATAGCAGACGCTGGAGTGTCAGAGTGCACAGGAAGTATAGAGGTTTCCAGAACTCAGCCGGACTGAAATCTGTTTTTTCCTTCTCCGGTCTGTAACCTCTTTCTCAGCTCGGCCTCTTCTCTCTCTCTCGGCACACAGATCACAAGACAGTTCTCATGCAAATGAGCAAAAAACTACTCGTGTTTGTGGAGGAGAAAATGGTTATGAGGAATAGGACACATTTGTTTAGGAGAATTTAACCTCGGGAATGTTGTTCTTTGGTGTAAGATTGCTGATTTTGTGGTAACTGACATGTTCTAAAAGTTCTAAACATTGGTTGATTCCTCATGTGAAATATATTTTTTCTTAAAATAGTTTTGTAATGGACTTTTGGATTTTTGCTGCTTTCTTTTTGTCCTCTCTTTAACTTGAATTTAGCATATATGTATGATCTAGTTTTGGTTTACTTTATGACCCTTGTGAAGTATTTTTATAAAAATACATATACACAACTAGGGCTGTAATTATGGGATCATGATTTTTTTTTTTTTTTTTTTGCTGGTGAAAGTTACAGGAGTATAAATGGGAGTGCATATAGCTGGTTCTTTTACTTGTTTCCGTAATGCTTCCTTGTTTTTCTCATAACTATGGCTCACTCACGGTCGCTCACTCCTTACAATATGCCGTGTTGAGTTCATTTAAAAAAACTTGCTTACTGTAAGTACATTTTATGACTATTATTATATAGAATTCAACAGCACTTAGCAGTAAGCAAACTTAACTAACTCATCTCATGGACCACATGCTATGCGACCCCTGAACTGTGATGTGTTTTGACATAGGACATAATGCACAACTTTTATTATTTAATGTGACTGTCGAGAGACTCAGTCCAGGGCATCATGGGCAGTTGATGGTTTACAGCATTGATAACTAATATACAATGCAGATACAGTCAGTGTTGGAATTGTCATGAAGGCAGTAAACCACCACACTGCTTTGTTTTTTCAGTGCATTGAGCAAAAATCTGTACCGTTACAGCTTTACAACGGATGGATAGAGCAATAAAGCAATAACAGTCTAAACTTTTTCTCCTAGTTGTCCCTGTTTAAACAGTCTATTATCCTTAATAGAGACTGTCATTGGCATTCACTGCCTGCCATTTACATTAGTTAGAAAATAAAGAGTGGAAATAAATAAATCTGATGATGGATCTTTTATTTTAGTTTATTCTGAAAGCAGGCAAAAAGAAACCAAACCAAATACACAACATGTATGTGTATTTGTGTATGCTACATGTGTGTTGCCATCTTTGGTTTAAGCATCCTTGCAATTTGAGTAAACGATTATAAAATATGTGCTGGGTATTAATTGGTATACCCACATCTGATTGTAGACCTACACTCTACTGACTCATGTTCCAATTTATTTTAAGTGACAAAATGATAAGCTGCATTATATTTGCAGACTGATTTTTAATGGAAGGTGTAACACCACACACTAGATCACCTTGTGTTTTTTCTTTCTGCCTTGTGTTATTCACCTTCTGTCATATATGACTTAGCTTAACTAGCAAGTAATTCTGTTACTCTAGTGTGATTTTATTAATATTATGATTTAATTTCTGCCTTCAAAGCAAGGAGCAATGTTTTAGTTACACAAACTTCGCTCTGCTCTCCACAGATATTTTGAGCCTCCAAAAGAAAATGATACTTACATAAATAACCACACTAATGTTCATGAAAGGTCTTTATGGATCACAGACAAATGTCAAGAAATGTTAGAGCCCACTGCAGCGACATTTCTGTAAACCCAGGAACCTTTTCAGTGACTCAGGCTCTTTACCTGAATTTTGAGTAATTAGGACCTAAATTTAGTTTCTGAGCCATAGTTCAAGATCCGCAAGAGGCTCTTGCTGAGGAGTTAAATTTAGCAAGTTTTACTGATTGGTCAAACACACCTAACACATAGCCTTGTTACTGCAGCTAGTTGTGCTTATGAACTCCATGTTTGTGATCAGAAAGGCCATATTGTGATGATTAATTTATTAGCACAGCCATTTACTGCAAAATCCAGTAATACATTTTCTTTTGTATCCAGTTGTGTTAGATTTGTGTTTGACATACTTAGAACACCTCTACCATACCTTTTCTTTTTACCTTGACCTCAGAGCCTCTCGGGTTAACCCAGTAATGACCCTCTGTCTGAGTCTGTAAGGAAATAACACTAATGAAGGTTAAATTTCAACACACAAGCACTGGAGGCTTGTTAATAAGTGACCGTTTTCAGGACCTCACAACCTTTTACCTGGCACCAGATACTTTGCACAGGGAATCATTTATAACCCCCCTCTGACAGGGGTACTGTTGATGGCCAGATACAGAATATTCCTGGTGTGCGTGCATGTGTGTTTGTGTGTGTGTGTGAGAGAGAGAGAGAGAGAAGGATGGAGTGAGTGTGTTGTGTGTTACAGAGCGTGTTTCAAATTGTCACCCTCATGATGACTGGCTTATAGTTTCTGTGCCACAATGTGCTTGTTGGAAGCAGGTCTGCCCAGGTCAAGTTTAAATTCCTTTTTTTGTTATAAAGTTACAATATACTGCGGTCAATGGTTATTTGTCCATTGTTGTATAACCTAAGTGCTTAATATTGATTTCACATTTGGTCTCTTATGAATCATGTACAACAAACACACTGCTGAAAATCTAACTGAATCTGATAATCAGAGCAAGAAAATGTCACCGTTGGACATTTGTTTAATAAAAGAAACAAGAAATATACAGCATCTTTTAAGGCATCCAAGGACAGTTTAGAAACAGGAAAGGAGATAAAATATATTGCAAAAGAACAGAAAACAATAGTGGCATTAACCATAGGCCCTGGTAAACAGGTAGGTTACACAAGAGTTATTTGAAAGTCACAATGGATGCGGTATTATGATTCTCTGCCATGAAAAAGTTCCAAAGGGTGGGGGGTTTGCCAATTTGAAAGGCTCTATCCCCAGAATTAAAGGTGTATGACCTCTGATGGATATTCAGGGGCAAGGCTTTAAAGAGGCAGATAAATGAAAATTTTGTCTGAGATACAGAAAGAGATACAGAAATGACAGGAAGGCCACTGAAGGTGGATGAGGGTGGGGTTGATGTGCTGCCAGGACTTGGTAAGCATACAATGGAGTCTGTCCAGAGCTTTGCTGGATACCCTGGATAGGACTCCGCTGGATTAATCCAAATGAGTGGTGGCTGCTTTAAGGTGGCACAAAGCAGATTTGGTGATAGCCTTGGTTAATGATTTGAATGAGTGTGGAGTCCAGAATGACACTCGTGTTCAGGGAAGGGGAAAGACAGATGGAGCACCCATCCACGTCAAAGAGAATATCTCTAAGCTTTCAGAAGTGCAGCTTGAGCAGATCAGTACTGGGATACAGTTTGGTATCATTGGCAAAGAATGAAGGCTTCGACTGCGGTTACGCATGATCTGACCAAGGGCAACCTGTAGATGGTAAGAAGTAGGAGTCCAAGCACAGAGCCTTGGGGCACACCCTGGTTGACAGGGGATGAGATGGAAACAGAGAGACTGGTGGTGACAAACTGTCTACTGTTCGAGAGACTGTTTGAAAATCAAGAAAGTGTCTAAGGCCAAGGTAGTCAGATAAGCAGTTGAGGAGAATGGCATTGGAAACTAGGTCGAAGGTTGCAGACAGTTCCAGAAGAATAAGGAAGCTGATATGCTGGTGTACTTGACCTCAACCTGCCTTCTGTGCAAAGCCTGCATTTTGATTTAATGGTAATATTTATGTTTGTGAACTGGTTTCATGCATGGTTGTTGGTATAAATGAATGAAAATATCAGCTCAATAGTCCTGGAAAAAATAGTTGATTAGTTAGTGAGATAAATGAGAAAAAAAGTAATTGATTGTTTTGCTCGAGAATTTATTGCATGAGTCATGTACTTAGAAAAATTTCCCACATTTCACTGCTTCCCATTTTACAGGTGTGAGAATTTGCTGCTTTTCTGTTTTATGTCACGCAGGGTTTTAATTCAAAAGCAGGCAATTTCCTTTAAGTAGCAACCTAACAGTGAAAGCAACATACTTTTTATTAACTGTGAAGTGATGAAATCAGACAGCACTGACGAACTGGACACCTAATCAATCTATTATAATGTCAAAGCACAGGAACGTCTTACATTACATATTTTTACACACTTCACAATTTAGAGAGATATAATAACTACAAAGTTATAAATCATACATTGGAGATTTAGATAGTAACAACAATGTTATTTGAAATGTATTTAAACAAGAGTCACAACTTTATTTTGACATACATCTTAAAGAATAAAACCACCTTGTACAACTTGCAGAATATTCAAATCACTGCAGTCACTAAGTTGTGGCCTAGTCAGTAAACTCCCTGACATTGCCTAATTCCTACTCTCAGTGAGCAGCTTATTGCGTGCCCCTGAGCTGAGACGAAACTTCAGCAGAATGAGAGCTAGTTTCATCTTCTGCACTATGATTATGCCCTATCACTCTCTCTCACTCTCTCACTCACTGGCTGCCTGGTCAGAGGTTGCCAGACTGCCTGTCAGCCTATGGCCTCGTCCCTACGGGGACAAAGCTCTCGTTCTTCCTGGGGAAAGCCCCCACCCTGCCGGAATTCTCCTTCGCCTACGGGCGCAGGGCAGGGAGGGAGGAGAGGGAGGAAGGTAGAGAGAGCATAAAGGAAGCTTAAGTTGAACTGATGTGGATATTAAAAAATCAATAAGGATATGTTTTTTTGGTGTTGACCGATATTCTACCTCTAGACTTTAGCATTCCATGGACAGTTTGTGGAATTTTAGTTTTGAAAAGTGTCTTTTTTGTAGACTTTTTAGAAATTGTCTCATTCATAGTTTGAAAAGAAAAATGACAGAATATCCGTTTTTGTTATATCAGCCTATGTCTGCCTGATAGAGTCACACCAGTATATCAGTACCCAAGACTGGACGGGGTGAGGAATGTTAGCATACATGAGAAATGTGGTGAGAGATGGAGATGTAGCTCCAGCGTCAAATTATAGAGAAAACATAATAAGTGAGGTGCAGAGTGAAGAGGCAGAACTGGCATCGTGGGGCTGAATTTTGCATCTGGCATGTTGTCGTGACAGGGCTGGATGGTCTAAGAGAGGCTGTGCTGTAACTGAAACATTACACCCTCTATCACTGCATGTAGTGTATGTTCAGCTCCAGCCACATGTACAGATTGAGATGTCCTTGAGCGGAACATTGACCCTTTATGAGCTTTTGTTTATGGTACGTTTGGCCTTGTATATATAATTGACCGTTTTCTAAGCCCCCTGTAGTTATTGTTGTTATGTCTGTTGAACTTTCCTTCTTTGCAAGGCACATATGCAATTAACAATGACAGTGATGGTACATTTACCACCTGAAATTCTTGGTAATATTTGAAACAATGGGTTCTTGTTCTCAGGCTGACAAAGACATGTTATTTCTTGGTTGCAACTGGTGCTGGCAGATATTATTAGGTGTAGCTTCCTTACTAGTAAACTAACATAAGCTCAGTGAATTGGTAAAAACTACTCTTTTCAACTGACTTGATTATATTAAACTGACTATAGCTGAGGCCCAAGCAAAAACTGTATATCCTCACTAACCATATTAATATAGAAAATATATGTATATATAAATAAAGAAAAGGCTTTGATCATACATACATCTGCTTGACTACTCAGTTTTAGCTTGTTTATCTGTTTCCCTTCGTGTGGGATAACCTACATGTTTGGCTAACCTAACGTAATCTCAACAATGTTAGCTGAGATTGCTGAGGTGTAAACTTCCCCAAATCAAATAAAGATCAGGGCAAAAGAACTCCCAGTCTTAGCCAAAACTCGGTACTAACAGTGGATGTGCTTTTCCTAAAAATGAAATTTGCCACCCCATCAACCAAATATAATGTAGTTGGTGAATCATGTGCTCCTTGGCTGTTTAACATTCACATTTTGCTCAGGCAGATATGCACATAAGTTAATCCATTAATTATAGTTTTTCCATGTATTTTGGTTTCATAGAGGATGAAGAACATGAGAAACACATCCGTTTTATTCAGGCATTGCCAGCCAGGGGATTTGTAGATACTCATATTGGCAAATTTGTTTTGCTTTACACAACTTCCTTGAAATATAAGGTCATTGCATTGGTAATGATGTCATAACAAGTTTCTTGAAACTATTTCTGTTCAACAGAAATTTCACAGTGTTGTTTTAACAAGAGATTCAACTGATTTTTTCACATAAAGCTGCATTTTACTGAGCCGTTATGAAAACTAAATAGGCCTGAGGCTCTTCTTGAATGACGTGAAGAATGTGGGAAATAGTTTGTGCTTGCGAGGGAAGGATGTTGTCTTTTTTTTCAGTCAGTGAAATAAGCCTTAAGTTAAATCATTCCCATGCAAAAATCCCCAACACAGGGATTCTAGCTAAGCTAACTGTTGAGTCAGTCCCAGCACCAATCTCATATCTAGGCCGCTGCTGGTAGGAGTCACGTCTACAACTGACACACTCTTGTCTCTGCACAACAAACAATACCAAACAGAGTCCCGTTGCTATGGAGAACTGTCACGGTGTTTCTGTGGCGACACTGTTGGTTTCACCTCTCTATCAGGAAGACGCTCTGTCTGGGCAAGACTGATCTAGTCATGATATTTGCTGTTATCCTTTGAAGGAGGGGTGGATTTCCTACCCTGTTTACCACTTTTGTTAACACACCTCAAAATATGAGATTTTGTGGTGAGAGATAACACAGAATGCACAATGCTTATTCATTTTAAAGTAGTCCAATTGAATTTATTTATACAAATCCAAGTAATGATATCAAAACCTTAGTCTCAAATTATTTACTTGATTTTCTTAAAGAACCAGTGTGTAGAATTAAGTGGTATCTTGCTGTAAGGTGGGACACTGCAACCGACAGAGTACACATCGTCTCACCAAATCTGTGGCCACTAAAAACCCGAGCAAAGTGAAAGGTCCTCTTTCGGGCCGGTGTTTAGTTTGTCTGTTCAGGGCTACTGTAGACACATGTTGTTGCAACATGGTGGACTTTGTAAAAGAGGATCCATCCTCTCTGTACATTTAAAAGGCTCATTTATAGATCTGAAAACATAGCAACTCTAATTTCTAGGAGTTTATACCCTCATAAAAACAAACTTTAATACCCTAACACATTATTATGAATGTTATATAGATCAATCCTCTTTACTGCTGTACACTGGTCCTTTAAATCTGTTTGTCCCGCAATACACTGCTCACACGCAAAAGACCTAAAGCTATTTGTGTTAGTGCTGTTTCTATAGCTCCCTATACAGCATGAAGGTCATGAAGGGTTTGAGCGACTTTTTTCCCCCATGGTTCTTTCTACAGAGTACTGGAGTTATCCTGTCCAGACTTCAGCACACAACTTACTTATAAACTTTTAGCGGGCTACGGTTTTTAAGATGTCAGCAGCAGACTTAATATTATGTGGGTCAATGGCTGATTTGGACACAGCATGTTGCAACATACTGTCCAGTAAGCAGCTGACTAATGCGGCAGTCGTCGTCAGTGTGATGGTGGTGTGGTGGAAAGGGGAGGAAGGCTGGACAGGGCTGAACTGTGGATGCACTCGATCTGCCTCGGCTCAGGAAGTGGAAGAAGAATGTGGTGTGTATGTGTGCTGAGACTGCTAAAATGCTTACTTGTGTGGATTTGCATGCTTGTTTCTACGCTTGGTTGTGTGTGTGTATGTGTGTGCGCATAAATGTTATAGTGCCATATGTGCATGTACAAACGTGGGCACAGGTAGGCAATATCTGCTCCATAAATGTAGAGACATTTATATGCATGGTCTATGCATATTTAATATGAATGTAGTAGGTGTTATGAAACTGTCAGAATCCTGTTATGTATGTGCCTGTTGCTGTTGGTCTTTATAATAAATCTGTCCCTGTGGATGTGTGTGTGTGTGGGTGAATGCTCTGGTGTACGATCAGCCTGTTACTAGAGACTGTTATTTTGCCCTTTCCCCAGCTTGACTGTGTACTTAAAACTATTAACATCCTACAGTCGAATGACATTGTCTGTCAGTCTTGTCTGTTTGTCTGTCTGTCTCCTAACAAACAGCATTTTACTTATCCACCCAGTGTCTCTGCGATGAGTCCCACACTATAGTATGAATTGCCAGATACGGTTGTGTTCACAGGTTTTGCTTTTGGTTTCAGACCAGGCAACCCTACTGATCCGACAAGATTTTACTGAGTTACTGCACCTGGCTTTTGTTCACAAGGAAATAGGAAAGAATCAAAGCTAAATGTAGTCATTTTTCATTTCTCTTTGAGTATGGATTAATCAAATGAAGAAAAAAATAACAACAAATACATGTTAATTGTTTTGAGTTGGGCCTGTGCTTCTGGTCTTCATGCTCAGCCTGGCAAACTATGCCCTGACTCACCTCTGTAGTAAATCACAGGTATGAGATTAATATTGTTATACACACACACACACACACACACACAAATATATATATATATAGTAATTTAAATGTTGAACCATTTTTGATTCAAATAACTTTTATAGCTTCAGATTGTTATACTTTTCCTCTGACTAGCTTTACCTGAAAGCAGTGTATGTCAGCTACCCTCAGAGCTGGTCACCTGTAGCTGACATTGATGTTATGCTAGCTGCACTGGTTTATAAAATTTGATATTTCTGCACTTTTAGCCTGAAGTTGGAGATGCTCAGACTCATGCTGGCTCATTTAAAACTTTTTTCAGGTCATTTGGAACTTTGTACGGAGAGAGGCTGTTACCCCAGCCCAGTCTAGCTAAGCTAAGCTAAGCTAACCATGTCTGGCCCTCTCTCTTAGATAGATAGATAGATAGATAGATAGATAGATAGATAGATAGATACTTTATTGATCTCCAAGAGAAATTCACAATTGATCTCCAAGAGAAATTCACAGACGTGATATTCATGCATTCTTTAAATTTTTTCCATCAAAATCAAAATTCTTCCTGATGCTACTTCTCAAATGGAATGCTGTAGTTATTGTCAGTCCGGCACGGCTCACCAGTTTCCTCCATTTTGAATTAGCAGAGAGAACAACAATAGCATAGTTACTGTTAGTGCAACAGGGCATGCAGTGGGTCAGACAGGAATGTACCCTGCTGAACTACATGACAAGGCCTTTTGCACAGCTTTGGATTTAAAATTTAAACGAACCATTACAGATTAAATCTTTTTTTTACAGGTTTTAAGGTTGTTGAAATTTCCTAGAGTAAAATTGTAAATTAGGTCTAAATACACCTCTTTAATACATATCTTGAAATTTTTACATATAAAGTATTAAATCATCATATCCAGAATCATATATCGTGATTGTGTAGACACATTAGATGACTGAGTACATCTCAATTATTTAAGATTAAATGTTTGGTGACTGATTAGAGTTTAAATGGTCCAGCTGTCACAGCGTACCCATCCACCCTTGGGATTTAGCCTGCGCCTCTGTTTGTGTGTGTGTAGTAGTTCACTAATGCATCCTTGTGTGTGCATGTGGGCATGTCCTTCAGCTGCATGCGTCTGTGTGTTATGTGTGCAAATGCAGAGATATACTTTCATTTTTACTCGTGTGTATCTGCATGTTTTGCTAAAAAATGAACACAGAATGTGAGTGTGTCCTGTGTTAAGTGCCACCGTGTGCATTTGTTTGCTCATGTAGAATGAGTGCATTGTATGTGTATGTGTGTTTCTGTGACTGTGATTTTGTGTGTGTGTGAACCATTATCTATAATTCTGCTTTCTAGGCCCAAGCGGCCACTTTTAGCCGTTCCCTGTCTCACTCAATCATATGATAACGATCAACATTCAGCGCCTCCCTCTCTCTGTCTCTGTCACCTCTGCTCGCTCTACCACAGCATCTACACTTCCCTCCCGTCTGTCTCTGTCAGTGTCAGCTGCCACGTGACCGCTCTTACCCTCAGTTTCCCAAAATAGCACCCTGCATATTGTGCACACTGAACAGTAAGCGGGAACAACAAAATTGGCCCCTGCGTTTTTTTTTTGTTTTGTTTTGTTTTGTTTTTTTTTTCTATTTTGTTTTTTTTAAAGGAAGGGCCTCAGCACCGGAGGCTAATTGGCTGATAACGGCGTCACTTCCCGGAAGTGGGGTCACAACACAGCTAGTGAGCAACCGAGTGGAAATAGGGGTGACTGACCAGGGCTTGTTTTCACCAGACACTGACCGGCAGACGGACAAAAGAAGTGGAGCAAGGGATCAGGGCCTGTTGCAGTAAATACCAGCACCCCCTCCAACTCCAACACCACCGCCCCCTCCCTGAGGGCCTGTGGAATTGACAGAAACAATGACTCAGCCGTAGAATGGACAGAAATTGATTTTCTGCAAAAAGGTTAAATGAGCGGGCACTTTTTTTTTTTCTCACTGTAGAGGTTGTTTTTGTTTTGGCCATTGGCTACTTTTGCTATTTTATTGTTTGTGCCTTCTTCTCGAGGCAGAAGTCGATGGAAAGTTTGTGATGGACATAGCTTGATGCAGTTGTTTGCCAATTTAAAAAGCTGTCTGGCTGTAAGAATAAAGGGAAGGTGGTTCAGAAAGTGAAGTAAAAGCCTCGATTAACTGTCTGTCTTTGTACCTGTCATCCTCACAGACAGAACGAACAAAAACACAAATGTTGTTATTATGGAAGGTGTTTGTATGTGTGAAATCATAATGCATGCACATTATGAAAGTCTCTTACTCCCTTCAAGATTCACACACTCACACTCACACACACATAGAGCAGACAACACAACTTCTTGTGATGCATTCCTTTGTGACGTCAAACTCGCTGCCTCTGGGCTATGAGGCACAGCACAGGATGTCTGAGAGAGAGACAAAGACAGAGACAACAAAGAAAGAGAGAGGACCTTTCTGTTCATACGTGTAGAGAGAGATGAATTTCATGAAAAGGGAGACTTGAGAAAATGGATTTTTTTAGTGCAAGACGCAGTCAAAAGAAGGGAAAAAAAAAGGAAAAGAGTGCGGAGCCCAGAAAGTCGGAAAGTGACTGCAAATAGCAGGAGTCTTACTTCCCTATAATAAGTCAAATTCTTTGCTGCTTCTCCTCCCTGTGTTTGACGGCCAGCCTTGCCCTGAATGATGCCCAGCCTGCCAGCAAAGGGGAAGAGAGGCACGGCTGCCGATCATACTGAGACATGTGATACAGAGTCACACCGCAGCAACCGACATCCTCAACATCATATTCTATTTTCATAGAAACAAAGCTTTCCAATGCCGTGCGGTTGCATAACACTCGCTGTTTACTTATAACTTATTACTTTTTGCAGTGTGCATTTTTCTCATTTGGGATTTCTGTGTTTACATCCCAGTTTTGAGAATCATTCTTGAATACTGGTCATCAATTTCTAATTGATCCATGATGCTGCTTTCAGGTGTCTATCAATAAGGTTTAATCAATTCTGATTCTGTTTTTGTTTAGCAATTCCTGGATTTTTAAAAAATCAATTGACTTGTTCTTTCGGGTCAAAACGATCTTGACATCTAAAGTTAAAATTTGTCTGAATTTGTGTAGAAAGTAAACATTTTAAGAATGTCGAGTAGATATAGTGAATGTTGTTGCCAAAGCATTCTAATAAATATATGGATATGGGTAAAAATGTAGGAACTATTTCATGTTTTCTAAATGTATCAGAAACTTGTTTTGCAACCAGATGAAGTCCAGTTGTTTATTCTCTATGGCTGAAGGGCAAAATCAAGGAAAAAAGGAATATTCTTTGGCAGAAACAAGTTGAGTATTGACTGTTTTCTTCGACTGGAGACATCAAAAACACTCAGGGAAACACTTAGACCTCAAGTTCGACCACTTTCCTTCTCACATGAAATTAATTTGCCCTGTTAAGACACTTAACCACATCTTTTCCATCTTCTGGCTGCAAACCTTTTAGCTACCTTTTGAGCAGTGCTTCTGGTCTGCCGTATTGTGAAGACTTAACACTTAATGCACAATCAAATGATGTTAAAAGTGCTATTTTTTGGCTTAGACTGCTGTGTGCATTTTGCATGAAGCAGTGTTTTGTTTTTGAGAGACAAGTGAGATTTTCAGAACCATATTAACCTTCTAGTTTCTCAATTTTAATAATTAATGTGAATCAGTTTATATAAATCTTCACAGTAACTCAAATACGAACGACTGGAGCCAATTTCCTTTATTGTTTAGAATTAAATTCACAATTTTCTGCTTTAATATCTCCCTTAAATCAACAGCAGTTCAGTTGTGGATGTTTTAGATTTACATGCCAAATGGAAAAATGTACCCGACACATTTCATTGGTTGTTTTTTATTTGGTGCCTTATGTTTTCTGTAACAACAATGGCATATTAGACTGCACATTTCTTTGTTGTGTTCTCTACTCAGTAAATTGGAATGGATAAGCACTGCTAAATCCCCAGTGCGTTGATATGCAGTGTGCTTGCTGTCATAAGGAGCTGCATGAATCTTCTCCCCACAATTTCAATGCAAAAAAGACTAGTGATTAGTGCGTACATATAACAAATTATCACCTACCTGACTGATTGCGATTGGTCACTGATGCACATGATAATAGTCTACAGGTATGAGATAAGATGGAGGGTTCATGAATGTCATTTTAAAGATATAGCACTTGAGATACTGCCTCATTTCTCATCTTCCTCTCACTTGACCAGCAGATGTGGCAGATCTGACCCCAGTGCACCACAGTTAGTGTTAGGACATTGCACACTGAGGTGCACTGTGAGTTACAATGAGCAGAGCCTGTGATGCTGCTTTGGAGGTTTTTCATAGAGGCAGCACCTCATGTATGGACCTCAAAGTATTCAAGAGTAAATGAATAAGTAATAATGAATTAAATTTATAATAGCAATAATTCCTCATAAGAGTCTTCACAGGATTTATTTTTATACATTTTTTATATGATTTATTATTTCATAAGGTATTTTTAATTTATTTAATATTTAAGACTTTAGGGTCCCATACTCTTGTAAGTGCTTTACATTGAGACTTGTATTGTCCTGCCAGCAAAACTATGATATATACAGCGTCAAAAAACAGAAGAAATAAGATATTTGTTTTAAACACAACAGCTGATCACCTACCAGACACAGGAGTCTAGATTTTTATGTATTTACAGTGATTAAGCAGGTGCATATAAAGCATATGCACTAAATAAAAGAGTGGACAGAGCCACTGTGATGTCACCTATTGGTTTGTGAAGTACCATATTAAAAGCCTCCAGATTGACATTATGACCATCGCCATTTTGTTTTTCAGGAACTAGATGTGACCATATTTGACAAAAAGGTGGAGCCAGGGTGGTTATGCATTGCTATCAATGTCTGCGTGACGCTGTCAAATAGACACATCCTTAGTATGCAAAACTGCAAGCATTCATATGATTTAAACAAGTGAAATATTTAAAAATTCACCCCTATTGTTATGAAAGAGGATATCAGCTATACAAAACAAAATCACTTTTTGCACCAGGCTGTAAGCATATTCATTTCTGCTGAAAGCATCTAAATATGGGGGTCAGTGAGGAATGACTTGCTTTTGAATACAGCTTCAAGAGGCTGTTTGGAGAACTGCAGTTTTTGGCACTTCTGTGTTGACTTTATTTTCAGCCTGAAGTTTGCCGCTTGATGCAAAGTCTGTCAGAGGATGTGTGTAAATGTGTTTGTCACTGTCAGCTTGGATTGCATTGGCATAAAAGAGGAAGGGAAAAAGAAACAAGGCATTTGTGAATGTGTGTACTGACAGCTAAGCTGAGTCTTACTTGACTGTTTTGCTCAGTTACAAGCTAGGAAAGAGCAAAATGTGTCTTTGTAGTGATGCATTTGAGTACATTTTTATCACTCAGCATATATAAATGACTAAAACCTTGCCATGTTTTTCTGTTTCCCTCTTTTCTTCTCTTCCTTCCCACTTCCTACCTTCACCCTGCAGTCCTGCTGGCTCAGCCCATAGAGAATGAATGTATGGAGGGTTTGACGTTGAAGATCACCGACTTCGGCCTGGCGAGAGAGTGGCACAAGACCACCAAGATGAGCACCGCTGGCACCTACGCCTGGATGGCGCCTGAGGTCATCAAGTCGTCCACCTTCTCCAAGGGCAGCGATGTCTGGAGGTGAGTGTTTTTGAGTGTGTGTGTAAAAGCCAAATCCAGATTATTTTTCACCTGCGCAGCAGTGCTCTTATGGCATTAATGTTATCAAAGCCTGTTGTGCCTTTCTTCTTGTCTGTTAACTTGGAAGTGGTTGCCAAACTGTGGGGGGCTTAGAGCCACTGCAGGGGATGTGGATGACCACAAGATAGATAAGGAGGTAAACTAATATGGATGGATATAATTTTTTTCAGGGAAAATATACACTTCAGGTGCCGACCTGAACTGTACTTCTGTACTTAGATCCTTTTCTAATTAGTTGCTCTCCCAATCATAAAAGTCAGTTCTGCATTGAATTGTGCTTAAAGCCTTTTGGGACTTTTTTTCCTATTTTTATTTACGAGTGTGGTCTCTCATTATGAAAGCCTGACACACTGATTTTTTTAATGGTTTCCCTCAGCCCTTCCTCTCACATTAGAGCATCTTCTGTGCACAAGTGATACTTCTATTCCCAGACTTCTGCTCTGCTCTTTTTTTTTTTAAACAACCCTGTCCAAATTCCTATACAAATAAAATGCCTGGTGTAGTGTTGACCTATAAAATATTTCCTGCTTCGTTGCGGGTTCTCTGAGTTCTAAGAAGTAAAGCGAACGCGCCCAGAATGAGACCTTTTCTGCTGCCGTCCACTGTGATTGACTCTTCAGCTGACAGCAGTCCTGTCAGCCGCCCAGCAGGAGAGACACCCTAACCTAACCCTAAACCTGGGATTTTTTATTCTGACCTATAAGCAGGACACACACTTCTACTTTCTTGGACTCTATGTAAATCTGACATTTTCACATTAGAGATGATGAAGAAAGGCATTAAAAACCAGAGTCTAAGGTAAAATATGACACTTAGGTAGGCTGACAGTGATTGGCAGATAGTCCATATGAAAAAACAGCCAAAGAGCCTCTAAGGGCCTTCATGTTTCAGGGCCCATACAGCAATCTTACTTTCATCAGGCTAAATGAAAACATGCATGTTATAAGTTTCCGCATTCTTGCCAACTAACTCTCTTTTTGCTCCCTTAACATGAGCAGGACAAGAGTGTTTTAACAAACAGCTTTTCTACACATTCTAGATTTGGTTGGACTGAATGGATCAAAATCTGATATTTCGAACTGTCGTTTCAGGGGACTTGTGACCTAAAAATATTTACTCCCCGTGATCACATGATACTGCACACTGTAGACTGTAGACATGCACACAAACATCAACTCGCAGCTCAGCACCACATGTGCCATTAAATGTGCCAATACCATTTTTCACAATATTTTTCTTTTTAATAACTAATTTTTGCTAATTGTGTGATCCGAGGATACAGAATGAGAAGCATTTTTTGTAATTGTTATAATTGATAAACATGAATGTAAGAATACAAACTGTAATATTATCAAAAAACTGAAAAAAGCCCCACTTAAGATCAGTTTGGTGTGATGCTGAGTCCTGCTCTCCCTGGTTCCTGTCCATGAGCACTGACAATATATTTTCCCACTGCATCTTCTGTAGAGTTTGTCTCAACCAATTTTATACCTCTGAGTCATTTTGACTGAATCTAGAGGGTAAAAGTCAGGACATCTCCTGCTTGGATTTCAGCCGTTCTTCTATTTGTCTGTTTATTTATCTGTTTTTCTCTTCCCCTGACTTCATTAAAGAGCAATGTCAAATTGATAGAGTTTATCCCTTCAACGTGGAATACTGAGATCAGTCTTCTGCTGATCTTCTCGGCAGGGCAGTGGACATGCTGCAGTGGACAGAGACCATGATAGAAATGGTAGGGGAAAGGTGAAAGTGCAGAGTGAGACACTGGTGGGAGACAGAGTGATGAAGAGATGGAAGGACAGAGTGATGGATTGCAGCAAGGCCGCCGCAGCCATGTGATGGCGTCTCTTCAAAGAGCTGGTCTGTGCTTTGTTGTGGGACATGTGTACTGCACACTGTCCCATTGTTTCTGTATAGACAGAGAAGGAGGCCACACACCAGACCTAACCACAGCCCTTTATCTGGGAATAGCTTTGTGTGTGTGTGTGTGTGTGTGTGTATCTGTGTGTGTTTGGCCACATCTACACAAAGAGTCAGAAGAGTCCCTTGATTATGGCTTGTGGTTTTATAATAATGACTTGAGCGACTGTGAGATTTGTTGAGAGGGGATTCAAGGCTTTTTTGTGCAGTATGAGAATTTGCATATGGAATGAAGCAGGGAGGGGTGTTTTTTTTACTCAGCAATAGGGAGAAGGTAAATGTTTTATTAAAGCAATAACACATTCATGGCTTGCTGCATTGTGGATATTGCAGTTACTCTCATATGCGATGGTTTAATTTTAATCCTACGGATTTGGACCATTTGATCCATTCTTAAATGGTTCTTTGCAGCCCCATACAGAGCCTATGTGAAACCAATTGAGCATGCTGTTACAAGAACCTTTTTCAAAGCATCCTTGAGAACATCAAAAAGGATTCCTCAGTGGTGCAGGCTACTTAAGGAATTTTCTGGTACTTTAAGGAACCTTATTTAGTTAGAGTGTGCATTTATTTTACTACCCTAATTGGCTCAGTGCCATCCCACTATCTCACAGACACATCCTCTCAGTTTCCAACTCCCACATCTATCGACGGCAAACCCACGCAAACTCATTTTCAGAGCAATCTCTGTACAATCTGGAAAATAGCAAAATGAGCGAGGAGCAGGCGGGCAGGCAGGCAGCTCTGCTCTGAAAATGAAGGGTAATCTTTGTTCTACTATTCTTTCTCATCTGTCCACGGCCGCTCGTCTCCAAAGCCGCCACGCGGAGACGACGACTGCCTCAGGGCGAGCCGACAAGCAACGTTTCTGCACAGTCACAGTGTGTGGAAGTTGTAATTAAAGAACTAAATAAAAAAAGGCTGCGGCCTGCGCTCTCCACTTAGTGAGCCTCCACAGTGCGTTCAGTCAGGTCCAGGCAAGGGCTAATTGACAGTGTTGGAGATCCAAGTCCTGCGCCACGCTTCATCTTCTTAGTACACAGGGCTGCTCCCATTGTGTGGGCTCAAAAGTCCTGTGTGTGTTTGTGTATTTGTGTTTGTACAAGTTTTGCATGCATGATTTCACATTGCTTTGCAAGCATGTTTTCATCAAGCAAAAATATTCTACTGCACAAATGTGTCTTAGTTCTGTACTGCCAGCGCTATTATAATGAGTGTGTAATATGCTGTACAAAGCAAAAAATAAAATAACAGTTGCTGTACTTAAATTTTAGTATATAATATATTAAAAACATAAGGCCCATGATTTTTAAAGTGGTGGCCACCAGGGGGCAGCTAAATGGTCTCACCAAATTGGAATAAAGATGAGGGAGAATGCTTACAAACTAAATCCATTTACTATTATCATTTGATAATTATTACAAAATTTAATTTATGATAATAGTCTAAAGAAAACATGCCATGCCCATCCTTTTAATGCCTTTGTAAGTGCCTGCCATCTCTGCGCCTGACATGCAGCTAGCTAGCTGTCTGGCTAACTCACAAAAAAATCACTCACTTTTGAAAAAGAAAGGACCTGATGAGCAAACCAGCAGCCCATCTGACCAAGGCTAATGCAAAACAGTATTGTCAGTGCATAAATCTTATAAAGGACTGATTACTTTGTAAGCTAACTAATGTAGCATGCAAAATAAAAAGTTTTTAAAAAGATCATATTATAAATCTAAACTACCCACCACCTCACCTGACCAAGCTGAACCAAAAATAAGTGTGGATATTTTTTTAAATGACAAAGGAGTAATTGCCTTGAAGTGATT
This sequence comes from Ctenochaetus hawaiiensis, assembly GCA_029783645.1. NCBI lineage: Eukaryota > Metazoa > Chordata > Actinopteri > Acanthuriformes > Acanthuridae > Ctenochaetus > Ctenochaetus hawaiiensis. The sequence continues at coordinate 2,664,860 of JAPZDY010000016.1, forward strand.
GCTTTCACATTACACACTGTTATGAGTTCACATAGACTCATCGCCCTACCCTGCTGTTTCTCTCATCTCTGTGAAAAACACCTTTCCACTACATGTTTAGATTTTACAGCTTGCATCTTTGCTTCAGTCTTGCTGCGCCCGTTGACTAAAGTTTCTCCCTGCTGCTTCAGTCAAAATCTCTGATTAACCCACTGTACACTACCTGCTCAACCAGCACCAACAGCCAAAGTTAACAAAGAGTTTGTGAACATAGTAGAACAATCGGCAGCTGAAGAAACCAGATGTTTTCCACATTTGTAGGTGCTGAACCAAACAGGGCTGAAAGGAGAACGAAATACTGGAAAGTGACTCATTATGAAAGCTTATGTTGTGTCTACTGGATGTGTAAATAAGACAATTGAAGCTGACATAGTTGCATTAAAAACTAAATAACAGGATATTATGTAAATGTTAGGTTTAGCTTGTTACGCTGCTACCAAGTGACCATAAATACCACTGCCTGCAGTTTTAAAGACACTCTCAAAAAGACACAGTGGCAAACCTGTGGAACTAATATGTAAACAATTACTTGAAAGCGACTGTTTGTATATTGGTACTGCGGCAGTTTGACTGACAAAAACTATATCGTAAAATGTGTTCCAGGATATAATCTGTGTCTGCCTTTGTTATGATCGTATTGTCTCATGCCTTGTTGTTTGTGTTTCCCTCCTCCAGCTATGGTGTTCTGCTGTGGGAGCTGCTCACAGGAGAGGCCCCCTACAGAGGGATTGATGGACTTGCTGTCGCATATGGAGTGGCTGTAAACAAGCTAACCCTGCCCATCCCTTCTACGTGCCCCGAACCCTTCGCTCAGCTCATGGCAGGTGGGACATGTGTGTTGAAACGTGATCGAAATGCACTTAAAAGTGCTGTTCAGGCATTGACTCTCAGTTCAGTAGTGTGAGAGTGCTCTTGCGTGAGACCAAAATGGTGTCCCCGGCACGCGCTTTTTCCATTTCCCCAAAGCTGGGTTGGAATTGAGAAAACAAATTCCTGTATGTTGTTAATAACGTGGCTCTGGAGAGGAAGTGTTTTGTGCTTGAGTCACCTTGTGCAATATGTTTGTGCCCATTTCTGTTCTTCCTTTGTTCAGTTTCACATTAAAAAGAAGTCTCACCTGGGTACTTTCTAACATGCCACCCGCCTCTTATCTGATTTTGCTCCTGACATACATCAGCCATGAAGTAGACACAGACAGTTTACATTCTTTCCACTAAGCCCTTTCTTCTGATGTCAGCTTGCCTTTCATAGTGGTATTTAAAAAAGAGATCAACGCATAAAAACCACCAATTGCTACCTTAGAAGATAATATAATTATCTTAATGGTTTCTAATCTGCTCGTTGTGCCCAAAGTGACGGAGCAAATTATGCAAAACCCTCTCATAGCAAATTAATTAAGCACAACACTTTGAATAAGTGATCAGCTTGACTCCAGATTGTCTCTGCCTAAAGTATGTGTAAATAAGAATTCAAGGGACCACACGATGTTCATTCAGTACAAAGTTTAATGAGTGCAGCAACATCCGTCTCAGTAGTAAGTTAGCTTGTCTTTTGAGATCTTAAAGTCATATTCAACACATTTCAATTGGGTGAAAAAAATAGCCTTTTTTCAATGGAAGTCAGTACATCTGAGGATTATGGTGAATCAGCAAGTGACTTCCTTCTTTCATGTCCCTTGATTTCAGAAATTGATAGAAAGAAGTGAAACTCTACTGGAAGCAAGTGAATTTGTCTCAATTTATTTTCAGATATTTTCCACTCATTTTAAGGAAACAATGTTGTATCAAACTGAATAACCTTCAATTTTCTTCTACCACCTTTAGCTTTTTTTTTATATCCATTTTTCTCTGCTTTGGTCCATCACCTCCTTATTTCTATTCTTCTTAACTCAGTGTGAGGACAGCAGCTCGTTCATGCTGAATAGAGTGCAATTGTGGTAGCAGTGACTCTGTACCTGAAGTGTTATATTAGTACAAATGCTGTAGTGTGGACCATGGTATCTTACTGTGTCTACTGTGTATGTCTGTGTGTGTGTGTGTGTGTGCGAGATAGAGTGCTGGGACCAGGACCCCCACCGCAGACCCAATTTCAGCTCCATCCTGACCCAGCTGACAGCTCTGGAGCGGCAGGTGAAGGAGGAGATGCCGCAGGACTCCTTCCATTCGCTACAGGAGGACTGGAAACTAGAGATCCAGGACATGTTTGATGAACTCCGGGCTAAAGAGAAGGTAAGAGGCAGTTCCCCTTCCCTTTATTCAGCCATTCATTCATCAATACAGCATATCCATTTGGTGCTGGTGAATTTAGGACATTTCCTGTATTCCAGACAAAATTTAAACTCCACCTCTCAAGTTATTGATACCATGTATTGTAACTGTTAGCTAATGCCTTTTACTTCAAAAGAAAACATGTCTTTAGATGATAATATTATCTTTTGAACAGATGTAAATCTCAAGTGATGGTACTGCTGAGGTCTTTTGCACATTTCAATCCTTTTCTTGACATTTAACCAAATCTGACACAAAAACCCCATTCAGCTCATCTGGATACAGAGTGGCATTGGTTTTTTATTTCTGTTTCTATACATGTAAAATATATGCTGGTTATTGTCATTCTAAGCGTCAGAGCCCAAGAATGACCAAGGTTGTCAAAAGTTGTCAGAGTTCATCCTTGGCTGCACATCGAGTTAAATGGGCAGTGTATCAAACCCCTCGAGCTGTTTATGCTCTTACTGGATAACATAGTTTAAGAATCTGACTCTGTTTAAACAAAACAAAACAGTTGAAAGTTTCAACAGAACTCACACAAAACTGACAAATATTTCTGTATATTCTTGCAACTTTAATAAAAAGGACATAAACGCACTGATATCAAAGTGGAAAGCAAAGTACAGTGTATATTTAGATCAAATTTACAAAATAAATGAAACTAGCAGCTACTTTTACCAACTCAACATTATTGACCCAGACCAGAAGCATAAGTATTTATCTACAAAAACATCTCATTCCACAAATATTAGCTTTGGTTTTGGATGTGAGTTATGTTGGCCTGTAGGCCTTACAGTATTAAATGTAAGATACTGAGAGGAAAGTCCATAAACTGCAGCCCTTTTAGTTGTGCCAGCAACTTGAGATCAAACAGTAATCCACTGAACATCAAATAAAATGTCAGACAGCAGCTGTGACTCATCTCGCCATTAATGTCCATGAAAGGTTTCATTGCAACCCACCTCTTCCAGCATCTCATTTCACACTGTCTCTCAGAAAGAGATAAGACCATAAACCCCAGTCACGCATGATTGGGGCCCACTGATATTAAACACCTCCTCATCTCTGCCATCCACTTGTCCACTTTCCTCCATCAGGAGCTGCGATGTCGTGAGGAAGAGCTGAAGCGAGCTGCTTTGGAGCAGAAGTCCCACGAAGAGTTCCTGCGGCAGCGTGAGCAGCAGCTGGCCCAGTGGGAGCAGGACGTGTTCGAGCGCGAGCTCAGCCTCCTCATCCTCCACCTGAACCAGAACCAGGAGAAACCCAACGTTAAGAAGAGGAAGGGCACCTTTAAGAAGCACAAACTCAAGAGCAAGAATGGGGAGAAGATCAGCATGCCTCAAGGTGTGTGTGTTTGTTGATCAGTTTCTGTCAGAAATCATCTATTAGCCGGATTGCATCAGCCAAGAATCTTGACAAAAAAATCTCTTTTAATGGCCATTACCGGGTCAGTCTCATAAAGCACCCAAAACAACAACAACAACAGTAAAAAAAAACCAAAAAGAGCAGAAAGAGGAAGTGAGGGAGAGAGCTTTGTGGTGCAACTGTTGTACTTTTTTAGCTCAGCTGTGCTGAAGGTTCCTGTCAGGGCTGGACTCATGTAGGTTTAAAGGCTGATATTACGAAAAAGGAGGCTGCAGATAGGTGCCAATTTCTGCTGTCATAACACAAGTTTGTTTACATGTTGAAAGAAAATGTCAAAAGTGACAACTTTTAAAAATGTTCCAGCACAATGTTGTTCAAAAAAAGCCCCTGAAACAACACTGAAATGCTTGTTAGATATAAAAACGACTTGAGTGTTGATCATGTGTCAGGTGGATCACAGGTCTGACATGCTGATGACTACACTAACCAACCCACTAAGTTTCTGCTCCTGTTTTTCAACCAATACTCAGCTGGTTATATGTATCCTCTATCATCACAAAGTCACACAGCCTGCTGCAGCTCACATCCAGTGTTTTTCAATGCGTGTGTGAGTGTATTTTGGGCTGAGCAAGCATGCGTAAATGCACAGTGTGTGTGTGTGTGTGTGTGTATGTGTGTGTGTGTTGTGGTTAGGCCTTTCCCAGCAGCAGCAGGGCGGTGATGTGGTGGTGATGGGGGGAGGTTGATGAGAGGGGAGAGTGAGCCAACCACGCCTCGACACTTCCTGTCCATGGATACACTGCTGGCTGGCCTCTCTCACTTTCTCTCTCTCTCTCTCTGCCTTTTTCTTTTTAACTATCCCTCCCTCACCCTTTTTCTCTCGCTCCTCTCCCTTCTAGCTCCCCAGCCAGTGTTTTTATTCTCCTTCTAACCATATCTGCTCGACTCCCTTTCCTTTTTCCCTTCCTCTCTCCACCAATATTATTATTATCTTTTTTGCTTCATCCTGTGTTGCTCTTGCACTGTGTACACTGCAGAGTAGCGTATATATTATGTTTTATCCCATGGTCTCTAGGAGTCGATATAAATAAGAACATGCCTCAGATGTTCTGAATTAGGATTTAAAGTTGTTTTGTCATATATGCAAACAATAAGTGTCGTGAAATGTGGCGTGGCTATGGTTAAAAGACTAGTGTGAAAACCCAAAATCTTAAAATGAAGAATAATGTAAAAATTAATTTATGTTTTGCTTTAAAAAGTGGTTTAATCATATAAAGAGAAACAAATAGGGGGACAGTAGAGATACAGCTAAGCAACACTGCTGTTCTCTGGTTCTCTGGTTATACTTAAGTAAATAAGTTAGTTAAAGTGAAATAATTGTCAAATAAATGTGTCGGTGTCTATGCTCCTTATAATATTTAGTCATAGTCTCTACGTCTAAACATTGGTTTGAATTAGCTCAGTAGATCTGAACAAGATATTAGCTTCTTTTGACAGCTAGCAAGCAGGCTAGTTTAGCTAACATCAATGTTAATGTTGATCGCATGGTAATAGTTTATGCTAGAATCTGCTTCTTGTGGTGCCTGATATGTGTCAGAAGAAGGAAAACAAAATAGCCTGTCACTAAATTGATGATTTGTGCAATTGATTTATGAGGAGGATCTGAAGTTAACATAACAAATTAATTGCCAAAATTAATAGTGAGATCTCCTCAGTTCCTGCTTGTTGGTGCCCACTTGACACTCTCAATCGAGACCTCTGCATTTGATAATACTCAAGGTTTTTGAAATCAAACACAACATTGAGTCATCTTAAATACCCTTCAAATGTGAATCAATAAGTAATTTAAGAACATAATTTGCTGAGTTGAGGGCACAAAACATTAATTAAAAGAAATGAAATAAGAAAGCCAAGGTTACAAACGGATTGAAGAAGGGAAATTAATATATTGAGTGCACTTTAATTTGAGGTAATAATACATTCATTGAGCACTTGAATTACCAACTTAAGGGAATAATTTAACAGAAAATTTCCCTCCTGATACTCACCAGGCTGTTTAGCTCACTATTAGCAGTGGTGCTTTCTGCTATCAACAAGTGAGTGCTATCTTGCTAATGCTACTACAAGCTATTAGCCACGGGTAGTAGCAAACAGCTATAGAGCATGATAAGTGTCTTTGGAAAATATTCCTATAATTAGTGTTCAGTGCCCTAAAATTAGAGTCCCTCGGATTACTAATTCTTACACTCAGCATATTTATTTGTCTTAAATTCAAACTCTGGAATTGTTCAATATCTCTTCTTGAACCTGTAATTTGTGCCTTTAAATTAACAAGCTAGTGTGGCATTCCCATCTTTTCCATTTTATTTAATAGCTTTACTCTATCTAGGTCAGCTTTTTTGGTTAAACACGCTATTATATAATTTTTACATGACCTTAAATGCATTTTAATAGCTAGAACATAAAATTTAATCTAAAAATTTATCATTTAAATCTCACTGGACATGTGGAGAAGTATTGCTGCTTTTCTTAAAAGAGAAGTAAAGAGCAAATTAATTAAACTGAAAACAAAGTAAAAATGTGTCATAATTTCAAAGAAAAAATGTAAATAAATCTGTAAATAACCAAACTGTGAAAAGTAATATAAAAGTATGAGTTAATTTGAGAGAATCATTGTCATATCAAGGAACAAATTACTGGTTACAGGGAACGATTAGTTTAAATGTTCCCTTGTGAAACCCAATGAGTTCCCTAACTTGGCATTAGCATTGTTAGCTGGTAGCAAAAGCCGGTAATCCAGCTAATGTGGCTGGTTAGCCACAGCTAGTTACTATATTAGGTTAAATGCAAAATATCTGGTTCCCATTGCACAGAAATTAGCCATGGTAATTCTAAAAAAAAACAAACAAACAGTATTTACTCTCTTCATTTTCTGCCAAATTAAGAACATGTATTACACTGATCTTCCACAACCATGTCAGTCAGTGCAGGCTGTTTTGATGAAATAATGAAGTTTAAGAAAGGTTTAGCAACCCCTTAAAACAACAGACAACTCTTGATTGTAGATATGTCAGTAAAAGCAAGGAAACATAAACTTAAGTGTGTTTTCTGGTTGGTGTCTACCTTCCAGGTGGTCTAACATCTGTTGGTCTGTTTGTGTTTGTGTTTGTGTTGCAGATTTTATCCATAAGATTACAGTGCAAGCATCCCCCGGCCTGGAGAAGAGGCGGAACTCTCCTGACTTGGGTTCAGGTTCCTCACCCTCCTTTGGACCACGTTTCCGTGCAATTCAACGTGAGTGAAGTAATTTTTTTCCTCGGAGAAACATGCACACACATTCACATGCACAGGTACACAGGTAAATATATGTGTGTGCTCTCAGAGACATTTAGAGAACCAAAGAGTGTAGAATCTCTCACCCTCTTGCATGCACACAAAGACTATGTTGCAACATTATTTCTTTCAGTTTCCAAATTCTCTTCTTTCATGTGCTCCCAACCACCCACTCGTCTTTTTTGTCTCTCCCTGTTTCCCTGTGGGCCCCCTCTCTCTCTCTTTCTCTCTCGCCCCCCCTCCCTGCCTTTCTGCTTTCTCTCTCTCACACACACCCTTTTCCCTTTTCAACAGTCTGTTCCAGTCCAAATATTATCTGACTTCCTCTCAGCGGCTCAGCACTTCTCAGCTGCTTTTTCCACAGCAGCCCTGCTCTGCTTCCCCTGCCTGCAGCTTTCTTAGTGCTGCAGCAGGGGGAGTAATTGAGCTGCATTTTCCAAGCAGAAAGAGACCCCAGTTACATATGCATGTAGTGGCTACAGTGCGGTTTACTGAATTAAAAATAAGCAGGGAGGAATTCATTGCTCCAGGAGGAAGGGGTTGAGGAGGGTTGCAGCAGCGGCAGAGATTTACAATGCTCTTCTGCTTGTCAGGCTCTTAGACAAGCGCCCCGAGATCGTTTCCCTTCTGTGGGAAATTGTAGCCAGTAGGTCACAGAGCGTCTTAAGCAAAACCCAAAAGGAAATTTGTGGTGTAGCAACAGGCAATGAAAAGGATTTTTCACAACAATTACCACAGGGTGTTGACATGAAAGCACAAATTGCGGTGAAACATTTATCTGCAAAAGTGGTTAGTAAATCCATAACATCTGCCAGCTTCATTTACTAATCAAATAGAGGGCTGGTTTTCTTTACTTCCTAATGGCTTTCCTTAATGGCAATCACTTAGCCATGAGTGTGCCTGTCATTAAAATGTGTTTAGTGGATGTTTATGCTTGCCCTCTCAGTAGTGAGCAGTGATTTATTGCTCGGGCCTCCAGGACTTATTTGTCGAGAGAACTGCCAAATTAACTTGCGTTAGTCCACAGAGCTCCATTTACTAAGATTCAGTCCAGGAGGACACCATGAAACCTACAGAATGATTGTCTTAGAAGTACATGAGTACGTCTCCCTTTGTGCCCTTACTGAATTAGACAACAAGAAAATTAAACTTTCCCATATTTTTCAGAGACATTTTGAATTCTGTGATTTTACTAGTAAGCATTTTGAGCATCTCACTAGGCTGGCTGGCTCTGTGACATTTGTTGGCAGCTTATTGATATTGCTACACTCATTTATTTTTTTCTATTTGTGGGGGGAGGATTAGTTTTGGTCCTTTTGCTTCTCGTCTAGTCCTTTTCCTCATTCCAGTTCCAGTACCTTAGGTATAGAAATCTCTGCATTTATATGTTGACATGATAACAAAAATATTTCAAATACTATCCTGGCGGCATAGCTCTAGGCATAGCCAAGATGGTTTGTCGACCAGTCCGCCTCTTTGGTCCTTGTCTCACATAGCTTGTTCTGTCTCCACTGCAGCGCTGGAGAAAGGTCTGGCTGTGCCAATTGATATTATGCTATGGGGGTCAAACACTGTTTTTTTTTTGTATTGACCAGTCAAAATCATCACAGCCAGTGCTGTGATGCATTAATGTTGCCCTTACAACATAGTAAAATGCAGATTGTCAAAAGGAGAAGAGAATGCTGACTGAAACAGCTGCCCAATGGCGGCCTTGTGCCCACAGTCAGCAAGCTGATGAGTCAGGCTGCTTTGGCCAGATGGAAACGTTAACAGCGTGGTGATTGGTTGGGATGATATTTAGTACAGATATTTATGGTCCCCAGAGGATGAACTCAAACAGAGTTGGTGATCCTCTGAATTGTACTTTAGTGCCAACAACAGGTTAAAATCTTTACTCATCCAGTGAAATTTCTCAGCATTTACTCTACATGGGCAAATTTGGGTACAGACATCCCCCACAGGGTGAATTGTAATAACTTTTTTTTTTTCTAGAGTAGACTTATTCACTTTGTTTCATACAGTGTATAACAGTAAATGAATGCCAATGTATTTATCCCTCCGGATAAAAAACGCAGCCTTTTCTCCAAATTTTCTTTCCCAGTGACAAGGGCAGTATTAAGGCTGCCATATGCAGGTGATTGGCAGATGATGAGCAGAGGAGCGACTTGTGAAATATACAGAAAAAAAAATTACATCCATCAAGATAAATTCTGTCAAAAATGATGACATTAATAGTGAGACATTGCAAAAAAAAACAAAAAACAGAGGAATATGCTGGGAAAGGGGGCTTTTTTTTTTCAAGCAATGGTCTGATCTGATCTTTATGAAAGTGCAGTGCTCGAACTACCTGACTTCTGTGCTTGCTTCGAAAACATTCTGTTGGAGAGTGATGGGAGGCAAAGTGCATAAGCCAGACCTTCAGTGTAGAAGAGGCCAATGAAAATAATACAACATGTCCATTCTGAGAGTTTTTTCTGCTTTTCACATTTCTGATGCTGACATGAAATGAAAAGAATAAGGGAATCATTGGAAATAAGCAGCAGCAGCTCAACGTAGGTAAACAGAAAAGTTGTTTTAAAGTTTTCTCCTTGTCATTTGTAGTATATTACAATTAATCACAATTAAAAACACTTAAACAATTTTCAGCACTGTTAGCACCACAGCCCAGCGAGGGAAATTAACAGGATGAGATGTGCTGCTGGATTCTGGGTAAAGCAAATGAATAGCAGGTGAAATCACAACTTTAATTAGCACTTTGCCCTTCTTCTCATCACCTGCAGTGACTTTTACTCCTTCTTCTCACTCCTTCCTGTCAGTTTCTGCTCTGTGAACCATTTGGTGTTTACTTTTTTTTCAACTACATTCACACGAGGAGGTAGTCTGGACACAGTTTTGGAGTTAATCATGACTTAAACTGTGCAGAATATGGATTGAAAAGGTGCATTGAATTTTCATGAATTCCAGCAGTAGCGGGAGTCAATTAAAGGTCACTGTTTTGGAGATGATTGCAGGGCTGAGTTGATTTATTGGTGAAACCTACCTTTTAAAAATGCTCACCTCATTAGTGTACAGCTAAGCGGTATGCATACTGATGACATGGAAGCCAATATTAATTTCACCCTGTTTCTATTTCTCCCTTTTGCCATGCAGTCAGTCCTAGCGACAACAGCAGGACGTTTGGCCTGAGCCCAGTCTGGCCCCTGGAGTCTCCTTCTCTTAAACAAGCCAATGGAGACCTGAGGTTGGGTCCCCACTGGAGGCCCCAGAGCCCCAAAAGTCCCAAAAGCCCTAAAGTCCTGCGGCTTAGTCCCCAGGAAAGCAGGTACAGCAGGACCGACCTTTTCTTTAATACATAAACACTTAAGATATATGAATATTTGCATACATTCAGTTTAATTCACCATATGTATTTAATCTTTTTATAATCTTTTTTGCTGCTTTTAGTTTGTCGATGAGGGCCAAGCTGCTGGAGACGGACAGCAATGAGAACGGGGATTCCAAGGATGACTTTGAGGAGTACAGACCCTCCACACCGTCGCCCTCTGCTCAGAACGGTATCTGATGCCCTCCATCTCCACCAGCTACAAGCCGCATATCTTTCATTAGTCACTGTTATAGTTTTCATGGGCAGGAGTGTGAATTATAAATAAAAGTTGTATGAATAATAAATGCCTCATCTCTCTCTCTCTCCTTCTCAGTCTTTTTAAAAATTAAAAAAACAAAAAAAAAACACTTTTCTCTGTCTGCAGGCTCCTCTTCCAAGGACAGCCTGCAGCTTCCTCTACCTCAGCGAGACTCGGCCAGCGAGGAAGGGGGTTCCTCCCCGGCTGGCTCCCCGAGGCCTGAGAGGGGTTCCCTCGGTGGCCTTATTAAGGGCACCCACCGGGCCCTGCTGGGCAGTGGCTCCCTCCTAGCCTCTATAGGACTAGGTCGCTGCCTGGATATTCCTCCAAGGGTGCCCCCTAGAACTCACCCCTCTTCCCTAGGGGACCGCACCCCTTCTGAACCAGAGATCTCCCTCCCTAAGCCGATCATTTCAGACCCCCCAATAGTGGACGATCTCATCACCTTCTCCACCTCTGAGCTGCTCCCCAGACCGCTTTTGGATTTAGCTCTGCAGTCCCACGAACTGAGACCCTTGCCCCTGACGCCGCCTCCGCCGAACCCCCGTGAGAGGAGCGGTCGCCGGACGCCGCAGATGCTGCACAGTCCGCAGAGTCCCAGGACCCCCCTGCAGCACTGCAGGGACAGCTCAGGTGAACGGACCCCGAGTTCCAGTTCGACTAACGGGGAGCTTGGCTCTGAGGTCTGGGAGCACAGAGCCGATCAAAGGAGGAGGTCCAGCCAGGGTCTGCACGCCTCTCAGCTAGGTCAGTCGGACTCCGTTTTCCTTCTTAAGGGCTCAAGTCAGTTAATTATTCACTGGAAGAGTCTGAGCTACTAACTGGGGATGTCGAGTTCTATCTAGATACATTACAGCAGGGTATGAAGCCCAGTTTTTCGTTAGTGTGACTGATTATGTAGAATAACAGTCAGGATATTTAGGCCTTTATTGCTGCTTTGACTCTGACCATTTTTTCCAATTATTTATCATTTGCAAGTCCTGAATTCAATAAAAGTGCAATTTTAAACTCGGCCCCATTCAATTACATTCTTCTCTCTAGATTAGATCAATGATTTGGTCTTTAATTTATCGGCATGATTCATTCGCATTTCCTCAAAAGTACGAAACACGTTTTTCTTTTTCTTGAGGCCCCACACTGATATTGGATCCAACTTTTACCTTGAAAAATGCACCTCCTCAGCATGACAATGTTCCCTCACAGTTCTTTCAGAATTATTATTGTGCCTTTTTTTAGAAAGATCTTTCCAACACAAGGGAAGCTTCACTGCTGCACAAGCTTTTTCATTTACATCAAAGCTTGTCTCCACTTATTTGCATATCTCAGGTAACAGCTGGCCCTCAATACTTCATTGCTAATACCTGCTAAGCAAAGCTAGCATTCCAGTTCTCTGTCGCTTTTGTTTGTTCAAGCCACAGTTTTCTGTACTGGAAAGTTAAAAATGAATGCAGAACATCCAGCAGCACAGCCCGGGTCTTGCAGACAGAAAGAACTGGATTCAAAACTACTAATGATCTATTCTTTGACTTCACCATCGCTTCAGTGTATTTTTTCGCCGCCTCCTCAGATAGTCTGGAAGTTTGGCTGTAACTCAAGTAAGCATCCTGGTGTATTACCATCCAGTTTGATCAAATTTTCATACAGAAGCATTTTATGCTAATGTGACATGTGTAACGAATGCATACATGACACATGATAGAGGATCACAACTGAGAGGGATTAGCATTTATTTTCTTCCACAAAATTAAATGTGAAAATATTCACTTCCAGTGGGGCATACTTATATTTAGTTTCAATCCATGTAAGTGTCATGCCGAAAGACATGATCTGAGTTCATTTTAATTTACAGTACATTCACATGTTTTTTCCCAAAGACAAATATGCATTTCTTAGAAGCACTGGCACCATTCGGCGCTGCAATGATGGAGGCGTGGGTATTGGATGTTTTAAGAGCGAGTGGGCTTTACGAGGGCTTTAGGAGTGCCCTATGGTAACATTTCACACTTTATATCTGGTCCGTTTGACTCACAAAGCCTTGGATTCTCCACAAAAGGTTCTTACTGCTCTGCCCCCAGGTGCCGAGTAGACATGCCTCGCCTGTTCCACTTCTAACAACCGTAATCTCTCAAACCGCATGCGCTCATTACATCGGGCCCGCAGAGGCAAAAAAGCCACACATAATTAAACCGCGAGTGTTTTAGCTAAACATCTTATTATGTTTATTGACTGTAATAACTCAGGCTCAGATGCATAGACAGACTGCCACAAGGTTGCCGGCGGTGTGTGTGAGCTTGAAAGAGAGAGATGAATGTGGAGGATTCCTTCACTGGCGTTTTTTTCGTCTGCTCTCATGTGACTCCTGATTGCTCTTTCTTTCAGCTGAATAGCTCTGCAGCCTCAGAGAGTTGCTGTTGATGTAAATAATGCCATTTTGGCAGACACATCACATTTGGAAGTAGCAAATGCTCATTCAAGATGATTTATCCTGAGTTTAATGTTCTTGTCAGTGCTAATTTACACTTGCTGTTTGCTGCTGTTGTAGATCTGTCAAGAAGTCACAAAGTGCGATGTTGTACTTAATTTAGACTAATTACATCAACATTCCTTGAACACTGATTGTCTCATTTCTTTTTAAATTTTACCACTTTCGTTTTGTGTCTGTTTAGATCAAGTTCATCATTCAGTTTTATGTGTTTTGCAAAATATTAGTGAGCAAATGCATTTGAGGTTGAAGAGGAGTGCGTAATAGTACACAGGGGCAGCGCTGAAGCAGAGTGAGAGTCATTTTCAAATGAACAATTTAAGCCTCCTCAAGCAAGTGAGAGAAGGGCAGAATGATTAAGAGGTTTAATAAACAAAATTAAACTAAAACTAAAAAACAGATGTATAATGTCTCTCTGTTAAAAGAAAAAAACAAAACATAGTGATGTCATGAGGGTTTTTGAGTTAGGCTTGACACTTAAAATACTTGACAAAAAACCTGCGCTCCAAATGCGGTCATGGAATTTCAAAAGGTGAGGAGATGACATTGAGTTGCATTATGGGAAATGTAGGACTCAGTATTTCTTTAACTGAACAGACTAAAAGTGAGGATATCTCCACCTCAGCTGCTTTGATTTTCACCATTCTAGTTTATTAATGTCTCTTGTAAGTCTCCTTAACGTTATAGAAGTGTAATTCTAAATGGCTGGAGTGGCCCTTTAATGTTTTTTTTTTGGTTCTTTCCAGTTTTGGACCTGCCTTTGTGCCAAGACACACAGGACCCTGATGACAAGCCGTCAGTGCCCTGTTCTCTCCACCCCAACCCTGCCCTCTGGAGCCCCAAAACCCGCTGCCTGGAGGTCAGTGTCATCCCCCGACCCCGCCCGTCTCCAATCCGACCCCGCATAGACCCCTGGAGCTTCATCTCGGCCGGCGGAGGAAGCTCAAGTGGTGCCCGCAGTCCAAACCGCTCGGACAGCAACCTTCTGGGCTACCAGCCCTCCCCTACCAACCCTTTCCACAACTGTGACCCCTTCCCCTCGCCTGACTGTGACCCGTTCACCCTAAAGGCTGACCCCTCGAGTGGCTTGGACACGGCTTCACCCTTTGACCCCTTCTCAGCTCCCTTTCCCACCTCCCGTTCTGCCCCTTGCTCCACTAATGGCTCGCCCACCCTGCCCTCATTTCGAATAGTGCCCCTCAACCCGGCAGACTCACCCCTCATCGACCTGGGTTGGGCGGCCTGTGGCAAGCCCCAAGATAGCACCAAAGAGAGAGCTCACCCCCGCAGAACACTGGGGCTCAAGCCCTTCAAGTCCCCAACGCAACTCAGAGACGACAGGTTTTAAACCTGTGGCAAGGCCGTGGTTTTTATCACACAGGAGCACAGTCCAGGACCATTTTCCACTACTATGTCCTACATCTTAAGGAAGATTTGGAATCTCAAAAAAGAAAAAAGAAAAAACACACACCCATCACTCAGCTCACTGATGGGGGGTTTGCCCCTCGGGGACCTTAATAGATGCAGGTCCTATTTATATGTCAGCCTGCTGCTTTGGAAACCAGAAAGTCAGTAAAAGGTGGTACATTGGATTGTGGAATAGCTGCCTTTGAACCAATCGCTGGTGCCCATTTCATTCTCCCTCTCTATCTCCGTTTCTCTATCCCTTTGAAGGAGCAGAACACAGATCACTAGTTCCATCTTCAGATTCTATCAGACTGCTCATATCACCTGCTTTCATCACCCCCCTACCTTTGAAGCATTGTGACAATGCAGAGGTGGATAAGGCGACTTGCACAGCTTCATCTGCCTCTACCTCTCTGCAGACTGAACGCATTCAGGACAATGGAAAATTGGAGTGCCTTATTTCGTGAAGTGTTTTAATATATATCTTTTCAAGGTTCCTTGAATGGCTAATCTGCTGCGTAGGGAAGATGCTATGAATTTGGCTTAAATTTGAAAATCAGCTTAGCATTTCTGTGGAAGAAAATGTTGTCTGCGGGTGCGTGCGTGTGTGCATGTGTGTCTAGACTCATTGTTCAAGGAGAGCTTACTGTTTTTGTTTTTCAAACAGCGTCTGCCTGTTGCATTATGGGAGAAAGCACTCACAGTGAATGTTCCAGGCCACTCGTGAAATCCAAGACAAAACCATGACCCAGGCATTCCACTTGGAAGCAGATAACATTCCAGTCACATTCCCTGGGAAATGCCAGGGATTGGACGGATTCATTCGGTTGGCAGGCGACACAGCACAGGAAACAAGACGGGGGAGCCCTCTGCATTCCCTTCATATGCCAAAGAATGCCACTGTGACAGTGTGAGGGCTGGGACAAAGAGTGTTCCCAAATAAATTGTTTTTACCTCCATGGAGTGCCAGACGGGTGGAGTTCACCACACTGGACAGCACAGAAAAAGTTGGCAATCATGGATAGTACTTAAACTCAGCTTTGATTTGGTTATCTGTCTTTTAATATAATCCAGTCTTGTCACCACCCGTCTGGTGCTGTAAGAAGGTTTCAACCAAATGCTTCAAAGTATTTGCAAATATTACATAAGCTGGTATGGAGGCATCACTGAACACTGTGTTAGCCTCGCAAAGCCAGCCCACAACTTCACAGTGTTTTGGATCATTTAACACTTTTCTCCTTGACCTGATTAGATGAACAAAGAACTTGCTCAACAGTAATTAGTCCCTTCCTCCAATTTTTGAACTAAAAAAAACCATTGTGGTTGTTCTGAAAATGTTAGAAATGTATTTCAGACTTGTGCTGACTAAAGCTTGGCTGGCTTTGCAAGACTAGAGAAGCAGGGCTCCTAAGCTCCTTGTCCCTCCCAGTTTTTTTTTTTTTTTTTTTTAAAAAACAAAAATCCATCCTAAACCATTTTAACGCTGCTAAAAAAAGATCTGCTAGGATCCTGTGGATAACTGTGATGTCATGTTGAGATACTTCCAGAACGGATATGCGGAGAAGTTCAGCACTGAACGGTAAATACAGGGAGAAATACATTGTGTCGATGCTGAAATATAAATTTTTTTCCACCAGAAGCTGTCTCAGCAGACCCGAATGCACTGGAGCAGCAACTGAACAACTTTTACTCTTGGTTCACAGTCAAAGAACACGTTCAGGCACTTTCTCAGGGGTTATTCAGAAAGCATCCTGGGGAATGTATGACTCGAGGCAGGTTGAGGGGAAGGAGCTGCAGCAACAAACAGTTCATCACAAAATACCTTGAAATGAGTTGAACATCCAAGGGTGTTTTCTTTTTTTTTTATTATTATCTTTAACTCACAGTCAACTGGTTTTCAAGCATGCAGCCTATTAAGATAATTGGCACAGGTCAAGCATGTGCAACTGAAAGAGACCCACTTATGCGTGACAGAAACTCGTCCTGTTACCCCACGTCTTTGCCGGAGCATTAAGAGGCGCAAATACTGATTGGGTTCATCACTGACACCGTGTCATTGGGAGACAATAACAGCTTTGTTTTAATGAAGAGTGAAAACCATGTCTCCAAAGGGGAACGCTTTGTGATTAGCCTAATAATCCTACTGACGAACAGAGGAGGCTGATAGTGATAATTACCCTCTTGATAAGAGCAGAGAGCATTAACAAAGCGTTCAGATATTTTGGTTAATTAATTTACCCAGACGTTTGGAGAATGCCCCACGTCCTCCTCGCAAGGTGTCCAGTCGCCTCCTTCATCTGCTTACGTCTTCTGATTTAAGCAGTGCTATTTTTTTAAAGTTTCACAGACAGGTTGAGCTCTCTCTCCTACCTTTCCTTCCTCATTCCTCCGTTGCCACTGGCTGGTCAGCTGCTGACCGGATGAAATCTTTACTGTCTAGTCTCACCTTCTCCTACGTCCTTTCTCCTCGGGTAATGTGGGAGATGTTCACTCTTTCTTAAGTTTTCTTCCTACTCCTACTCTTTTGCTTCTTGGAAAATTTTCTTGAGGGCAGTTTTGATCTGACTCTGCAGAGTATTCAATTCGGTAACAGCCAGGTTTCTGTCTGGGAAAAAAAAGGCCAATTTAGTGCTCATTTTAGAGAGGAAGTTGAATTAGTTAGAAATTGAAACAGGAGCTTTGCTGTGTATTTCTGTACCACATTAATGTTGCTTGATTTATCATCTGCTGGACATCCAAGTCGTACAGTAACAAAGACAAAGTCTCCGTGTGCTTTAAATGAACTTGGTTGTGCAATGTGTTGTCAAACATTACCTAAAGACAAAAGTTTTTATCGTTGTTTTAGATGGCCGCAGTTTAAGAGCCTGTAGTCAAAACACTAGCTATTCTCACACCTCCGCACATCTGGCAGTTGCTGTATGGTGGGTGTGAATTCCAGATTGTCTGTTTTTGGAAAGATAGAAAAACTGTTAAATGCACTCCCTGGATTATGACATAAATGAGGAGGTTCTGCATGCTTTTGAAAAGCACTTTGTTTGAAGCTAAAAGCGATGATCCAAGTGGGATGTTTTGTTTACATGGTTAGCATGAACATGGAAGGTAAAAAGGGCATATCCAAAGAAAACGAGGTCACGCCTGAATCCTCTGAATGTTCCACCTGAGAACATGAGATTTGCACGTCACAGAGTGAAACATGCCAACACTTAAGGAGGTTTATTATCTAATTTTAAAATCAGATCAGAAGAAGCAGCACCTATAACAGCTTTGTGGTTTTCCTTTAAAAAATAGGAGCATTTTTCAGACACATGCTGCTCATTTCAGAGAAAGAAAGCATAGCCAGTAAGTGTACAAATAAACATTCAGCATTGGACAGAATTACACATAGTAGTTCGGCTTGAATACCTTGGACTGCAGCATTGTGGATTTCTTTTCATGTTGTGAAGAAGTATGATGTTTAAAGTAGAATTTGTCTCCGTCATCAGTGTTGCCTACCTTTCCCTCACTCTCTCGTCCTCTTCAACAGCATTTTACAGACGTGACAAGTGAGGAGTTACTGCCTCGTCTTTTCTTGTCAACACACAAAGCCACAAGAGCTATCCTCTGATAGTCATTAGGCTCAGATGGCTGTTATTGTCAACAGAGCTCTGTGAGGAGAAAAGATAGACGAAGGAAATGGAGATGATTGAAACGTCTGGCAGATTATTTCTGTCACAAATTCTCTGTGTGTGTCAAGTATCCACTTCAACCTGCCACTCATGTCTTCTCTGTTTGTTCACTCAGTGCTAGACTTTGATTTTCCCTCAGACCTCATGTTGAAGAGCGTTCCATTCTGTTCTTCATCAAGCTTGCGCATGTTTCATGTAACTTCATGAAATATTATGTGCAAAGACAGAAGTCATTGTACTTTTCACATACGATTTAATTAGGCAGTCTGGAGATGTATTTCCTCCTGGAAATGGCTCATGCGGTTCACATTTTTTCTGCAAAATGACTTGGAAACACATTGGAATACTTCAAATGATGCTTATTTTTTACATTAAAAAAAAACATCTCCTACCTTAGCTCTTAAGACATAACCAGAATCTGACAGAACTCTAGTTTGGTAGCTGAGGGAATAAATGGGACACATTTTAGGAGTCTTTTGTGGACATGGACATCAGATTTTTGGTCTTGGCTGTCAGATTTAGGAACCATAACTGCCACTCATCTGCTGAAGCTGACAGCAAGCACTCCAATAAGAAAGTCCTGATGAGTTGTTTGTGACGCTCCATTCTTCCAGGCGTCGCCCCATCCGTCATTGCAAATCACTGTCCCGACTATGAACTGACAGGGAGCAGGAGGGTGAATTCTCCTCAGGAGAAACAGATATCTGGCCATCCACGTATCCACTTTCAGCCCCGCAGTGTCAGAGAGAGCAGGCATGATTTGATCATCTAAATTTAAAGTTCAAACTCAGACCATTGCTCCCAATCAGTGAATGGCGAACAGGCAGTGTTACATGAATAACAGCTAATGAAACAGCACAATGGAGAAACCTGAAGCCTACACGTCCTCATCACGCCAGAGGACTACCTGTGACCGATGGTTGTGTTTTAAAGATCAGAGCAATTATCCAAAATTTTGGGGGGAGGGACAACAAAAGGCTAGTCATTTTGTGACTTTTTGAATGGGTAACAGTTTAGAGTGTTGCTAAATGTAACCATCCATCAGGGCAACACTTGCGCTGAAAGCTTAATGTGGCTTTGTTAACAGTGGATGTGTTTACATGCATACAAATCATCTGATTAACTCTGATTAAGCATTTATTCAGCTGTAGCATTAGTCACAAATACCTCACAGGTTTCCCTGGGACAAAACACACTCAGGATATTCAGTTAAATGTAAAAACATTAGAAATAATAATGCCAACCCTTTGAAAATGCACCAGAACCGTCCTTTAGTGACCAAAATTCCACCAGACATTTCAAGTGTTGTAGGCAGATATCGCGTGATAATTCTCATCTATTTCTTGTCAAACTCATGATGTGCATGCATCATGTTGCGTTTAGTTTTAGTTGTTATGTGGGATGTAACCCTAAAACGTCAGTCAGTGAAATAATTACAGATCTCCTCCTTTCAAAAATGTGTTTTACATATGTTCTGGTTGCCTAAAGTGTCAGCTCCTGACTGTACCTACTAATATCTTTGCTAAGTTTGTCGCTAAAGAGGTGTTTTTGCATTCCTTCATTGACGGGGGTGATTTCTGTGCACCAAAACCTAAGATTCAAACACATATTGGGCAAGCTAAATTTAATACATATTTAAAAAAGTCAATCACAGGCAAACAAACCTAAAACTTGTTTGCATCACAACTTCTTACACTTAGTCACCAAGAACCACCTCAGTACGAGCTAACATACAACATAAATGAAAGATGCTAACCGTTAGCAACAAAGATACTCACAGTTGTTTTACGTCTTCTAGTTGCTGATTTTGATGCACAACAGACTCTTCATCCATCTCCCACTCCCTCTGTAGATATAAAGGACTCATTCTCAGATTATGATAATACAACAGTTTTTATTTTAAGGTAATTATACATAAATGAAAAACATAAGTATGAATATTATGATCTAGTTCTGCCATTAGATTCCCTAAATCTTTCACTGTGAACCAGCCAGTTCTTAAGCTGACCTTCGTCATGAAACCAAAACATTATAACATTATAAAGCTTTATATTTCTAAACCCCAAGTTTGATTCAGTTATATTTGATCTGTCCAATTACAATTTACTACATTTTGGTAATTACATTTTAAAGCTGCCTTTGTTAAATCAGGACATCATAACTAAGAAAAAAAAAAATAAAAGTATAGACTTTACTTCTTAATCCTTAGAATATATATTCAGTTGGATTTCTGTTTCCCACATTATGCAGATTATTCAGTGTGATTTGTTTTATAAAGGTAATAAAACGGCCACAGGGGAAAATAGACATGAATCAAGGCGCAGCATGTTTGTCACAGTGACAATGTGGGAGCGAGTCGTGGTTGCAGAAGTAAAAATACTTTTCTCCATTTTCTTAAGCAAACAATGTGCTGCTGGTGTTTGATTACAGTTAACAGCTTTTTCTAAGAATATAACTTCAACATTAAAAAAATGCATCAAACCATTAGCTTATACAGTAGAGAGGATCTCATACAGACAGTGGCTAAATGATGTAACTCCACAGCCTTCTGGGTAAACTAACCAAGTTCCCAGTCAGAAACAAATAATCCTGGTCACTGAGGGATATTTTAGCACCATCGAATAATCTCAGTGTTTGATTTAAACTACAGCCCTGATGACGGAGTTAGTAACAGAGCCTAGTTAGCAGGCAAACATCTATTTCTGGTGTTTGACTCTATGGAAGTCAGCAAGTCAAGCCAGGAGGGGGTTATTTCTTAAACCACTGCAGCTCCAGTTGAATCATGTTTTCTCTCCTTCATGGTTGCTGCGAAAATTAGAGGATTCAACAAGAATGAAGGAAAAAATCAGGCTGAACACGCTTCACATTTTATTTTATTGATGAAATCTTACCTCAGCGGGTCAGTGAAGAGTAAATTCTTAAACGACAAAATAGATGACCTGGCATTTCAGTGGCTTTCACCCCATTTACTTTTGCCGCCCTTGCTTGCTTGTGTTCAATTAAATGGAGGTTACAAATGTACCTGGTTATCAGCCTCGTTTCAGCTGTCTCACAGCCAGCCTTCAGCGCCAGAGACACATTATTGCTCTCTCTGGCTCATATTAAACTGAAACACCTGCCCAGGCCTTTGTTTGGCATTAACAGGCTGAGACCGAATGATCAAATATGACCTTTCACTGACTGTACAGGAATTGCGCATCCCAATAGGGATGTGGACAAAAGCCATGTCTGCAAGAGGTGACGCCAGGTGTGTAAGCTAATGCTCAGTCCCTCAAAGTGTGTATTAGTGTGTATTATTCCTAATTCTTTTCAGGCTGTGCATCCAAGGTCACCATCTGCTGTCCTGTTTTTCTTTAACAATGAAGTCTAAATGAATGGGAGCCATGAAACGAGGACCAATTTGTTTCCAAGACCACAGTGACGGCTCTTGGAGAAGGCTGGCGCTCTGTTTAGAAAATAAACGTGGATTTTATCTATGAGGCCATTAAGTTCAAGGCCCACACACACACACACACACATCCCCCATCCACTTGACAGCATGCAACAGCCCCATGGTTGTGATTATTGTTCTGCCTAGCTATTGACACTCAATTACCTTGTGATCTTCCTAGAATAGAAGCGGTTCAATCTGTAAATTTCTCTTGCTAGTGCTGAATGAGTGCGCCACAAACCAATTGGAAGAGTAAACAACCTTTGTGTCTGAAATATACAGACTGGAAAATGAATTATTGTCATCCCCTAAACATCGTTTGCAGATAAAATGGACAAGATAGCTGATATTTTTTGGCATTTTTCTTAATTGCACGAGGTTAGTGTCAGTCCAGAGAGTGCAAACAGTAGCCAACCAAGCTCAGTCATGTAGTTAATGCTTCAGCTAAATGCAGTATCTGACATGAATGAAAATGTATTGGTATTTTTTAAACCACCTCATTATATGTACTGCCTTTAAAATTCGTACTCCGTACAATGCATATGGGTTTTTTTTGTTTTTTTTTACATATTCCTCATAATGATTACAAAGGTGTTTTTGGAGGTAAATCAATTCATTTGCATGAATTTGGCCAATCTCTTGCTAGCTAGCCCTATGAGCTATTTTTCTTCAACTTTTCAGATCTCCTTTGTCTCAAAAGTCAGCTGTGCCTCAATTTGTATAATAACTTTAAATGTACTTAGAAATGTACAGACAGAGGGTCCCTCATTCTGGCCCTGAATGAGGGCTAGACTGCTCCTAAATGGTGTGTGGACACAGGAAAACGGATTTATGTGGGTACATGAGACTCGTAGAAAGAAGACAAGTCACTGGAAATGAAGTTAACACCAATAGGTCAAGGAGTTTTGCCTTGATAAAGGTTGAAAATGGGACAGTAATGGGAAAAGCAAATTACGTTGAGTGTTTTACTACTTTGAGTTGTTTTCCTGTTTTCCAGAAAATAATGTTAGGCTCCCAGGGTGCAAAAGCAGCGAGCAAAATGCTAAATGCCTGCAGAAAATAACTGGAAAAAGGTGCCTTTATTGTAAAAATTGCACTCTGTCTGAACAGGCCCTAAATAAGCTGCAACACGCTTGGTGTTGTCAATGGTTACAAATGTTCTCCAAACATCCATTGTTGTGTCAAGAAATTAAAGTTTTTATATACTAAAAATCATGGTTTTCCAAGTAATAACACCCAGAATATGTAGCATGATTGTGCTGGATCATGCTAAGACTGCTGACACGTAACCCTATTAACATTTTCTAGGGCACAAATATAATTCAGGGTAAAAGATCTGACTTAAGCTTAAGAGTATTTAACAGTAGGTGGTCTCTTTCAGGTGCTCATGCTTGGGCTTAAATAACTGAACTCTAAATGATCCACAGAGGCAGTTTGAAACGGTTTGGATGGTACAAATCCCCATGACTCACTGGTCAAATCTCCTCCACTCACAGCATCATAGTACTGTAAAAGGCTTTTCCTTCTGCCAGCTTCCTACTAGCCAGCTAAGGACATTTCCAAAATTTATATGAAGGGGGAAAAAAAGTGGATATATATTTATAAATGGCCACCTTTTTACACACTGGATCAAAACTATTTCTCTTTTTAGATGGCCATGGACGCAATCTACATTAGGATGATGGATTGATTGCTTCATATGAACAAAACATTTGATAGTTTTCACTGGAGTATTTAAGATGCATGTATGGGTGCTTCACATGAGGCAGACTAACTTTACATTCCAGTTCTCTAATTTGACCAAATGTGTAAAATAATGATTCTTCTACAAGCCCCAGTATTTGTGTGTAGCAGAAATTTCAGAATCGCCCGGTAGAGCTTGAAATCTGGTTCTTTTTGTGCATTGCAGCAAAATTCCCAAACCTAAATCGCAGTCTTATGTCCCCTTGAGGCACCCATACTGAAATTTTATGTGCATAAAAACTGCTAGATAGAGTTGAGGATTTTGTCGCTGCCTTCAAGTGGTGGACAAGGTTGACCACTCTCTGTCTTTGTATCTAGTTGCTTTTATTGTAATTGTTCCAGATTCATTTTTCATGTCTACTTTGTGTTTTATTACAACCTAGGCGATGTGATAACGCAATTGTTGCATTGCCCTGGCAGCCATTTTTACATCTCTCTCAGAACTGTCTCTGCTCATGCGAGTCAGAGGTTTTCGCGGTCGTCGGGCTATGGAAATTCGTTATTGTTGCATTTTTGTGAAATCTCGCACTGGGCTGGGCCTAATCAACTGTTTTTATTTTTGTGTGTCGAGAGGACTATTTCTGTATACAGTATGTGAAAATGTTTTTATTTCTCTTGACTATTATAATGGGTTTTAACCTGTGGAAAAAAAAAAACAAAGGAAAAAGCTCAAAAAGAGATGAGACCAAATAAAATGTAACACTCCTGACTTGTTTGTGACCTTATTCTTAGAATAGGAGAGGATGGGAAAACAGAATTTTGTGCCACGACAAGAAAGCTCTAATGATGTCTGTTGTTCCTTTAGCAACGTCAGTCAACCATAAAACTTAAGATGACATTGTTTACTTTTTACAAGCTAACTTGATTGATTCGACTGGTGTAATTATATTTTCTAATTGTCATTTTCATACACTTCTTAGACTCACTGCCATGTTAGATGCCAATTTGGAGCGAACGTATCCTTTCAGTGTCCTTTTTTGTAGTCATCTGCGCAAAGCAGGATTTGACATGCGTGTAATTATCTCCCTTGTTTTGTTTTCTTGCAATGCCAAGTTATTCTATTATGATCTCAACATAACAGTAATTATAATTCTGCGATCACGAGGAAAGTTTTGATGCTGTGTTGTTAGGTATGACAAAATAATTATTTGGTGATTTGAGCTTCCTTTTGTATCATGGTCTCTTTAATTTTGACTCTATCCCCCAAAAATGAGAAAACAAGCAAACTAAAAGGTCCATGGAGTTGCTGTTTTAAAGCCCTTAATTATATTGCAATCCTGACTTCAAAAACTTTGGGACGCAGTGTTGATTGAACAAAACTGTAAGAATGTGATAATTTGCTCATCTTTTTTGAATCAGGTACAAAAACAGTATATTAGTTGTTGCAAAAGTTAATTTGCAAAGGACTGGACTTTCTTTTTTATTTGCATTTGCACAATGTTTCAGCTGTTTTAGAATCAGGCTTTTACATAATCATCAGTAGGTGGGAGTTTGCCATATAATAATAATTCTACAATATGATGAATCAAGAAATATTTGTGTTCTTAATTACATTATCTCTTGACTGTCCTTTTGGTGGTTTGTGGTATTTTTTTCTATCTGAAGAACAAAAATAATTAAGGGATTTCTTTCTCTTAATAGTGACTTTTCAAAGTCTTAATCAAAACTCTTGCAAGTCCATTTTTTGTGATCATAAACGTCTGTACCAAATTACTCTGAATTCATACAGTAGTTGTTTAGAAATTTAGCTCTGAGTCGAAGGTCTCAATTTGCTGGTGAGGCTACAGAAAAAAGGTTTGGTTTACTGAGAGAATTAATCATGTGCTGATTATCATTATCTGTATGAACTTAATGGAGATATTTACCTTTGCACTGAAGTGGTCCACCAGCCGTCTCCCATCCATTGACCACTCACAAAGCTTCCCAGTAAAATCTGTGTCCTGTCTGGCTGTCACCTCTGAGGAGGGGGGTGTGACCAGTTGTGTCAAGCTG
>JAPZDY010000016.1:2705793-2724542 GCA_029783645.1 Ctenochaetus hawaiiensis
TAGAAAAGCTGCCGCGAATTCAGGCATTTTAGGCCGCAACAATCATGAAAAACGCCCGTGAAATCCTGGAGGGACTGGTTATTACTCTTTTGAACACACTTTTTTGGGTTTTTGTCAATTTGTAATAATTTTGGTAAACTAAGACTGTTTTTTAAAGAAAACACTTGACATATGAGAGCTTTGCCTTTATTGGTGAACTGTTAACTTTTTTTTTAAGAAAATGCATAATTTAAATATATAATTATATTTATACTTTTTAAAGTATTGAAAAATGGGATTATTTTTGTAGCAGCTGACATAATAATGAAAACATTTCAAACTCAAAGCCCTTCCCAGTATGCATTTTTTTGAAAGACTAACATGGGGTTTTACCTCTAACATCAATAAGAGCGAGACCTGTGAAAACTCTAAAACAAAATCAAATCCAATTATCATTCAGATTCAAACAAAAAGCTTCTTTTATTTCAATGAACCAACTCCCATAAGCACATCAGAGACATATGTATGCACAGAATCCTCCAGTGTTGGGTTTTATCAAGGTCAAAAAAACAGCTCTGACACAGAGTTGATTTTATTTAAAAATCTCATAATTATGTAGTCCTCACGTAATGCCTATTTGATACCATAACTGCATGCTTTAAATGCTGGACAACTGCAGTTATCCGAGATTGTTTGGTTTGAAATGACCTGTCTAAATACTGACACACAATCTAATCAACAAAGCAGTGTTGCGCTGATTTGAATGAAAAATCAGATATGATCATGCAAATCATGAATAATCAGCACTGTAGAACATCATTATAGTTCTGCTCCAATTTGATTATTGTCAGAAACTTTGATGGTTCAATGTTTTCCAGACACTGGGACCCTTGTGGAAACCAACCATCAAAATAGAAAACTCTTTTATATGGCCTTAAAGCCACTATATGGCTTCAAATCATGTACTTTTTTCAGGCATGGAACTATATGTATACCTTTTTTTGGCAAATTAAAATTAAATAAACAGGGTGATTGCAATAAATTATCCCTGCAATACTCTGAAATTAGACTAGGCTATAAATTAATACATCTTCATTAGAAAAATACAACAACCGCAACACAAAACCTTTATTATCCATATTCTCAGGCCAGTAAAATAGTACCAACCCGAGCAACCAACAACCCCTTGAGCTGCAGATAAAATTGGACAGGAAGTCTTTCTGGCTGTAAACAAAGCTCTTACTCTGACTTGTGAGCTTTGTGAGATGCTGTGATAAACGACCTCACACTACAGAACAGAGCAGCAGTGATTCCTCTCATTTTTAAGGTGTAATTTAATATGGCAGTCCAGAATATATCCTTATCCTGTCCCACTCAGCCCTCTGTGTTTTCCTCAGTCCCTCCTGCTCATGGCACTGATGCAGCTCATTTATTCACTCATGTTGTTTCATTTAGACTATCTTGAAAAATGGAGACGTGATCACTGAAGCCATAATATCTGCTTTAGTCTACAGTAGTGTGTGTGTGTGTGTCAAACATACACTAATGTGAACTTGAAACACACATGCATTCAGCTGCGTTCTCTCACCCATTTTAGTGCTCTCAAATGCATCCACAGTGACAGGGGCAAGGACACACTGTAGCCTTGCTTACCTGTATGCACTAACAGTCACACATGTGAACAACAGACACAGAACAAAATATCTAAGCATACAATTTGTTCTTACAAAATGCTTACATTGATGCTCTTGACACATGGGCACCTACACAGTCACAAACACAAAAGTTGCAATAGTTGATATTTATGGTAGAGTTTGGTAACAGCAATACTGACAAAGACTTACAGCAATAGAATTTTTATGAAATAGAATGAATGAAAGGCTAGAAAGTCACATTGTTGGACCATGTATGAGCAACCAATCACATCTGTCTTTTCCTGACTCTCAGCCTATAAAGCTCTGTAGAATTGCAGGGTTAGGTGATAGTTATCTGTAGCCATTAGATTTATTGTTTATACAGAAAATACAAATTAGTGATGATCTAAAAACATGTACACACATTTGGGATAATGTACGAAAACAACAAAATATATAACAGACAGTTGTTTTTTAAAGCAATTTACAAATTTACAAGTTTTATCATATGCAAGTTATCCTTGATGATAAATATATCAATAAAACTATAATTACACAATTTTCTAATGATTTAGTTACTCAGTTTTTGTGATCCGATCTTGTAATCCTGATTTCATAAAACTTGTTAATACCTTATCCTACATTTACCTTTGTGCGCTCACACACAGGATGCCTCATTTCTACCACTTGGTGCTGGCTAGTTCCCAAGCACCTTAGCCTTAAATTATTTCCATTTCAATACACAAGCCTTAAGTTTCAATGTGAATGTGTGTGTGTGTGTGTGTGTGTGTGTGTGTGTGTGTGTGTGTGTGTGTGTGTGCGTATGTGTGTGTGTACTCAACTGTTTATTTGTTTTAGATGCAACACTGATGTCACAGCGTGCAATTACACCCTTTTACTCAGCCAGGAAGGTCTGCAGCACAAATCACTTCCCGAAAAGCTCGTCAGCTCTATACACACACACACACACACACACACACACACACACCCACACACGCAGACACGCAGTCACACACAGTCACACACACTCACGCACACACACACACATTCACATTCACTCACTTATTAGTCCAGAGAGAGTGCGGGGTGGTAATGAGTGGATCCTGCGTTCGTGATAGAGCTGAAGTGTCTTCAGAGGCGGCGAGTTCAGCCAGATGCTGCTTCAATGCCACGGCTGTTTAATTAGAGTGCTCTATAATGGAAACCCTATATGAAATAGCCCTTAATGAGCACCTCGTCATTCTATGTGTCCTTATTTTTTTTCCCTCACACTGAAGCCATGGATTATTCCAAACTATGAATGATTATCTCGGGCTGGTAGAAGTCAGGGCCGGGGAGGGCAGATTTGAGGTGTGGACAATGCAGTTTCTGCAAGCCTCAACGTTGACTTTACATTCCCCAAACACAGGCACACAAGCATAAGGATGATTGTTGCCATGGCAACTGGGCAAAAATAGTAGGGGAGGGATGCCAAAGGGTACACGCATAGACACAGTCATCAACACCCGAGCCCTCTCAGAAGCTGAGTGATTCTGCAGTCCCGCTACACGTCCGTCTCCTCCCTCTCTGACATCCCTCCATCTTTTGTTCCTCAACCCCTCGCTCTCTTTCACCTGCTCATCTCTCTTTCTCACACACACTTTGTGGGAGTGTGTGTGTACTGTATGTGTGTCAGACAGTTTAATCTGCTGACAGCCAGATTGATAGGTGAGTGTGGTGTGTTTGTATGGCTTCATTCCAGCAGCAGAGGTTTGGAGGCAGCTACCTGTTCATCCATCATCCTCCTCTCTGCCCCGCAGTCTGGATTTTTCTCTGCAGCGACAACCACTCTCATTCTCTCTCATTCACACACACTTGCACTCACACACACACATGCACATGCTAATACTTACGTCCCCATTTATTACACATGCATGCACTGGCACACTAATGCTGCCTGCTGTATAAAAACACACTTTTGAGCATGAACATACTTACACACGCATGCATCACTGTCCAAGTGCTCAAGACATACAGATAAAAACACACTTCAGAAAGCAAACTTCAATGAACAGCCACATACACACACACACACACTAGCTCCATCTATGACCCATTTTTAGCCCCTGCTCAGTTAGTTTACCCCCCCTTCACCCTCCTCACCCCCTTCCTGCTGCTGCACAGCTCTGCCTGGCTCCCTTCCATTTACGCATCGCTCCTTATACATATTTGACTTGTAAATTGAGGCTGTATTTGTGTCATGCCCAAGAGGTACTGTCAATTAGTCTAAACACCGTGACGCATCTTGTGAGGAGAAACTGAGAGAGGGGAAAGGAGGGAGGGAGAGAGAATGACAGCAATGGCAGGACCAGAGAAAAAGAAAAGAGATGGAGACAGACAGAAATTGAGGTAAATACACTTAGAAAGAGACGGAGGCAGGTAGGAGGCTTTTGTCTGGTGTAGCACCATAGAGGGACCCCCTGGTGGCAGAACAGATCCCAGATCAGTGTGACTGTCGTCAACCCTCCCCCCTCTCCCAGCCTACTGAGCGTCTTGGCAAGAAGTGCTGATCAGACGCTCACCCCCCGAGCTGCTAAATGCAGAGGAGTGTTGGAATTCACACAGGAGGACAGGATGCACACCCTGACTGTCCAGCATATGTTCGATAGGCCTGCTGGGCGAGACACAGGCTCACATGAGGATGTAGACATTTACACACACCCTGTTGTGAATAAGTAATTATATGATACACCGTGGAAGGACATTATGCAAATTTAGCAGATGTTTGGAGAATATAGCAGCAATATTATGCCATATAAGAAAATAAAATAGATACAGATAAATGCACAGACAATTATGGTCTTCTCCTGGGAATAGCCCAACCCCCATCTGATCCCAAACCCCAGTCATCTAACGTTCTTCTCAGCTCCACACCTCATACGAATGCTTTCCTGCCAGAAAGCCTTTCCAAAATCTGGTTCATGTTGTTAAAAGGAACTGTACCTTAGGCATCTATGTGAGAAGCCAAGGATGTGACACAGTGTCAGTGTTTGATGCTGAATAGACAGACGGAAACTTACTGGTTGATGAAGACAAGGCAGCTGAGATTCTTCAACACAAACTTGCTGAATTTTGATATAACCTCTGTTTGCAAGAAGGAGTTGTGAGAGAAGCAGACATTTTTCATATCTTAAAGAATCAAACACATATATTTAAAGACAAAGATGCAATATTACAATACAGTAAGATTCAGTTCCTTGTGGTACATTCTGGCCAAAGATCATTTGCTGTGTTAGAGCTTGAAAGGCTCTCATTACTGACCAATCAGTCACCTTCAAGACATGTTTTCAAAGGACCGTTTTTAAAGCAGATTTTTTTTAAAAAAAAGTTTAAACCTCTTGAGAAGAATAGATGGTAATCAGGAAAAAACTCTCAGAAAATGAAGAGAGAGAAATAGATGAGGCAAAGCATACAAGCTGTGATTATAGGTCAACATCTTTTACCTTGTAGTGTGAGTTCTGAATATAGAAAAAAATTGTAGGTTGTTATTAATCTTACAATGAAAGTGATCGACAGTATCATTCAGTAATTAAATAAAAAAAATGTTTTACTCATAGAATTCTTAATGCCAGTAACCACATGTTGACCCCTTGTATTAGACCCTCTATCAAGCTGAAACCACTTCAGGAAGTGAAGAAGAGGAGCGACCTGTGAATTGAAGATATTGTCGTTGGTTATAAGAGAGAAGGAAAAAAGCTTAAATCATTTTAAGGAGAAAAGACTGTAAGGTTGACATGACTGTTGTATTACACACTTCACCCCTTCCCCTCAAAAGCCAATCATCTGCTCCAAAACAGCCATCGTTCTGAAATGAAAGTAAACTTTTTGGTGAAACTTTGCTTTGAGCAATGTGTTTATGACTACTTAAAAAGGCAATTTGACCCTGTGTGCTTTGAATATTTTTGCATGAATTCAATACACCAGTCATTAATCTTTTTAAAAGAAACTTAACTCTTGGCTATCTTTATCATTAAAACATGAGACAAACAATATGTTATGACAGACTTTTTAAGACCCTATCCATGAGGTCAACAACAGATAATAGAAATGAATGCAACAGATGCAATGTTTTAATTTTTTTTAGCTATTTCATTCTGAAAAAATTTCACATAAACTTTACAAAAAAAAAAAAATCTCTGTCCAAGTTGAAAAATCCAAAATGCCAAACACAATTAAAACAAGTAAACAGCCAGAGATGTAATCCAAACCCTAAGGCCACCATACAAATGTATGTGGATGAAAGACCAAAATCCACAGAAAGAGCTGTTTTGCAAAATATTCGTTAATAAGTCCTTAAAGTGAACATGTAGTTAAATGTGTGTCTGCGTATGTTTGGGCCTGTGATGTAAGATGTCCCATCTGAACTGTAGTATCACTACATATAGTGATTTCACAGCGAAGTGAGGCCTGCTTAAAGGAATTATGTAATTTTAAACATCACAGTGGAGCTGGACGTTCCCCTCATGATCCCAGTGCAAAATGACTAATTGGTTTCCAGCAAAACATTGTTCCTGCACAGCTGCACAGTGTTCACTCTGCATTCTGCAGGCGTCTGTGGACATGGTTCTAACATGGTTTTCCAGGGGCCCTGTATTCTGAGCCAGGTGACAGATTGTGAGCGCTACCTGCCCGGTTGTCACTGGGGACCTCAAACAAAGATTGTTTCTGCAGGGGCCGCCTTCTGTCTTAAAGGCTGCCTTTGTGTGCATGATCACACACACCATTAAACACAGAGAAACACACATAACCAAACACACAAGTGTCTCACAGTCCATTTGAGCTTTTACTCAAAGAGGCAAATAGACAAATTGAGTCTGAAGCTGCATTGCTTTCCCTGACACTCATGCACCCGTACATACACACTGAAGCACAATGCTGATCATTTGCATGGCAGAGGCTGCTGCTGAGATGGTGTCATAGCTGATCATCTATCTAACTATTGGTGTCATATTATTTGTAAAAGCCAAGTTCTGAGGCGTGTTTACAGCAGAACTTTCTGCCTGTGGGGAAATGATGGCACAGCTTTGTTTTGGGCCTTTTTGCTTCTTTCTTAATAAGATGAATGTCAGGCAGAGTGGGGAAGAAACAAAGCTCTCACTGTAGGAGCATTCAGGGCTGAGAAGGTCAGCAAGTTTAGCCTGGTAATATTTCAGATGTGCTTTCGTGGCGTG
Source organism: Ctenochaetus hawaiiensis (assembly GCA_029783645.1). Classification (NCBI taxonomy): domain Eukaryota; kingdom Metazoa; phylum Chordata; class Actinopteri; order Acanthuriformes; family Acanthuridae; genus Ctenochaetus; species Ctenochaetus hawaiiensis. The sequence continues at coordinate 2,712,617 of JAPZDY010000016.1, forward strand.
ATCCATGCGTGTGTGCACATCATATTTTACAGATTGGTGAGCGAACTAGAAAAGCAGCTATGGGGTTCATCTCACAGTTGGATAGAAGATGGGATGATGAAATAGGGAGGAAACACGACGCAAAATGGAGAGGAGAGGTCTCGTCCTTCTTTTCTTCCTTACCTGTACTAACCTCTGCTTCAGATTCACAAACAGAGCTTTTGATTCAATGCTGTCTGTACTGATTCAGTCCCTGTGGAGAGCATGCTGCATAGTCTTTTAACTCACTGTTTTTTAACTTGATTACAGAGAAATCTTTTTATCCTTAGGGGATGGGGGTGTAGAATCTGAGAAAACTAAAGCATCGCTCGCATTTAACACAATGAGAGAGGCTGGAAAAAAAAGATTTTACTTTTAATATTTGCTCAACTTTTAGTTGTAATACATATTTAATGAATTAATTAAAAAAAAAAACAATCAATTATGTGCCCACTGTGGAGTCTGTTCTGTGTGCCAGCACAGCAGAAATGACATCTGAGTAACTCGACTCCTTACATAAATGCTATGTGAACAACTTGATTGGTGGAAACCAGTAGTCTTCTTCTGGGAGAAGTTGATGGACAGCTGCAATAGTGCCTCCTGGTGTTTGTTAAGCCTGCTTTGTTTACAAATGATGTCGTGGATTTCCTCCTGTATTTGATGTAACCTTTTTTTCAAAAAAGACAGACAGTCTTTGCAACCAAAAGTTATGCAACAGTGGGGTTAGGCTTTATGTAATGGTTATTGTTTATTATCAATCAAGACAAAATAGCGTAAGTTGGGCATTTTAGAGTTGTTTCTGCTAAACAAACTGTGATAGAGGCTAATTCTTTTTATTCTTCTGGTAAAATGCTGATTTCTCTAAATCTGCAATAAGCTAACATCAAGCAAATTATCAACCCAGCTGAGTGATCACCTCTATTCATTAACTAATTAAATCTCTTTTTATATAAATCTGTCTGCCCTTGATTGATGCCAGGAAGAATCTTGAAATGTTTGTAAGGACTACAGCTGCCTGAACTCCTGCTTTTTGAAGACTTCTTCAGGGAGTGATTTTACCAGGTCTAGGCCGGTCTAAGTAGTGGTTCCATCAGCGAAAGTCTTCTAAAGGCTGGAAATGCATCAAAAGAGGAAAAAAAAAAACACTCTGGAAATGATGTGCATTGAACCAAGTGGCAACCTCCAGGGCTAAAAAATGAAACTGACATGCAAGTGCAAAAAACTGCAAATCCCCAAATGCCATTTGAGTCTCACTCCAAAAGCAAGTCAGTCCCAAAACAGACCTCCATGTTTAGATGCCGGCACAATAAAATTACACAGGCTTCAGATGAGAGGTTTTGGATAGTTATTGTTGTTATTATTGTTTTGTAGGAGTGACTGTGGTCAGGGAGGGAGCAGAGTGCTAAATTTTGGTGGTCGGTGCCATTTACAACCATGCTAGCATCTCTTTTAGGCTGTACTGCGGCACAGCAGTGCTTTGAGCCAAATGCTGTTGTGCTGATCTTGACAGTGCTACCTTGTTGATGTATGAAAGATGTAATGTTTACTGTGTTCACCAGCCTGTTTTATTTGTCACCATGCTCAGAGTTGCTAGTTAGTGCTGACCACAAAGTACAGCTTAGTTTTGTATGAATTTCACTAGTTTTTTCAGATATTTGGTCATTTGGTCTTTGTCAGATGAAAGAGTGTTATGTAAATCCATGTAAATGGTCTAATGCCTGGCTCTGTTCAAGGTTTCTGCCCATTAAAAGCAAAATTACCTCGCCACTGTTGACAAGTGCTTGCTCATGAGAGATTTTACGGCAATTGTTGGTCTCTGTAAATAATAAGCGTGGTCTAGAGCTCATGAGACATGTTAAGTTGATATTTGGCGCTATATAAATGAAATTGACTTGATTTGATGTGACTCATTGTCTACAGTGAACACAAGCAGTCGAGGCATTATGTGACATTTATCGCTCCCTCTGCCGTCAATGCAGCATGGAAAACTACACAGTTTTCATTTATAAATTTGGTGCCAGTCCAGCTGTCCTGAAGGATCGTTATTTCCCTGACAAATGGCAGAAATTCCTGTCAAATATCATATGTGTTTATTTTGTTGTTAAACAGAAATACAACAGTCGTAGCTCAGTTGCTTTTTTCTGGGGCTGAGCTGGTTGTTGCATGGAGAAGACTTGAAGGAGAGCTGCTTTCCACCAGATTCTACACTGATCTGGAGCCATTTGCTGCCGGCTGGAGAGCTCAGAGTTTATTATTTAAACTTTTGGGATTTAAAAAGTGGATTTAGATGGATGTTTAGCTGTACACGCTGTTTATCCAGACTGCCTCTCTGTGTCCTTGCTGGCCTTTTTTTGTAACTTGCTGAACAGCAGCTTTCTCTCTCACTCATTAATAGCAAAATTAAACCCTAAATGATATGTGTAAATTTATTTTAGCCTTTTTAAAGCAAATCATATTATGCTTACAGGGAATTATTATGACTTGATTTTATGACCAGAGGGATTAAATTATGTGGAACTCAACAGATTTTTCTGGAAGAAAAACAAACAAAGCTGCTACATGCGAGGAAAGTGGAATCTGGTACAAGCTTTGACCCTTTACTGTACTTTTGTTTTTGCAATGTGATTTTCTGCCACATATAAGCTTATTTTATTCTTCTAGTAACTATTTGCACCCACACAGTCCTCTAAGCAACTCATTAGTCATGCTCTTGTGTGTCTTTGCCTCTTGATTTTGATGTATATCAGTCATTATATAAACATGTTAGTAATTATGTGTTTAAATGAATAAATGTGTGGACAGTGAAGTAGGTGAAGTACTGAATGGTAATTACCTACTTAGATGGAGGTGATGTTTGAATTAGCTGTCTGCATGCTATATTAGTCCATCATGAATGTGGGTCATACAATCAACCCCTCTGGTTGTGTGTTGAGTACTGGCTGCAAATAATCTCATATATATCATTTTGTTATGCTTAGCTCGTTTTTAGAAGATTGTGTAGATACTGTTTGTGTTGAGAGATGAGATAAGAAGCAGGGATACAGAGATTATACATCAGTAGAAAACAACAGTCTGTTCCTATGGAAGCAGACAAACAGGCAGACTGTATCTGTGGTGTCTGGTATTCTGACTATTCACTAATACCAGTTTTGCTCTATGGTACTGTGTTAGACTGAGCGTATGTTGTGGGTAGCAGGTATAAATCCTCTTCATATGAACTCTTGTAGAATGATTTTTACAAAAAGGCAGATGCTTGGTCTACCACTTTGGTGCAGAACCAAATAGCTCAGCAGTTATTGGATGGATTGTTATGAAACTTGGCTAATATAACCATGGTGCCCAGAGGATCAATACTCGTCCAATCTGAAGACTTTTCTTCTGTCAACCACTATCAAGTTAAAGAATTGTTTAAGAATTGTCTCTAATACTTGAGTTTATAACCAGAAATTTGCAAAACCAGTAACATCCCCTCTGCTGTGCCTTGTGTTTTGTGCAGTTAGCAAATGTCTGTATGCTAATCAAAACTCCAGACATTGTAAACATTGTACCCTCTAGGCACTAGCATGTTAAATTTTGCAAATGTCAGCATGATTACATGGTGATGTGAGCATTAGCTCAAAACACCACTAAGTACAGAGTCACAGCTTCAAACATTGCTCTTGAGCTGTCGTCCTGTTACTCTGTCAGTAACCCCAAGACAATAATATGACTGGAATATATAATACACAGCAACTGGAGCATAAGGAACGTCACTGGTAATCAAACTCAAAGGAGGATAAAATTTGTGGGATGTATGTGAAAGTTACTGTGTGCCATATTTACATGTTGGCAAAAAAAAAAAGTCCTCTGAGCTGAACCTGCACTGAAACTGATAAGTCTCGCATCATAAAGTAGCCAGGTTTAAAGTGAACTAACTTTTTGACACTGGAAATGCTGAGTAGGGCCAAACAAAGCTGGCTAACTGACTCCTCTCTCTTTGTGATCCAGGCCTCTGGGCCATGAGAAGCCGTTGTGTTGGTGCAGTCCACTTCACATGCCTCCCTCCCTTCAGCAGCCTCTGCTTCCTCAGATTCAGTTTGCAGGATATCAGTTTCATACGGTAAGTCATTACTGAAAGTATTTACTAGTTTCATGTAGAGTGGATAAAATTAGACCTATTCAGTTTATCTAACACAACTACCAAATTTCTTACCTTGTTGTGTCTCATTTTAGTTGCAGTTTAGTAGACAATTAGCAGAATAAAAATGTGTATTAAAGTCATTAGTTTCTTGGATTGTGAGCTAAAAAAACAGGCTATTATTAGAGACGGAACTGTAGGTGCTGTCTTGTTTTTATAAGCAAAATTTTAATCATACATAAGTAAGAAAACTATCAATAAATGTATTTTTTATGTTTTGAGGCGGTGACAGTAGGGTAACAGTTGAATGAAAAAACAGTTTGAAGTTTTAAAACTGAGCAAATCAACACTGAGACATCAGAGCGCTTACCTCAGCCTCTGTCTATGAAAAACAGTGTCGAACAGTAGTGATGCCGCTGTGACTGCGTGTTGGTCTTGATTGGAGAGGCGTGTAGGACTGTACTTGAGTTCTATGATTGCCCTCTGAAGTTTGGAACATTAGCATGCTTTCATTTTTAAACATCTTCACCAAACTGATTGGCTACTTGTGATGATTTGTTTTCTCACTATTTGAAAAGTCATTTTTCTTTTAGAGGTGTGAAGAGGGTTGTTCATGAAGACTCGAATTATGCTGATAACAGTTTCACACGTGACTTTTCCAAAAGATGCGTATTTCCAAAACAAGAAATCTTCATGAAAAAATAAAGGGGTATAGGCAAAATCCTTAAAATTTGTTTCAGTTCAGTTAAAAATGTCTGAGTGTGTGCTTTAGAGATGTTTAAACAGCAGACTAAAAATTCAGGTTTAATATTTATCAGATTCAGTTTTATTTATTTATTTATTTTTTTGAATACTGTTTATTATTTCAAATCTTCTGAATTCAGTCTTTTTAAGTCATCACAAAGAGTTTCCAATCATGTGGTAGATGAACAAAATTTTAAAAACTCACTAAGAAAAATTCAAAGTGCAATATATATCAATGCATCTGATGAGACAAAACATAACACAGACTCTCTGCAGCACAGCCTCCATCTGTAGTCCAAACACATGGTAAGAGGGTCTGATGGAGGCTAATCTCACGTTTGAACAACGCTTCTTCTTTTTCGCAATGCTTGACCCACGATGGAAGTAGCATTTTAATTTTTTCAAACAGAATATTTGACTCCATGCAAACACCCACAAAGTCTTTCATGAACTAGTGTCTTGTATCAGCTGAAGTGGTTGCACCTCTCAGTTTGATGAAGTGATGAGCTCTGGATGGAGTGCCGCCTCTCTCTCTTACAGATTGTCTCTGCCATGATGTTTCTGTGTCACCAATACGCAGCAGTACTTTTTTTAAAAATTCTGCTTAAGTATTTAAAAAAAATATATATAGTCAGGAAAATTCTGATATTTAAAAATTGCAACCCTATTTTTTGGCAATTTCTTCATTATTCTGCTATTAACAGTTGATTCTTATTTATTATCATTCTCAGAAATTGTCCGTTTTTTCTGTATCTTAGGAACCAATTTTATGGGTTACAATTTGTTTAGTAAGTAAGATTAAATTTAATGTGTTTCTTAAGGAAAAAAATCACTCTCTCCATGTCATTTTTTACAACACTTGTCAGAGTTCTTGTATTTTTATTTTTAATGAAGTAGATGTACTTACATGGTTCTTGCAGTTCGTAAGTTGTACTCTGATGTTTAACTGCACTTTTTGTTTGTCGCTTTGGATAAAATGTCAGCTAAACAAATGTAATTATGTTATGTTTCTTATATAGTCCAGTGGCATCACAACCGAACATCTATTGACTAACAGTCTTGAGTTGACATCCATGTATTTACAGATAAGCATCACCTTGAATTGTTGTAAAATTCTAAAATCTTTTTAAAATGCAGCAGCTCTGTCACTGCAGGTCTGAAAGTGGAGGGAGTAAACAAAAATCTGTTTCTCTTTGTTTGAATCAACAGTGACAGCATGTAAATGCTGACGTGTTCTTCAGCAATACAACAAATCCTTATCTGCTCCAGAGCTGCTGTTCTAACGCTGATCCAGACCTCCTGTCAAGGTAAGTGATAGTTAAATTCCCCATAACGCTAATCTAAGGCTTTGTCTAACTTGATATGCAGGATAAAGAGTAGAATACAACAGGAGTTATTGGTTTAACACTGTGCCCCCCCCTTCAGATAATCACCTGATTCATTGATGTTGGCGAAAACTCAAAACTTAAAACTTAACATGCTGATTCTCAGTAAAGTTTTGGAGTTATTGTTTTAAGAAGCACCTTTTTTAAGGATTTCCAAGCTAATTTATGCATATTTTTAATGTAAATCAAATGCAGGTTTTTATAACTGTCCAAGAACTCTGCATACATCATTGGGTGAAATCCAAATGGACTGAGAGACAAGGAGACGATAAAAAGACCACCACACAGGGAGTAAGAAGTATATAACCAAGTGTATTCCCTCTGTTAATGTACACATATTTAGAGTCATCTCACTGGAACACTTTACAATAACATTTAGAAAGAACAGGAAGATACTGGGAGGAGTATGCTTGGAATGGAGAAAGAGAGAAACCAGACAAACGAGGCAGGAGGGTGAATCAATGAAGCCTGTCATATGAAATGGCTGCCATCTTGTCTCCAGCCATATAGACAGAAATAGATATTTGAAAAATAAAAATAACATGGAGGATGGATAGAGCCTGCGTTCTCCACAGGGTATGGGGACATACAACCTGCCAAACAGAGAAATGGAAATAGATGCAAGACAAAAAATAGATTGAGGATGACAGATGGAGGATGGAATAAAAGGAGAAGAACTTTTCTCCCATGAAAAAGAGAATGAGTGGTATTATGTTCAAAACCCAAATCACATTTGCTCAATTACCAAAAGAAAATACATAGAAATTTCAGTTTCCCAGAATCACAGTCATTTTTTTCTCCAAACAGGAATGATAGTAGGGAAAACACATTTCTCTTAGTAATGGGATGAGAGTCAAATATTTAGACATTTCACAAACTTTTTTCAGGATTTTTCTTTTCTTTTCATGGTACAGTTGTCTTTTTTAATAGAGTTGAGAAAATTGGAATACTAGAGTTCTGTTGTACATCTTCCAGGGAACTGCCGTTCACCTTTTTATTTGTGTGCTCTTCCCACAAAGTCTGCTTTGCCCATTGGCTGCCATCAGTCCAGTCAGGCTCGAGAGGGACGAAAGACACGGTCGCTTGTTTAGCTGCAAGGTATCTCTCTTCACAATGGAACTCCAGCAAGAATGAATTCGGAATTTCCCTAAAATGTCTCTCACTCCTTCAGAGAAAAGAATCAAATAAAAAACGAGAGAAGAGCAAACCAAAGTGACTGAGTCTTGCAGCAAGGCGTTGCACCAGCCGTACTGTTCATGGGGGGTGGTGGGGTCTGGAGATGGGGGTTCGGGCATTGAAACTGCTCTGATGTCAAAAATCCTAAAGTCCGTCATTGCTGCATATTAATCAGCGTACTCTCACTCTTCCACTCCCTGACGCTTTAGGTCCATAGGTTTCTGCAACGTCTATACATATATTTATAATTATATAGAACAGAGTTCATCTTGTTGTTGCTGGAGGTTTTTTCTGTTTTTCGGTTATTAGTAACTGTAAGGACGTGACACAGTTTCTCTGCTGGCCCACTAGGGGGTGCCTCCGAGCCCCAGAAACACATGACACAGATCTGCTGGAACAAAGGACGACCAAGGGGTTTTGGCCTCAACAAGTTTTTGGCGGCTAAACGTACAAGTTAGCATCCGTTAGGTTGGAGCGGTGGTATCTCACATATTTGCTACGTTTAACGTTGTTATGATCATCAATCATCGTCATATTTTTTTGTTTTTTAAACTCCACAGAAAGAAAAACAGTTTTTATCTCTTTTTCGTAAATGAATACTACATGCTTGAAACACGGCAGAGTTTACGTTGCATCATCTGCTGAGCACCGTAGACAAGGAGAGAAACAGAGTGCACGAGCGAATGAGAGGAAGAGAGAGAGATCTGACGAGAGATGAGAGTTGTCAAACACTTACAGAGGTGTGAGTGCTGGATTTGACACAGTGTTTCTGTAAGCTGGCAGTATATTGATTTTACAGAGGGATGTTCAGTTGCTAATTGAAGCCTAGTTGGAAAATAATATGTTGATACTGTCTAAGGTGAGTGTTTAGCGCCACAAACTTGCCGTAGAATTGGGTACAGACCCTGACACAAATACTGATGATGGTGCTTTCTTACAGTACCCAAGATATTAAATAACCTGTCATGTGCTAAACCATAAATCACTGTTTTATCAGCTTTTGGTACACAGTTGTTGGCACAGTATGTGTTGAGATCTGAGGTGTAATAGCCTTTTCTTGAATGCACGCCATGGTAAACATCGAATGAGAGGTCAAATCAACCAAATCAAAGCTGAAAGGTGTTAACAGAACCACAAATTCACCTTGCCATCTTAATTTTCCTCCTCCCTCTGATTAGATTGGAATTCGTACTATGTATGGCCACCTGACAATACTGAGTTTTTAATGAATTGCAGTCTATTTTACATTATGTTTGCTGTTTTCCATATGCTGCCTATTCTCTCTCTCTTTCTCTCTCGTCTCTTTCCTTCTCTAAGTGCGTCTGCTGTCTGTCTCTGTGTGTCATGGCGGCGCGCCCTCAGACATAGTACTCTTTGTCTTTGTTCTTCTTGTTCTTTGTGACCGTCTTGGCAGTGCTGGGCTGTTTCTCCTTCACAAGGGCTCCATTGCTCTGCGTGGCTGAGTTGCTAATGTAGTTGCGGCTCTGGTCCACCTGGTAGGATCCCTCGTCACGGTTGCGGTACTTGTACATGGCGTAGAGCAGGATGAGGATGCAGAGGGCCGCGGCAGCCACGATGCCCACCACCATTCCTGTGGTGCTGCTGGACTGCTGCACCTCCACCGCGCCTGGGAGTCCTCTCTCAGGTGACGTGGGGTCTGGAGTGGGAACATGGGGAAAATTTGGGGGGTAGGTTATTCCTGGTACTCTGCGGTGGCCCGGGTCTGACGAGGGGTGGGCCGGCGGCAGCAGCACCTGGTCCCGGGTGTTCATTTTACCGGCGGGGATTTTGTTGTTGCTACTGCTGCTGCCGCCAGCGGCTGGCTTGATGCGAGGGCTGAGCTGGTCAGGGTTAGCTGTGGGGGTGGAGGAGAGAGGTGGGCGGTGGGAGTTTGGGATACGGGAGAAATGGCGGTCACGGGGGTTCTGTACCCCGCCCTCAGCGGCTGGGGGAGGAGGGAGGACAGTCCTGTCGGTGACCAGGGGTGAGTTTTTGTAATAGTCCTCGTCATCCGACTCGGTCATCTCCCCCGAGCCATAAGCCGACACCTCGATGGTCTCCTCGCAGTCCTCCTGGTCCAAGGGGCAGGGGGGCCGGCCGTTGGGCAAGGGGAGGGATTCTTTGGTGGTTTCGAGGAGGGTGAGGAAAGGGCGGTAGGTAGTGGGGGGTGGGGGGATTACTGGGTAGCGGGTGGCGATGGATGGGGGGTCTAGGGAGTCCACCGTTATTATGGGCAACACTAATTCACCTCCTAGGACAAGAAAGAGAAAACGAAGGAAAAGAGTGTTAGAGACCAGCTGAGAGAAGAACTACCTCCAGATCAACAAAAGAAAACAGTTAAATGAATACAGCAACACCAGTATTAGAACAGCACTAAAACTTAACATGAGGTTAGTTATATAAGTTTAGTTAGTCTGTTCTATTTAAAAAGTTAATATGCTTACTTACTATGAACTGACATAAAATACAAGATGTAAGAATATACTGTTTTCTGCACCTGTGCCTGACTGTTCTGACCTATCTCCCTGTAATACATAGACCTACATGTTATAATACGAATACAAGATAAAAGTAGACTACAAATTACATTGAACAACTTAACATCTATTGTACTACACAGCCTATCCTTCACTGCTAACTTTCTAGTCTAATCTATGCTTACTACACTAACGCTCATTTGTCTCTGCTGTGATTGGTTAAATAAGATAGCAAACCACGAGGTTCAGGTCACTTACATCAACAAATTGGCCGCATGATTTTTGCATGAAAAAAAAAATTACAAAAAGAAAGCTGTGTAAGATTGTTCTTGGATAGTGATAAACAACTCCCCCCCCTTCTTTACCTCCTCTCCTCTTTCGTTTCTTGGGTAAAATTATCATAATGTAAAAAATATATTGTTAAACTATTCATTTGTGTTTTTTTTTCTTCAAAATTCTCATTAGAATGGGCTAAATCCCATTTCCCCCCCCATTGGGCTTGGCTCATTTCTTATTAGCTTAATCCTTATGCAGACCCTCAGGAGCTGCTACAAGAAACTGATGCCCCTGATTTCTAACCCAAACTCTCAGTACACACTACAGTACACTGAGAGGCAGCATTAAACACTACTGCTCCATTTTCTCCCATGAATCCCTGATGCCCACTTCCCTCCCAAACACCACACATTAACATGAGGCAATGATGTTCTAAAAAAGCCACTAACACCAAAATTGTCTCAATGAGCCAATAATTGTCGTCAAGCTTGAGTTATGTAATCTGATTTTAGCCCACTATGAAATGAACAGCCAAATTAGATCAATCTTATTGGGTGTATAATGATAGCATTTGAAAAAAAAAAAAAAAAAAGTTGCATTCATTCAGTAGGAATCCGTCTACCACAGACTGGAGGCCCAGCTTGAGTTAAAGGTTAAACATATTGGAAGTATGTTAAGAGAACATGGCAGCATATGAGTAACAGTCTGTTTATAGTCTACATTTTAGTTCAGAACATTTTTTCCTTCAGTCTGGCAAATGTGTAAGGGTCACAGTCAAGGAAACATTTGAAAAAACATCGGGGATTAGGTTATGGCACATCTTCGAGGGGAGAAAAAAGGGAAGGTAACAGCAAAACATGACCAAAGAAATGCCAACATTACCAGCATAAAATCATGACTCTGGCTCTTTGTTCATTTGATGAGGTAAATCAGTGACTCAGAGGGGGACAGCTTGGATTGGGCAGTTTGGGGATGATGAGGAAAGTGTTATCAAGGGGGGGGTGTTGGGATTGGAAGAATTCCCTCATGGCCATTATTCAGCTCAGAAATATTCAAACACCTTACACACTGAGCCCCCAAAACTTTCAGTTTTATGGTCATACATTTTCATTCAAAGGCAAAGGCTTTGTTACAAAGAGTGAAGCATTGAGTTAACAAAGCCACTAAACATTTCAGCATATAACAACACATTTGAGAGAAAAGGCCTTGAAATGAAGCAAAATGTGAGAGCTGTGAAGGAAAGAAACTTAGTAATTCTTCAACTCTTCTCCTAACTTTTTTTTATTGCCGTACCCTTACTGGAAAGTCTAGTTTCCATGGCAATGCTCAAGTTATTTCTCTCTATTATATTTTCTTTCTTTCTGTCTGTATTTGAGGGCTGTGTTTCACCTTGAAGGCTAGGAGGACAGCAGAGCATGGTGGCACGTTTGAGGAACAAAAAGAGCTGAACCAAGTAGGATTTTGCAAGTTATAGTGCTTTGTGTTTTTTTTTACAAAATCTTTTTTTCCTTGACTTTGACAAGTTACTTTGCTTAACACCAAACTAAACAATTTCAAGGACCTTACAGATTGTTCCACAGAGATCTGAATGTGGGGGTTACTAAGGGTGATGGACAAGATGGTAGTGTCAGTATCTTTGCCTCCATCTGTGTGTATGGTAGAGATCCTACATGCGTTCTGCTCAGTGCATAGCCACCAATTACTGAGGAGATACCTGCACTTTTTCTGTGCCA
>JAPZDY010000016.1:2724642-2740688 GCA_029783645.1 Ctenochaetus hawaiiensis
TTTCTGTGCCATATGGTCCTTTAATGGTCAACTCTGCTTCCTCACAGAATCAGCTTTTACTTTTTGTTGTCCAAAATCTACCCTATATGAATCTATAAATCTGTGATAGGACAGGATAAGACATCAGGAGGCAAATATAGATTTTTCAGGATATCTGTAACAGTAAAGGATTGTTCCAACAAATCACTCTGCTGTTCTCTTAGTGTGTAGTAGAGCCAAAGCCTGGGGGCAGTATATCATCATCCCATATGACTGGCAGGCAGTGGCTGCTGAAAAAATAATGAACCTCAGCCCTCATACACAGTGGAGGACACATGTCAGCACACTAGGCAGTTATCAAGTAAAATCATCTTTTTCATTTCCTCTTGTGTGACCCAAGCCTACTTGCACCTGTAGTTTAAATCAATCAACAGGTTCACTGGCTCTCCCCTCCTCCACCACTGCACCCTCTTCTCTCTGTGTGCAGCTCTGAGTGATCAGGTAGCAACCGCATGCAGGTTGCTGATACGTTTGAGAGCGTTAACTTGACTTGTCACAAGTAACACATATGTTTCTAGAGGTGTTCTTCTGCCGAAAGCTGCCAAGAACCACAGACTGTTGCCAAATGAAATGCAGGAGATTGTCAACCCAGGTGACACTGAGATATTTTTTACATCAGGCGATGTTTTCATCGTTTTATTTTACCTCGAAACCCATCGCTCTGGACTGTCTCACCTTGAGGTTGAGTCAGCAATGTTTCAACCAAAACAGGGACTGAGTGAAAAGAGTCTGAAAAACACATATCGTATTTTCAGCATGTTGGCGTCCCTTTCGCTAACATCGTAACGCTGTCATTCATGCATCAAAGCGAGAGAGACTGAAAGCCATTCAGGCTGATTGATTGAGTTTGACTGTTGATTTGAACAGCTAAGGCCGTGGAACCACGTTTAACGTGATGAAATTTTTTCTTTATCTTTACCCACATGCCACTCCACATCACTGCCAGTATGAGTCATCCCCTTCTATTTACTCAAAATGAGAGCAGGGCATCTATGCCCGTCTCCGAACAAACATCGTTACTCTGCCGATCACGTCGCCCCGCTCACATCCATTTAAAATATTTAGAGCAAAAAGGATGTTTGGAGTTTGAGTATTCTATAATTCAGCTTTGATTAGTCTGCAGATGGAAAATCCAACAGCGTGTCAGAGCATAATATGTTTTCCCTTGCTTGCTTTTAAATCAAGCCACAATAGGTACAATTATGGCCATATAATCTGTGCAACAGGAAAAAAAAACCCTGTTTCTTCATACATATGACTCCATAAACTGTTTACAACCGCTGCATTTGCCGCCATCGCTCTCAGGCAAAAGTGATTTATTTTGACACTGAGGGACGATGCACTGCTCATATTGTGTCTCACTGAGAGTCGCATACTGGCTACAGTCAAAGTCACCTCCCTACAGCTCAGCAGCACCTGGATCAGCCCCATGAAGCTGGCTGGCTGGCTCTGTTTCTTATTCTGGCTTGCTTGGTGTTTTTTTCACCTCACTATGGTATAAATCTCAGATATGCATAGAATATCAAAAATGTACTATTTCAACAGCCTCTCATTTATCTTTTGGTTTGTTTCTAGATCTCGATTTCTCCTCCTATCGTGGTGCTGGACTATATCAGCCTCACATCTCTTTCCACTTTCCACGCTTCTCCTTTAATGCCTCTGTTATATGAAATCACGGAACTGGCTCTTGGAAGAAAGAAGTAATGGAAAATTAAGTAAAAAAGAATAATGGGGTTAGGTGGTTCAGACATATTGTGAACAAGTATTTCTCAGCAATGCCCTCAGGAGAAACTATAGTATTTGTTTACAGATTGAAGTGTGAGGAGAAAGAGACGCCCCACTGCGAAAACAGTGGCACAAGGAAAAAAAGAAGCCATTATCTATCTGCTGTTCTCAATATGATGTAACAGTCACTGAGAGTTTGCAGCAGAAATGCTTAATAACAAAATGCACCACTGACCAGTTTTTTTAGTGAAATGGTAACACAGCATCTGAGTAATATTGAATAATGCAGTTCTCTGGGTTTTGATATGTGCATTTAACAGCAGACTGAGTTCACTGAGCACCAGCCTCTGCATTCATTTCTTCAGTGCCAACAAATGGAATAACCGAGTGCCCTGGTGTACCTTTATGAAAGCAATATTTATTCCTTACTGTTTCTATTCCAGTGTATCTCTGATGACCAAGTAAATTGTGTACATTAACTATTGTAGCTGTGACACCTTTAGTGTTTGATATTTATTAACTATAATGATAAATTAAGTAATTAAATATTGAATAATTAATTTCACGTTTATTTCTGTTATATACTTGATTAAAATATAAGTAGTAAATGTTATGATGTAAATTGTTTAATTATTAAGTTAACTTGTCATAAGTTTCATCACGCATTTGCTCATTTTTATATAGTACATTATTTTTATTCCTATTTCTTTCATATTGTGTCGTATTTCTTTTATGTTATGATGTACGCTGTAAGCCATAAAATTGATTAATTGTTAAACATCACGACAACTAAATCTCTGTCACATGAAATCATATTATTATCAACCCTGCTTCTTTTACAGTGTCCTTACTTTTCTGGAGAACATCAGCCTTTTTGTTCCTTGATTTAATTTTTCATTCCTACAAAGGTTTTGGGATAATGGAAATATTACAATATAATCAGTTCCAGCAGTCACTATTTTATCTGTTCAATCTATTTTTATATTTTGTTTAAGTCCCATGAAATTTCCACAGGAAATAGTTGGATCAGAAGAATGTTAATTGTGCTAATGAACTTACAGGAAGTGTAGAGGAATAAACCGGATGTCACAGTTATACTGAGGTACTGAGATCATCCAGAGGACGCTGGCTGGAGCCTCTACGTTGTCAAACATCTAAACTGTGGAAATGGGGGTTGTTTACTTTTGGTGGATGGATAAGCTTTGGGGGATCAATAAAAATATCATACTGACTAACAACTGACACCCAAACTGATCGAATGAGGCGGGTTTGATCCCAGGCGAGCTCTGAGTCACGCTGGGTGAGTGGGCTCAGCGCTCCGGGTCATCCCTCAGTTATCGCCCAATCTCTTGGTTTCACTCCTGGACCAAAAAAGAACATTTGCAAAGGTTGCCTCTATATAGCGTATTGTCTGATGAATTATTGAGGAGCTCCTCAAAGCTCTGATCTTGTCGGAGTAAAACCCTGTATAGCGCCTACAACATCCTGGGACTGATAAGTAGCTTGGAGGTATGTGAGAGAGAGGGAAAGTGAGGTCATGCGAAGGTAGAGAAAAGACACAAAGTGATATATGAAGATGAAATGAAAGAGATTTAATGAGCAGTTCTTGGTGGAGAAAGAGATGTTTGTATGTCTTCTTTAATTGCATGTTACTGTGAATCCCATTCGCAGCTATAAATGACATTTTCTGAATGTGTGTGAAATGAGTGTTTACAGGAAATAACAGGTATTTTGTTGTGGTGTTATTTCTGTGTGCGCATGTTTACGCCGTCCCTTTGTCTCCCTGTGCATGTTTCATGTTTGTAATCCATGTCCCAACTTCCTGTGTCTCGTCACTCTTCTGACAGAGGCTCGTTAACAACAGTGGAGGATCCAAACCAAAGCTTTAATTGGCTGATGTAATTAAAGCTCCCTAACAGAGTCAAAGTTTAATTAGCCTGTTGGGAAAGGCAGGAATCATTCACGGGAATTCCACTCTCTTAATTTTGCATCCTCTTTCTTCTCTCTCTCTCTCATGCAAGCTCTCTCTTTCTCCCTCCATCTCCGTCTCTCCCCACTCCCCATTCCTCTCTTCTGCTTTGAGCGCAGAGAAACGTGACACACATCTCAATGAGGGTCAGTCCTTCACAACGCAGTCCTTCCAGCTCTTTCACGCTCATCTCTTCCCCGGGTTCTTTTTTTCCTCTGTCCTGTGCTTTTTATTTCTTTTTTTTTTCTATTTTGCATCCTCACTGAGTTTGTCCGCAAGTGTGTGGCCGTTGCTACCCAGCAGCACATTGTCTGAGCTTTTTACATCGAGGGTCATCGTTTAGCAGGCAGCCCCAAAAAAACTCCCTCTGGATGAAATGCAATTGTGAGAAAACAAGTTGCGTTCCTTGAATTGTGCGTTGTAGTACTATAGCTGCAGGTAAGCACATCAGATGGCTGTATGTAATCGCACTGTGAGAAGGACTTGTATCGATTCTCATGAATTCACAGCGGTCATATCTTGCTGTGCTTAACAATTTTTTCTCCTTCCTGACGGCGGTTCAATAACACGTTCTCAAAAGTAATTGAAAACACTGGGATTTGGTCCTATTGTGCAACGACTGCAGGCCTGTGTTTGTGGAGCTGTGATGAAGAGGGGACATGTTTTGTGGACAATGTTTATTCTTCCTCTCCTTGTCCATGGTTTTCACCCAGGCTTATCCGACCTGGCTGGCTCGCCTCTCTGGAACTCTTGTGACATCTGGAAGGTGTGATATGGAGCATGTGCGCGCGAGCGAGCGTGTTTGTTGTTTCTCAAGAGAGACAGCTGCAGAGAGAAAACCTTTACACCCACAGAGTGAGAGAGACAAGTGTCTGTCTGGAAAGGTGAGCATGTCTGCCACTACGTGTGTGTTTGTGTGGGCATAGAAGAGAGAGAGAGAGAGAGAGTTGTGTTTCCCCATGGGAGATTAAGCCTGGGCATAGCATCCACCGAAAAACTCTCATTTCTCCTTTCGATAAGAAGGGAATTGAGTCTCTATTTCGGTCCCAGCCACCTACAGAGAAAACCGCAGGAGAATGCTACACTCAAGTTTCTCAACACAAGTTCAGATCAGTTTCTCCTCGCACAAACATACCGATTGCTGTAATCTCCTGCTATTTACAGTCCAACATATATCCTATTCAAAACCACTAATCCTCATTCCTGAAAAAACTCTGAAAAACAGAGCGGAGGAAAGTGAGGTGCTTTTCACAAACAAAGACATTATGGTGATTCTGACTCTTCTTTTGGTATTAATCACCTTTGTTCCATCATTGTTTACCAAAAGGTTTGCTCTGCCCTGAGGGTAGATTTTGGGCAAATTTGGCCTTTATATTGCATTATTCATGGTGGATCCATATAAGGTTAGTGATACATTTTCAATCTTGTACTGGCCTAAAATGAGCCTATTATAAACTGTGATCACGCTTGCTGTTTTTCACAGCAGTTGCTATCAAGGATGGCTCTGTGAACTTCAGGGTATAAATGGTGCAGTCACAGGGAAGAAAAAAATAAAAGTAAGAATGTGTCCAATTTAAACAGACTTTAGACCAGGTGTTGGCATGGTATTCAAGAGAAAGCAGAGTGTGATGTGTCCCTGCGGGAATCATTCTGTTATCTCTTGTCACATGCTGAACTTGTGTATTCTGTTTATTTTAAGTATATAAAGCAGATTCCCTCTGCTCTCTCTCCTTGAACACATTAAGATATTTTTGATGACTCATCTTCAACCCCAGGGGCCTATACATTATTCCATCCTCTACAATTGTCGGTGATAAGCTGACCCCGCCTTTTATACAGAGTCACACTTGACCCTCAGCTCATGGCTCGACATTTTCTCAAGGAACGTGGCTGAAGTTTGATTCAGTTTCTCCCTCCTCCTCCTGAACAGTCTTCTGTAGCTCTGCATCACATTTTTCTTTATCTTATCAAATCTTGTGGATTTTATATAAATCTGTCTGGTAACTACATGCTATATTTTGTTTTAGCAAGAACATTAGTACAAATGAAAAATACGATAAGATCAAATATAATCAACTTTTTTTCGTTAAGTTTGCTTGCAGATTTTACTGAATGTGTTTAATTTATCGCACCTATCTGCTATCTGTAGTAAGCTAATTTAATTTTTTTAGAATAAAGATATGTATCTTTTATCTGAGGTGTTATTAACGGGATACCAGAGGAAACGGTTGGAAGTTGGCACCAGAGCAGCATGTATACTGGCGGTGTTTTAATGATTGTTGTTTTCATCCCACCCACACCGCTCATTTGAATCTGTAATACATCATTTAACAACAAAATCTTGTCAGACAGCATCTTTTAGGGATAAAATGTCATTAAATGTGGATCTGCATATCTCTGTTTTGTCCCTCAGATTTTTGGCCTTACCATAGAGGACGCAGACATTTAAATCACACTGCTTCACTGTACGTGGTTCTTGGCAGTTTTTTCAAGTATGGCCAGCTTAATAGAGCGAGATACCACAGAGGCAGGGAGTAAAACACATGGCCTTTAACTTCCACCTCCTGTCGTAGTGTCAGAACATTACTTGACCCAGTGTTCACACTAACAGTGCCTCAGCCACAGGGCCTGCCAGCCTACAGCTGTGTGCCGTGCGGAACAAGCTGCGTTTCCACATCGAACTGTCCTGCCTTGTTAAAATCAGGGCAGGAGATTGGTGCAACAGCTGGGTAAATGCCAGATAATACCACTTGGCTGAGCAATTGATGGGCCGCGGTGCCGCTGACTGCCTGCTGCTTTGAAAACCAATAAGAAAGGATACACATCTGGCCAATCAGAGCTGCATACAGAGAGCTGTGCGGTCACAAAGTGTCTCACAAAAGTGGAGGAAGGTACACAGCAGCAGTTTAGGTGAGTCTACTTTTGTGTCCTAGGCTGCACTTTGGTTTTGGACTCCAAGTACAATGAAGACTGAACTCCCTGAGTTGACTCACCATTTCCAGGCTCACACTCCTCCAAATCTTCGTCATCACTAGGACACTCAGCTGATGCTACCAAGAGGTCATCTGCATTCTGGAAGAACAGAGACAGAAAGCAAAGGACATGGAGTCAGGACAAATTGTATTTGTGTGGAGGACACAGGGAACGTCGAAGAAGATTAAGAGTCTCTGGCAGCCACAGGTCTCTGGCTCAACGTACCAAGCAAACTAATGCAGACAACTTGAAAAAAGGCTAAAGGAAAAAAAATACTTCTGTGGTTGCAGCATGAAAATGTGTTGTCGAGAACTTTGTTAGAGATACCACATTTTTTTAAAATTAGAACGTGGGTGTGTTTTTTGTGGCACCCGTTTATATTTATGAAAGCATGGATTTGAAATTTGTGTGGAAGTCAAAGTGTAACAAGCTCCCCCTGATCAACACCAACCAATCAAAGAGGTGTAATTTCTTTAATACTTTATCAATGGCAAAAATTGCTGACTGTATTCAAATTAGCCGTCTGTACAAGCAGTATGTAGGATGTAGGATACAGTATACAAAAGCAAAATCTCCAGTATATATCAGATCAGTAAACCTTGCATACCATGTCCCACAATGCAAAGCACTTAGAGAGGTCACAACAACCAGTCAGGCCAACAACAAAGTATTTTTACAGTTTCAGTGCTATTTCATCACTAAGTTCTCTTGTTGGAATTTTGAAGACAAGACAGCAACCATGTAAAGTGTGAATCCTCTAACATTTCAGAAATTTGATGGTGAATCATAAATGTGCTCTAAAATCCACAGTCACACAGAATACTGCTCCACCCAAGGCAGTAAATGACTTTAGCACCAACAGCAGACGACAGCCTGAAACTGATTTTTTCAGTTTTTGTACCACAGGGATTCTGTCACAACATAACAGTTTTAAGTATTTTGCTGAAAGTGCCTCTTGGGAAATTTTCCCAATATGACTAAACCAGCATGGGCATTAACACAGACAAAAAACCCTTCAGCTGGCAAGTTTTATACAAAACCACCTTTTTTTATTTGGACAATAATAAAACGAACAAGGGCAACATTTTGCTTTCACATCAACATAAATAACAGGACAACTTCCACCCTTCCTATTTTCATTTTCCGAAACAGAAAACTCACTAAGCGTTGCCTCTCATACTGTAAAATAAAGCAAAATAAAGTGTGTTAATGCAGAGTTTGGTACAGCAGGTACACCAGCAGGGTCTCAAGATGAAAACAGATTAAATCTGACAAGGTTGTTCCAATTTAGTGGCCAGGGTTTGTCCTCACTACTGCATGACTCATACAGCTGCATGTCTAGACACGAGACCCCCCCCGCCCCCCACACACACACGCATACCCTCCTCTCCTTTCAGCCTTTGGTTGTTATTCAAGATGGGGTCATTCGATAGAAAGCGTTTTCTCTCTGTTATTAATCCACGGCCTGGGTTTAATCATTTATTAATTACTTAGAGTGTGTGTTCACATTGCCTGGTCTTGTTAAATGGGCCTAATGATCCTGCTTCAGTTTCCCGGCAACATCTCCATCAGACGTGCATTCATTTTACTGTTCTGTCCTTGCAATCAGCAGCCTTACTGTTCCTAACTCAACATGAAACAGCATATAATGAATCCTTTAAAACGTGCACTTCTTTAAATTAAACAACCAGGAATTCAATAAATGCCCGAGGCGCTGTTTGTTTGTTTGTGTGCAGCCAGAAATGAAAAAATGTTTCAATAAGCCAGTGTCTTGCTGACTGTCAAATGGCTGTTTCGGCCTCCTGGAGTTATCACAGTGGTAATTTAGTGCAACATCTGTGACACACTTGTAAACCCTATTTCACCCCCCCACCCCCCACCCCCACCCCCCAAACATCCAAACAGCTAACAACATCAGCACCGACTGTAATTTATTGGATGGAAAATTGTGACAAGAGGCCCACTAACCCAGTGTACTGATAACTGCTGGAGGACAGCTGAAGGAGCCCTGAACCCCAGTTTGAACTGGTCAGAACTTTTCTTATCAGTCTCCAAGTTCAGTCTATGAAGAGACAACTTTGAACTGGATTCCATCCACCCAGACAAATCCAGCAGAGATCAGAAACACCTGGGAAGGCTCTCCACTTAAGACAGAAGCAGCAAGGGCGTAGCTTCTGATCTTAGTTTTATAACAACCTGACATAAAATTTGGGTCAGAGTGAGACAAGTGATGACTCCAACTGTTTCATGGAAACCCACAGTATCATAGGGTGAGGGGAAGAAAAAAATCAGACCCCCACACACACATCAAAAGGTAGATCTTTTATTCTAAGCATCAAAGCGCATTATTTCACTATGATCAAAGCTACAGCACTGTGGGTAGCTCAGAGCTGTTGGAGAAATTGAAATTTGGGTTTCCGCTCGCTTGCTTTCCGCCACCCTAGTCCTGTTTCCTATGTCTGCTGGTTCTGAGGGGGGGAGCTTGGGATGTTCATTAGAGCGCCATATTTCCTGTTTAACTTTGCCCAGTGTATTTATAATGTCAATAGAAATGGAATATTAACTACCCAAAGGACTATTTATATACTATCAAAGAGAATTAAGAGTCTCTGGCAACCACAGTCAAGATCTCTCTCTCTCTCTCTCTCTCTCTCTCAGTTTAACTTTTATTGGTGTGACTGTAAGGATTCAATATTGCCAAAGCATTTACAAATTATACATACAGAATTTCAGTAATAGTAATTATAGTACTAATAGAAGAATTACAAAAGATGTGGAGAACAAAAAAAACCTCTCCCTCTCTCTATAAATCTCAAACTGTCTCAATTATTTACATGTAACACACTTTATGTTTGAGTATCAGCATAGACACGTTTTTTGTTTGAACAAAATGTACAAATCTATATAAAGCCTACAAAAGTGTGCAAAGAGTGCTGCATTACAATTCAGCATGAACAACCACTGATCGCCAAATGAAAGTGGAAAATCGGCCACCAGCAAGTAGCCACTTAATCAGCGGCTATGTAAATCAGTGCCTGAATAAAAAGCTTGTTTCTGCATTATTTGAAGCCACTATGTGTGGGATTTGAATTTTGAAATCCAAATTTGGTGTTAGATCAGTTCCAGACCTCATAATCAAAGTACAACTCTCCATTTATTTATCCTTTTTGAAATACTTTGGGAGATTTACAAGTTAATGGCCAAAGGTAGAAGGAGTCAGTTTGACAAAACAAAGCACTCCCCCCCCCATTTTTCAACATAATTCTCTCCTACATTGACACACTTAGACCAGTAGTGTTGGAACACACAAAACTCCGATTTTGAAGAAGTTGACATCATGAACCTCAAGAAAGAGGCATATAACAGCAATGATGATCAAAATGGTGACCACTGAGCTACATATTTGTTTTGTGTAAGAGAAAGGAAGAACACTACTTCTCTTGTCGGCTTCCTACACCAAAATTTTTAATATTCAGCATCAGTTGTCTCAACAAATCAGCATTGTAAGCCCAGGTAGTTCCTGGTAGTTCATCAGTATCACTTCCTTTGTATTCCAGAAATTGGTGGCCATCACTTCCCCTGCAAACCACAGTGATTTTGCTTTTTTATGGAAGTGCCAGAATCTCATCCATTATTAGGAAGTGCTAAAAAAGTCTCTTGGGATCAGCCTAAAAAATAGCAGATTTTTCCATGACATTTTTTGCCAGTTTTGCATCTCATTAAGCAAAATGTCTCATCAGACATGTTGTGTCTCCCAGGACATGGTACTGTAATGTGTTTCTGATGATGTGTCAAGATCATGCCATAGATCTTTTCAGTCATCTTGTATGTTTCTACAATGACTGGCCCTCTAGTCGTGGCCAACTTCCAGTCACTTACCTACCCACTTCTTCACCATGCTGTCAGTAAGCATACCCTCCCCTAGTGTTGCCACTATGTCCTCAAGGACCCCTTTTGGTGGTGACCCTTTTAGATCTAGATACTGGACGACTGCATGATGGCCCATGTCAGCCATTTTCTCAGACTTTGCTGACTTGCAATTCTCAATTACCAGAAACAGAAATACTGCTGAAGTCAGTAACTCGACTCTCTGCATACTCACTTAACTACACGTGCATGTAATGAGCTGAACAACTCAATTCTTTTTAAACTCAAGCCATGAGTTTATCAATCACTTCTTATACATCTTCACTTGCGCTCACTGCTGTCAGTATCTTAAAATTAAAAAAACTGAACCAGTAGTAGGTGGATAAAAGGCATGGGTGAGACTGAAGCAGCCAAAAACCATTCTGAAATTTGAGGGGTTTTTGTTACATGACAAACATTACCTGCTTCTAGCAACCCTTTGGCACTATTCTTCTGAAATTGATGTTGACAGGATGGAAACTACAGTCACTACTGATTTGTTAGGGCAAAATACCACCATGACAAGCAGAAAATGGAAAATGGTGACCTAAGACAGAGCTAAATTTCTGTATTTGGGAGCAAAAGATAACACCGCAGTTATTGAGTTAGCACAAAATCACCTGAACCTGAAAAAAAAAAATATGTTCAACAGATTGAAATTTTTTTCCAACAGCTTAATCTTTTCATCTTGCCAGCTTTTGGCAGCACACTTGACTGAATTTTGAGTTGGTTGATGGCAGTTGAACCCTCCCTGATCTACCTCTATAAAGAATAAAAGTTTTATGTATCACCATCTATTGTGCTTTTTTTGTCTGTTCAGCTACACACCACTAAGTACCCATGTTCTTCTATTTAATCCAAACTACCATTTTTGCCGCATAGCTAAAAACAAGCTGTACATCCAGTGCACCTCAGGCTTTTTCCTAGGAAGGACATACCAGACACAGAGAACAATCTCATACACTGTCTGCTACTTCTCAGCTGTTCAAAATCAATGTAATCCTCAGCCTTTCATGACTCTGCTTAATTTTACTTGACTACAACTCTCTTAGCACTGCACAATTTTAAGAACATTTATCCTTTTCCTCCCTTCACTGAACTTGTCTGTTTGATATTCTCTTTTTGTCAAGGTTGGTGCGATGAGCTTGCCTGGCCTCCAACTCCTCCTTGCAAATAAGACCTAATTCCAAAATGAAAATATTCAGCATCAATTGAACCTTTTGTGTGAATGATCAGCACTGTTAGCCAGCTATACGCCCCCAATAAGGCTTTTTGTGTGCACAGTAAAATACTGCCTCTTTGATCATTAAAATCTGTGAATGAGTGATGTATTTATAACGTCTGACTTTGCTCTCACATATTCTTTGTGCCATTTAGGGCTATTTGACGATATACTACGTTCAGCAAAGTTCATTATAATAAAGAAGAAGCTGTTCAAATGTGTATACACTAGCCGAAAAATAGATTCTTAGCAATAAAAGGCACTCTAAAGGTGGGACTCTGCTTTTTTATGACCCAACATAAACATCAGGCAGCAAATGCAGCGCACATTAAGGTTTGTAACAATGGAGGGGGAGGCAACACTGAGAGTCCTCTGCCATTTTAAAAATGTTCCAGATAATTTATCAAACAGGAACATCTATGGTTGCCAAATTCACATCACAGGCCACTGCTGTACAAGCTTGATATATGTTTAACATGGAAGAATGTTTAAAGAAATCTGGGGACTATTGAACTGAGTTGATGATACATGTGACATCCCATGTGACATACAGATGGGCTCCGCTGATCTTAAGTTTAAAGAGGAGACAGAAACACTAAAGCATAGAACATTTATCTGAATAAGTCATGCCAACCGTGCGCGCTGGAGACAAAGTTATCTGTAAATGGCTATTACAGACATTTAAGACCTGAAAAGATCTGACTTGCCTGTACTCACATGGCAGCCTCAACATTCCTGATAGAAAGCGCTTGGATGAACATTTGTGAACATGAATGCCTTTATATCTTTTGTCAGCTTGTATTAGAGCGATACTTTGATTAGACTGTGGAGGCGTCTTTGAGTAGTCTTTTTTAATGTACAACAATACTAACAAATAAACAAGTTGGTGCAAAAGAACATATCAGTTTTCTTTAATATTACTATTTGCAGTACAAAGTGGTCAAAATGCGAACCCATGCCATTATGAGCTTCACCTTGACTTCACTCTAATTGGTACTGCTGAGTTTATTCGAAATAAGACAGGTAGGATTTACAAAAGATGGAATCTGCTAAGGTTTGAGATAATGATAAAGGAACAAAGGACCAGTCTAAATATAGTCTGAATCTGCTGATCAGGGTTGTCCAGAATGAGTGTGAGTGTCTGCTGATTGAGTTCAGATAAGCTTCTATGTGGACATGACTAGCACTAATGAGCATGACGGAATAAGAGAAATGTGCCAGTAATTGGCACCTTGAATTTGTGTTTCTTATGAACATCCTACGAGTTTGTTGGTCAGCTGAAGTTTTAACAATGATACATACAGCTTTTTAAAGGAAAAGGTTCAAGTAGCCCTAACAAAGAATTGATTACAGTAACAGGAATAGCTGAATAATGTTCATTTAGCACAGGCTTGCATCTCTTCTACTGATAAAATGGCTCATATTTACTTTAAAATGCTTTGCAGAAAGGTCTTTTTTGCACAACACACAGCATGTAACTAATGGTATTGGGTATGAACTAGAACATACTCCCTCCTGGAATGCATGGAGCCTGTTACAAGGTGTTTTTATAATAGTAATGGAGAACTGGAGAACCCTCCTCTACCATTATTCAGTATGTGGGCAATGGCATTTCCCTGCTGTTTGCTAATTGTTGCTTACCATGATAGTAATGGCTATCCCTAGCACATGTAGGTAGTCATCATCATAAATCATAACCTTTCACATACATGTGTGGGAGACTCATGAATATACGTTTATAGCATCCTAAGTTGTTTTGCTGCTGCTGCTGCAGCTGCAGGATTTCCTTTTCATTATGCCCCCCCAGCCTTTGTTGATCTGACTGGATGTGTTGTAATTCTCAGCATCAAAACATGTCTGGGGTCTAGTCAGCCATATCTACTTAGAGAAAATCAAAATTGCAGTGTAGATTGGTCTAATAGGACTAGCCACACAATGCTGTTATATGACTCCCTCTCAGGCTGAAGGCTGTTTGAACATCTGAATGTGGATGAGGGCTAAAAAGGGGAAGCTCACACAAAACCTAGTGCTGACAGCGTGACTGTTTGACCTTGCAGCTGACGTATGATTTCTTTTGAAATGCACCTCTCCTGCTCGTCCAAGGCGGACCATCTGGTTACTTGGCCATGCTGTTTAATCTTTCAAATACTGTTTTCAGCACTGTGAGATTTTTGGAGGAACTTTAAAAGCCCAATTATAAGCAAGAGCCAATGTTCTCTCACAATACACTGCACCAAAAATATCTCCCTGGCTCAATGACTCAAACACTGGCCTTCTTTTAGCTCCAGTGTATTCTTTTAGCTTTTCAGTCTGAGTCATGTAAACAAGCTTGTATTACAAACTCATGGCCGCTCACCTGTGTAACACTGTCCCTCATGGTAGGCGAGCGCTGTTTGCGGGTGGTGGTTGTGGCCATTGTGGTGGTTGTCTCCATGATTGTGGTGGACATATCAGCTAGTGGCGTGGTGGAGGTGGTATCGGTTGTGAGGACCGAGGGCACGTCACCCACCAGCCGCAGGTTGCCCTGGGTCTGGACATTGGGGTCGCCCTCAGCTGCCAGTTTGAGCACCTGCAGGCCGTTATAATACAGGCCTGAGATCTGGCCCTGGAAGTGGCGCCCCTTCTCTCCACCGCCACCAATTTTGATGAACGCCTGGCTGTTGAAGATGGTCAACTGGCGACCTGATTGGAGAGAGATAAGGAAGATGCAGAAATGACAGAGAGGAGAGAGGAAGTGGAGGTAAGAGAAGAAGAGAAACCATGGAGAGAGGATAGAAAAGGAGAGAAAGGGCAAAGAATACAAAATCAGTCATGGTCTCTGGTTGAGCTGGCACATAAAACACAAAGTAATGCACAGACACAGTGTGAAGCAGGGGAGATAGAGGAACTGTTTCAATCACAGGGGATTTCCTGGGCAACACTTTAGGGAGATTAGACCCTGGTTTGCTGGAGGTGTAGCCATTATGGGGCTGGGCACGTGCCACTTTCTAAGAAAGGCAGCTTGAATCTGGCAGTCAAATAAATTGCAGGGGCAGTTGTGGCTTGACCCTCAGACTGAGAGTTCACAGTGAAACGCATCTCATTTGCCCCGAGATGGAATATATTAGAACAATGCTGGGTCTGTGTCATTGACCTCCAATGCACCTGAGCTGCACAATGATAAAGTACCTCTGCCAGTAGAAAAAAATGTCACCCTGCTCTGTCATCTAAAGACAAGAAAAAAAAAAAGATTCTCATTGGAAGGAGATGTTTAATTCAGCAGGGTCTGTCCCTCTCTGTGGTCATTACTATTCATCTGAATGGATAGATGGATGAGGGGAGGGTAGGGTCGACCATAACCAGGGTCCAATACTAATGTGTTACCCGGACTTGTGTAGAGGTGGTGCAGTGGGGGAAGTCTGACAGGTGTAGTTTTTCTCCCAGTATTTTCACCAGCTGATGTCTGTTTGGTTCTATTTATTCTTTTTTTTCTGCCCCATATTTGCATCCTGGCTCTCCTTGAGGACATTTCACCATACTGATGTACACTTTCACCCCTATTATGAGTTCTGTGAATATGAGACAAGATGGAGAAAGGAGGGAGGACGATCTTATTACTCGATACTGTTGGAAGGTTGTGGGTTAAAAACAGACCTGATGAGGTAATTACTTAGAGGAGAAGGACGAGAGAAGCCAAAGAGCTTTTTTTATGGATAAATCAATCCCTGCAAGGAAAGAGGGAGTGTATTTGTTTGTGAAAGGGATACTACACTAATGTGTGCATCAACAAAATATAGACTCTCTGGGGAAGGCATGCCCCTGAAATTAGAGACCCCTTTGGCTTGATTGGTGTGTGTATCTGTATGTGTGGATGCATGTGTGCAAATTACAGCAATATAAAAGAATATGACGGCTCCTGTAATATGCATATGTTCATACATTTGCACTTTATGCACATCATTAGCAGACTCTGGCTTCTGTTTGTGCAGTTGTGTTAAATGGTGATGAATGAGTTCTTTGAATGTCTCTTGAATGTTGTTGTTTTCTCTGTAGGATTGCAAGCTAGTGAGGACAACCTTCCACTCATCAGCATGGAGACACTGGGGACAGGCCTGGGTCCCATTTGTTTTCAATTAAAAGAGCTGAGAGGGTACTCCATCACTGTTATAATGATTTACTCTCCATCTATATGGGTTCACCCATTCTAGCATGTGTAACTCCCAGTTTGGGTGG
>JAPZDY010000016.1:2745348-2755913 GCA_029783645.1 Ctenochaetus hawaiiensis
TGAAAACAAAAAAAAAAATGTAGCAATAAAGCAGATCTTTTCCCCTCCATTTTTGCCTCTGCCTGGTTTTACTAATGTTTGTCTCTGTCTTTTAGTGATATTTGAGTCCCTGAGGGTGGTGCTCTTTTTATGTTAAGGCATGGTGGCTGTAGTTGCTCAGATTAACAGCAATCTGTAGTGGGAAATGTAAAAGTCATCTCTTTCTGTGTGCTCCAGGATTTTTCTAATGCAAGGCTCAGCCGCAGATTTGTAGGTTTTTATCAGTTGGATGCAGGTTGCATCACTCCTGTCTGATGTCAGTTACAAATAGCAGAATTCTTTAGATGACTTCTTCAACCACAAGTAAACTGCCCTAAAAGTTGTTGTAGTAACAGGAGTAATAGCAAGTTTCCAGTTGCAGCTCTGCATCGATGCACCATCGTCTCCTCTGCTTTTTTCTAAAGACAGAGGAATGGCTTGTCTCAGATGAGTTGTGGTCGGTAATTACAAGTTGAGCCGAGCCAAGCTGGGGAGTGGGCCGGGCTTGGGCCACGCTCGGCTTGCTAATGCACAGATTGCTTGTCAGGGGCTGTGAAGTAATGGCTGTAGGTCTGCTACAACCCCCCCCGAATGTAGGTGGAAAGGAGGGGAGAGGATGGCGGCTTGATACTGTGCTCTCACCAGGCTTAACCCCTCCCTTGGCTGGGAGCAGCAAACACGAAGGATGGTGGTGGTTGGAGGGAGGGAAGAGGAGACGAGGGGGGGTGAAAGGATGATCTAAGTGTACCGAGCCCCTTCTAGGGGGATGTGAAAAGGACTGCAGCTGGAAAGAGCGGTATCTTTCTCTCTCCACTGTCATCATTACGCCTCTCTCATCCTCCTTCTACTCCTGTTATCTCACAGAGAGAAGGGATGCCATATGGCTGTTAGGAGCTTCTATCTGAAATGTTTTCTCTTAGCTGAGTTGCAGGGTGGGAGGGATGGCCCAGAATTTACCTCTGTCAATAAATTGCTTTGTGATGTGCAGAGCAGAAAGTTGGACCATTTGCACACTCGGTCTTTATGGGGTTGTGTTCACAAATCCTTCAAGCGCCTGCAGAATTTCTAGTATGTGTTTCAGCAAACAAGAACACCCCCCTATTTCCCTTTTCCTCTCTCTCCTGGAAAAAAAGGGAATAAGAATTAAGAAAGTTGAAGAAGGCTGGAGCACAATGGGGGTGGGGTGGGATGCTGACAAAGTCGATTATGAAGTGTTCCCAAGTTATCTCCTCAGCACAAGGCTCTCTTTGGTAATTAAGAGCGTTTTGCTTTTTTTACTCCTTAGAAGTTGGGCTGGTTTGGGTAGAACACTGAATTAATTGTGTTTGACAATTGAGATGAGGGGCCAAATGCGGCATGAAGTTAGACTGAAAGCCTTGTGAGGCAGCTTGGAGCCCTGAGGTCCTTGAAGGCAAGGTGCAGAGATTGCACAGGACTCTGGAGACGGTGGATTGGATTTAATCGTATGTGGCTCTATCTCTCATCCTATATCTGTATGTAGATCTTAAACAGGGGATACTGTCGAGGGAGCGATGGGGAGAGAGAGATCACTCGGTGGTTAGCTGCTGACAATCTTTTTCCTTATTCACTCCAGCTGCGACTGTGCTGTTTTCAGGCCATTTCGTGGTGGGGGACCACGACAGAACAGCAAGGTGTCTTTTCTTTCCAGCTACAGAAATTCTTGCTCACAGCCCCTTCTTCTACTCATGAGCAAGCATGTTAAAATTCATACAGTTTCCCCGTATTTCTCTCAAAACTGGCCAGAACAGTTTAGAGAGATCAAATGAGAAAACAAGATAGTAACTCAGTGGGACACTGAGCTCATCATGGGGTTGCAAGACAGACTCAGATGGATTTGCCCTCCGCTGACTGCAGACTGATGTGAGAGTAGCTCTGAAATGAAGCTGGGGCGATGAATAGCAGAGCTGGACCATTGCCTGGTTTGGAAAAGTTGATTTGGGCTCTGGCCCTACACCAAGTGGGAGGACTTGATTGCTTTTGATTAGGGAATCGGGGAGCTCACACCAGACCATTAAACACTGAACATTAAACCCTGTTCTCCAACTTGCATTTTAGGCCACAGAGACCCGGCGCTGTAGTATTCTGCTGGTGCGCCTGCCTGCACTCTTGTAGCTCAACTCAGAGCTGGATCGCCATGTTTTTCAGGAGCTCCACAGTTAGACTCCTTGCCAAAAGAGAATATACTGCTCCTATTCTACTAGGAGCAATATTCTTTTTCTTGCTCATCTGTTAAAGGGAACAACAGAGGGGAATCGATTCTTGCTGGCTATTTGTAATCTTTATTTTCTAGTGGAGGTCTCTGATGAGATCAGGAAGCTGCAGCACATTATTATTGTTTCTAAAGAAACAAGCTACACTGACGGAGAGAACTGCTCGCAAAGTTTTCGGTGAAGACTGGTGTTGACAGTTAAGGAAAAAGTGAGAGGGAATAAAGGAGATTGAGGGGTAGAAAGGGCATACAGTGAGCAGAAAACCTGGAATGACAGATCCATCACAAGGCGAGAGAAAGACGCAAAGCAAAGGGAGGGAGGGACACATCTGAGTAACTTTTGGCTCAGATAGAGCTGTTGAAAACTTTCGGCACTCTGATTTTTCCCCTCCATTGGGTCCCTGTAATGGCTGCCATTTTGGATTTAGTCAGAAGGCACAGAGTCGGACAGAGATGCTCACTCTGATCTGCCTCACACACAGTGGAGGAGATGGGATAAGGGCTTGAGAGTAAGATGCAGTGCAGTGCCACAGCGCAGTTCTCCTCCAAGACACCGCTTTTTCCAATGACTTCCATTAATCCTGCCGTGACTAAAATACTGATTTGTGAGAGTGATTGCGCGCTATTAGTGCCCTTATTTTGTTTCTGTCACACAAACATAAGTCATGAGATTAATGGGATCGTTGCAGTACCAATGACATCTGATAGATATAGATGTTTTCCATTGCTTGTTGAGTTATACAGAATTGATGAAACATTACAGGCTCTTGGAGGGGGGAACCATGGAGCTAATTTTTTTTCCCCAGAATAGTTGAGAAATGTTCAGACCCTCTGATGCATGACTGTCATAAAATCACCAAAATTGAGCACTAAAATATTGGTAAAACAGCATGGACCATGACCAGGCCTGATATACAGGATGAATGATCCAGGCTGTTTACCACAAACAGTCTATAACACACTCTTCAAACATTCATTTGTTCATACACCCCTTCACCCTGCATGGCACAAAACATATAGAACATCACATTCAATAACATGTTCCGTTTCCTTTATGGTGAAAACAATAAATGTTAAAGGGACCTTTATTCATTCTTTTAACACATTTTGTTTCAATGATCCAGAGCAGTTGCGTCACTTTTGAATTTGGTGTTCAGTTATTTGTTTTGTTTTAACCCTCTGAGTTTTGCGTGACATGGAAGTGAAGACCAAGGGAAAGAAGTTGCCAGTTAGAGATTTGGTTTTTTTTTTAGCAGAAGTTAGAACTTAGTTAGCTTTTTTTTTGGTTTGCTTTTGTCCCAAGTGATCGCCGAAACCTGTCCAAGTTCTTCCAAATACTGACATACAGGACCAATTGCGTTCAAATGTTAAAAATCATTTATAACAAGGTTATAACTGAGGGCTCTCTGAATTTGTCACCAGCAGGGCAAAGCTGGAAAGTGTCTCAAATTGTTTTCAATTCACGGCTGGCAGTGGAAAGTGGAAATCACGAGAGAAGCCCTCAGCAGTTAGTGTGGGTGGAGTTTGATTTGCTGTTAGGTGGTTAGATTCTGCTTAGAAGATTCTTGGCTTTGAACTCTAGCCGCTTCCTTATCAAAGCAATAAACAACTTTAACCCTTTGAGTCAGAGATGTCCGCTAATCCCCCTGATTATCTAGACTAATGTATCCTAATTGCAAAAAAGTATCTAAGAAATGTTCCTCCAAGACCACATTTCCTCTTCAGTCCATGACCTGTCCTTAAAAATCCAATCAAATTAACAAATAATTCAACCTTGCACTTTTTTTTAAGAGTGCACCCAAAGCCCGAACTTGAGATTTAATGCTGATTATTTATTTCCTCTTCCAACTTTCTTTCTGCTTTTTCTAATGCTGTCATCTCAAATGATTGGATGCAGACTCATTCCAAAGTAAAGAAGAAAGAGAATAATGCATTCACTTTCAAGCTCATTCTCTTTAGAGTTTCATAGCATGCACAAAATCATTTTATAAGTGGGTAAGTCATTTTTTATTGATCCAGTTTTTCATTCAACTTTCATCTCCCAAGTCTTTTTAATTCTGATTTGCGTCCTAACTATCCTCAGCAGAGCTGCATTCCCTGATGCACGGCAGGAGAGCAGAGAAGTCAGTTTATAGGGCTTAGAGATGAATGCAAGGATTGTTTTGTTTTCATGAAATAAATATGCAGGCGCTTCATTTATCTTGTTTGTCTGATGCATGAATACTTCATTTTGCTCTAGGAGACAAATTTCATCTCCTGAATTCATCCCTGCATGTGTTATCATTCACAATATAGTTTCAAAGGAGCCTCTTAAGTCAAGTTGCAAAAGCTTACCCTTTATTTCCTGATCATCTAAATGCATCTCTTATGCAAATGCAAACAAATGCTAACCTTGTAATAAAGCATCTGAGCTTTGGACGATCAGATAATCCACTCTAAAAACCCACTGATTTATGTAGACTCTTATCCCTTTAGTGAGTTTTACTCTGTAAATAGTACTGCATGTGGTCTTGTTATCCTCTTTTTTAAACTTCCTGTCTTCAGAATATGCACAGAAGTGCATAAGAAATACATCTGCAAAGCTTTTACTGCAACACAGAAACTATTTTAAGGCTGTGCTCCATTTAGCTGTCTGTCTGATTTATGTTATTCCTCTCTTTTTAAAGAATCAACCACCTTCAGCAGCACAAACACACGGCAAAAGACAGAGACAAAGAGGTTGGGACATTCGGCACTCAAAGGGTTAAAGAATCATCACTTTGCTGGGACCACATTCGACACTTACGGCACTAGTTATGCATAATGTGGGGCGGACAATGGCGCCCACGTGCTGTAATGTATCTAGACTGATTACTGAACACTTCAACAGTCCCTTTAACTTTTAGTGACTTTCATGGGGGGATTCTTTTGTCTTAAAAATCCAGTAATAAAATACTTCTTTTTTTTTTGGTTTCATGAATGATTAAATATGGTCAATGCAAATTCACATTCAGCCAACAAAAGACACAGGAAAGAAGCAAACGGAATCAATAGGCTGTTTACATGTGGTCAGGTTATTAGGGGGTTATGTCGGGTTATTTGGGGGTTAATTCTCTGAAGAGATGCAGCCCCAGTTTAAGGTGTTTCAGATATGATCCCCCAGATATCTGCATACAAATGCTAGGGAATCTTGTTTTCACTGGAAACTAAGTCAGGTTTTCTTTTGAAATGCCAATTATTTACAAGAGTAGTTTTAACTTGGAAAGCAGGGTGTAAAATGATGGCATATATGGGTTAGGAAATAACACATCTTCCAACAATGCCAGATTTTATGGTTGAATTTCAGATACCATTTCAAATGAGAATAGCTGAAAGGGATGACTTATATGTCAGCCAGTTATTATTAGAAACATCAATTCCGTGGTGGATTAAAGGGAACCTAAAGGGCTTTTATAGAGCTAAATCACATTCACCCCTGTTTCATGGAACTGCACCTCCTCCAGAGTGGTGGTTAACGATAGGTTAGGCGGTTAGATCATTAGTGGAGTTAAAGGGATTTTATTACCTTTGTCGAGTAGCCACTCGTCAACTACCCGACCGAGTCGGTATGGGATTCTTTGTCTAGCAATAGCCAGGCGCTCATTATCAAAGTTCCCTTTAAGAAATTTGGAGAAGACAAATTAAGAGAGGTTACAAAAAAATCTGGAAGTTAAAAGGTTAGAGGTTAGAAGGGCAAAAAAAGTTTAGCAAGTTATGTACTTTAAATCAGCTTTAGTTAGGACAGGAAGAACTTGAGGGTGTGTTTTGGGGCTGGTTTGTTTGGTTAGACAAGTTAACAGCATTCTAGTTACCTTGAGTTTAAGTGGTTTTTAATGTACTAACAAGTTAAACAGATTTATGTATTTTTTAGATAAAGTATGATTTTTGCTAACTTAGAATGACTGTCGGCAAAAGTGAATACACAGTAGAAATGCATTAGCAGTAATGAAGCTAGGGTTAAAATCAACCAGCAATCATTGAACAGCAGAATTAATACATTGTGAAAGAATACAGAGGAAAAAATAGACATCCTAATGTCAGCAATAACACATTGTATTTCACATGAGCATGAGATTATCACACAGTACTAAAACACATTTCATGGTTGTTTCAAGGAAGATGTACTTTAGTTCCCGTTGCAAACAAAGAGGCTCTGATTAGAAAATCACCATCGCCTGAATCCAACAGCAGGATGGCATTCTGCCCGTGAAGCATCGCCTCACTTTGAATCCAACTCTACTTCGACTAAAGCGAAACAGCACTCAGGTTTTCTCAGGTTTTTTTTTTTCCCCGCGTGCATTAATTGAGCACTTCTCAGTGGCACTTGGCAATTAGCATCACTTCATCAGCGTGTCAAAGAAGTTTCATCGTCACTATGCAAACTTATTATCCCTCACTTCACTTCAATCAACCTCAGGGTCATGCTGCGTACATCTCCAACACTGTAAATAGAGCTGGGGCTTGAATTAAAGGAGATGAGGGCTGATGGTGGCCAGGCTGGGGGTTTGATGAAGTCTAATGTGGTGGCAATTTCAGAGGCTTAATTAGGAGCTATTGTCTATGTCAAACGGCAATCTATGCAGATTATAGGCTAAAATTCAGAGATCTGTGTTAGTGCAGCGATTCCCAAAAATGAGGTCAGGGAATCCCCAGGCGACCTTGAGGGGGAACAAAGTTCTGGGGGGGGGCTACAATCATGGCTACAATTTACTGGAAGCGATCCAATTTACAACATGCATGAGTGAGAAATTAAATCAAAAATGTGTCATTTGCCACATTCAAGGTGTTACACTGCAACTCTAAGGGTGTGTTCACACCACATGCCTTATGTCTGAGGTTAGTTGATTACCCTTTACTACCTCAAGCACCTATAAGGAGATCTATATGGTGCACTGATATACATATTTATAGGATCAACTTGCTGTTTTGCCCCATCAACACCCAACAACACCTTTAAAATCTCTGTAAGTACAATATGGCTTCAGGGGTTTTAGACCTGCATGTGAGTATGTTTTGGGAGGTTAGTGAGCCAAAAAAAGCTTGAGAATTTGTCAGCAGAGAGACAAGTTAAGGACTGAAGGAGAGTTTGGAACCAAAATCTAGACAGTAAACAGAAAAGCTCTGAAGTACATCCTGTATCCTAACTAGTATACTTCGATTTTGCAACCCCCACTGCTCTGTGCTACTGCAGTGATCTAAAATAGACCACCTCTCAGCTCTGCAGTACCTACTTCCACTCCCCAGGGGTCTCTCTACCCACGCCTGCCTGCGCAATAATGGCTCACACAGGCTGAGGAGGTGCGTGTGCATACTGTTTATGAACATACACAGTTGTTTGTGCGTGAAAAAAGGGCCTCTGTGATAAAGATAAGAAGGATTGTATGGAAAAAGGAGGAAGACCAGAATGAATGATAGCTGGCAGATGGATGGATGAAGAATACAGAGGACAAGCTGGATAAGCATGTAAGATTAGACAAACCCAATGTACTATATGACTTAGTGTCATTCATATGCTGCATTTATAGCTCTCTGTGTTGATCTGGATGAGAGCTGACTCACAGGAAATAACAGGCAGGAAATCAAGCAGTTAAATTGTAAGCAGATGTTATGATCCGTCTATATTATATAATTGCCTGTAATGATGCTTTTAATTACTGGCAATAATCTTTTAATTAACCCTTCTGAGGGTCAGAAATGTTTAAAAAGTGGATTTTTTTTTCCAAGCGGTTTTTAGTGACTTGAAACAGTCTGTTCTGGCTGCAAACCCTTCTAAATTAAGAGTAAACTGTATTGCAGCAGTTTTATTGGGACCACTTAAATGCACGCATTCCCAGTGCACTTAAGATTAGCTAGGTACCACTCTTCAGGCAGTGCAGCAATTACAGTGCACCACTCACACAACCCTGTTTTAGAGCTGACATGGGCACTCTGCAGCAATCACTGAATTAGAGAGAGAGAGAGAGAGACAGATGCTGCCGGCATGGCACGGAGAGAGGAGAGGGAAAGATGGACCAAAAATGAAAGGAGGTGTATGTGTGTGTGCGTGTGGGGTGGGGTGGGGTGGGGTTGTTCGAAGACAGCCAAAATGATATCACAGTGAAGGAGAAAAAGTGGGAGGCAGTAGTCCTTCGTTAGATGAATCAATCCAGTGTGTTTCTGTTCTTGCTGCATATGCTGCCTCATCCTCAAATCCTGACTAAATCACCTCCCTCTTCCAACTTTCTTGTCTGAATCACACTGAAGCAGCCACTTCCAGTAACTTACACGAACGAAGGCTCCATTTTATCATCCAAATAAGACTTGATAAATTAGTATCAACCAGAGAGACACGGTTCTCCCTCTAGTGGCAGCTGTTAACACTGCACTCAGGAAATTACTTCTCAAATGGTTTTACCCACCATTTCCTCTGTGGTTCCCCAATGGGATGTATCCTTCCTTTTCTGCTTCCATCACTCTTTCCTTAATCCCTTTACCTTGTCTTACTCAATTATTCATTCATTCTGGCTTCTTTCCATCTAACTACTCTTTAGCTGCTTGTCCTTCCCTTGTTCTCAAACAATCATTCATCCACACTTCACTCTGTCCATCCCAGCCAAAGTCCATTTTGATTTCTTTCTCCCTATTTCCTTCCATGCCCCATTCTCTCCTTGCACCCTCATTACCCTCTTCTTCTCTTCCACTTTCTTCAGTTCCTTTTCCATTTTTTCTTCTTTTTTTGAGATTTTTGTCCTTTCTTTCTCCTAAATCCCCCCTTCCATTATGTCCTACTTCCCTTTAAATTTCTCCCTTCCTTCTTTGTGTTTTCAAGAATTTCCTAGCTTCCTGTTTCCTCCTACCTCTCTCTCATTTGCTCCCTTGGAGCCCTTTTTTTTGTTTTGTTTACATTCACTCTATTCAATCCCTCTTTATTGCCTGGCAACAGAATAAGTATATGAGTAGGAGATTAGATGTGGTACACTGCGACACAGGCACTGCCATCCATTACTACAGACACACACACACACGCTTACACACAGAGTGTATCATGGGGACAGTAATAAATGCTAGGAGCGAAGTGTGTGTGTGTGTGTGTGTGCACAGTATGCAAATGTGTGTGCATTCTTTCCCTGAGTGATTGACAGCATCCTCATCAACAGCCAAAACACGACGGAGGAATCAACAAGCAATGTTTTGTGTATCTACTCTAAACAAAAAGATGGACACGGGGAATAAAACTAGGGGAAGTGACGGCCACCGCGGAGAACGGACGGTGATTGTGAGTCTCATCTGAACGGAAATGCATGTAAAGCTACAGGACGATAATGCCACAAAATTCTATTGGACAGGTTTTTTGTGTCATCTACGCTACAGAAAAGATTCAAATATTCCTCCACATCCTGCTTGTTTGTTTGCATCTGTTTGCTCTCAGATCCTTGGAGAAATAAGCCATTCCGAGTGAACCAGCGAAACTTTTCCCTCCTCGCTCCTCTCCCCACCAGCTGAAGCCTGCTCTGCATGAGAATGGGGGGATAGATTAAACAGCTGGGCCCTTGTCTTCTCCCTCACCGCCATTATCGCACTCACTCTGCTCCCATGACTATTCCCTTCGCTTGATGTGAAAGACACTGAAACAATGCTATCGGACCTGGAGCTGAAGGAAGTCTGATATTTATGAGAGAGAAAATGAACTAGTTTATGCAACAGGGGCTTTAAGCGGTTATATTTATATATAATAGCCAATAATAGCCAAATTTACTCATGGACATCAGCAGCCAGAGTATCTTTATATGCAGAAATATTACCTCAAAAGGAGAATTCACTTAGTTTGTATATCAAAGTTAAATTACAATATATTTATAAATAATTATAATTTATAATTTTTTGTGGATTTGGATAAGCTCCATCAAGTTTAAGAAAATAACCCCTCATGATGTCAAAGTGATGTCATTAGGGTTGTCTGAGCTTGGGCGTGAGACAGATAGTGTAAACTTAAAAGCCCAAAATAATCTTGAGGTTATATACTAATTAAATGTCTGGTCAGAGAGGTGCTGCATTGTGGGAAATGGTGAATTTGCCTTTGCTGCATTAGTCTGAATTTTTTTTCTCCTCTCCACATGTAAGAGTGTTTTTAGTCAATGCACAATAACATAATCATAACCCTTTCACAATAACCTGGGTGAAGTTTGAAAATGTATTTAGGATTTGAACTTTATGGAAATATGATCTCTTTTAGCACTCTTTTGGCACTACTTACCTCTGCACTACTGTCATTTGCACATATTCCCCTGCACAACTGTCACTTGCACATCTACCTCTGCAC
>JAPZDY010000016.1:2756013-2782537 GCA_029783645.1 Ctenochaetus hawaiiensis
TTGTTTTTCTGTAGAGTGCTGCAACATTGGAGTTTCCCAATTTGGGATCAATAAAGTACATCTATCTATCTATCTATTTTACAGTTGGTTTACATGCTATGTATTCATGTGCTGCAGTCAGAAGTCAGGTATGTGGTAAAATAAAAAATAGCCCCAAGCCTGTAATAAATGAGTCTGAGCATTTCAGATTTATATCTTTCTTAAGCTTGGTCATTCAGATCAGAGAAGACAGACATTTTAAAAATCTTGTTAATGCTCCATTACATCTGATATCCTCACTGCTCTGTAATTGGCAGATATATAGGTAATATATAGGAAGGCCGCTTGTGTATCCTCATTATAGGCAAAAATCGGTTATCCTTCATTAAATATAATCCAAGGTTTGAGCAACTAACGAGCAGACTGCACGCATATAAACACTGGAGTGTGCTCCACAGTTATCCACACTAGTCATGTGTATTTGGCCAGCCAGCACGCCTGCGGCTCTGGACCCCCCGAGGCTCTGAAAGTCCACCCTGTAACACTGGTGGTATCTCCACTCTGGAAGCCAGAAACCTGCCCGTCCTCCTCTTCCGCCCTGTGTTTGGTGCCTGGAGCACTGGCTGGATTAACATCCATGAAGAGGCCTGTCCAGGGCAGGTATCACAGCTGCTGTGCTAGGGGGCAGGGCAAGGGCATACTGATTGACTGGCATCTCCCAGAGACACAAAGCAAAGGATGTGCGAGAGGTCTGTGTGACATGCTACGAGTGTGGAGTGTCTGTTTCTGTGTCTGTCTGGGAGTGCTTGATTCTAGTGTCCTGATAATCCAGCATATGAATCACATACTGCTCCATCTCCCTCTCCGTCTCCTTCCGTATCAGCGCACATGTGTGCATCTGTGCAAGTACATGTGAGTGTGTGTGGAGACTCTCCATGGAGCTGACTGTATATCATGTAGCTCTGCAGGCAGCCAGATGCCCTTGTACAGGACACCCACATCGGAAATCCATCCACAAGAATGGAGATTACATTGGAGACG
The DNA here is from genome assembly GCA_029783645.1 of Ctenochaetus hawaiiensis. NCBI lineage: Eukaryota > Metazoa > Chordata > Actinopteri > Acanthuriformes > Acanthuridae > Ctenochaetus > Ctenochaetus hawaiiensis. Next base: position 2,757,034 of record JAPZDY010000016.1, read on the forward strand.
ATTGGCCACCGGCCATCTCGCTCTCCCTCCCTCTCACAGAAACCTCTCTCTGTCAGGCTAGCCTCATTCCGTTTTTCATTAGGTAACTTTAGATGGATTGTTCTCATATCCACGGGCTGTCTTGAAGCAGATGGGGAGAAGAAACTGCTCTATGCACTCTTACCCTGTAACCCTGTGCTACTAAATGTAAACTGTCCAAAAAGTTTTAGAGGAAAATCTTTGAAAAAAAAAAATTATATTTCGGTCTGTTTCAGTCTTTTTTTTTTTAAGTGTGTCAGTATTTTGACAGCAAACAAAATAAGAAAGACTGCCAAGAAAAATAACAAGTTACTTCAGAAAATGCTTGAAACAAGTTGATTTTTGAGGTAATGTTGGTGCAGAACCAGAATTGTTCTCTTGTTTTCAGGGTTGAAAAAGGGAAAAGATCTTAAAAAATGGATACAGTTTACATGAAACAATGGAATTTTTTCACAGCATAATAATCTCACCTAACTCAGGAAAAATTGCAGACAAGTTGTTACAAAAGAAGGCAACCAAAATCCTTTGTTCAATGTACACACATCGCCTCCTGCTCCTGTGGCATGCATTTGAAACAGATAAAATCTGGCTGTTTAAAACGAACTCGCTCATCTTTCATCTTTCCCGCAGTTATCAATCATACGCACTCGTTTTTCTTCCCCCTCTCTCCTCTTGCTCTTGACAAGATCCTCACCACCTTTCATCTTGGCCACGGTGGATATGTGGCTGCTGGAGTGAGCAAGAGAAAGCCCCCCCCCACCACCACCACACACACGCACACACTCATGTGGAAATCAAAGTTGTCACTTTTCTAATTACCTAAAGCAATCTTTTCCCTCTCCTGCTCTGCACTACTTAGCTGTCTCTTTCCCTCTCTCCTCATCCTTACTTTCTTCACTATTTCTCTGTTCTCTCTCTCCGTCATCCCATAGCCACAGGCCAATAATTGGAGATACCTTCCAACTGTGCAGGATCCAATGAAAAAGAGTCACCGAGCACCCGAGGCCCAATAAGAACCCACAGAAAGAGGAGGAACTATCACCGGTGACAAGTGCCAGAGCTGGCTGCCCTCAATTAATGCTTCTGACTTTTTTTTTTGCTGTGCTTTGCAGGGTATAATGTCAGATAGAATAAAAATCCGAACTATGAAAAATGTCGGTTATGCATTAGATCAATGGCCTAAGATGCCTTGTTGCTAGTTGCACTTGCAGTTTTTTTTCTTTGGACTGTTATTAGACAAGTGTGTCATTAAATACTCCACCTGTTTAACACTAATAACTAAACAAATTAATTATGTGTGAACATGAAGAACATGTTTCATTTACTTGTTAATTCAACATAGATTGAAAGGACTCATTGAGTTTCTTCATGGTATCAGTGATGCCGTTTGAAAAGTCATGCCCTTCTTTGCTTGGGATGGAGTGTTAGAATTATTATCTGTTTCTTAAATAAAATATCATTTAGAGCAGTACAAAGCTGAAACAATTAGCTAATTTTCAAAAAGGTTAAATCACAGAAGAATAATCTGCAACTATTTGAACAATTGACAAATATTCCAAATATTTGCTGATTACCCTCCAGTGTGATCACCTATTTTCATGGCTAGTTGTGAGAGAGTCATGATATGAAATCAAAAGAATTTGTGTAAAAGCACTAAATATCCATTATTATTATGACAGTCAGCACAGCTTTCAAATTTGGGAATTTGTGCCTATTTACACAAATGAGATTGATTACATTTTATGATTATTTCCGAAAATATTTTTTCGTGGTAGTCAATGCAACTTTTAAATAATGTTTTTGTCTGTGCACCAACTGCTGTTGATAACAATTTGTTAAATTTTCTTAAACATCTTTCTAGCGACAGTCACTAAGACAATGTCCTCCTAAAATTACCCAAAGTACCTTTTTTGTCCAAACCTAGGAGTTTAGCTCAGCTGACAGTCCTGCTCCCTGTAAGTCCTGCACAGTCTGTTAATGTAGTGCATTATTCAGCCATACAACTTGTTGCAGGCATAAAATACAGTTGTGCTGAGTGTAACTGAAAAAAAAAGAAATACAAATCCATTTTCACAAGCCTTATAGATTAAATTTTGCGTGAGGCTGTATTACTTTAATTAGTTTTTAGGATTTTAAAACTGGGTATCTTTTGTTTCTGGACAAGATATAGAAGCTTAGACCCTGTTCAATCCTATTGGGTATTTTGTTTCTTTTTAACTTCTTTTATTTTGAAAATGTAACTGATTAGTGGAGAAAATAATACATAGAATAATGAAAATTAAAGACAATTAGTACCTGCAGCCAACTGAATATAGAAGCAGATATACTGGATTTATTGTGTAATTATTAAAATATTGTAACTATTCAGGATGGAGTCAATTTTTAATATCTTATGTTCTGATGACAGTTTATTCCATGATGCATCATATGGATTGAAAGAGGATCTCATAATTGCATAATGTTAAATTATCATCCATGAAGTAACTTAACAGTAGCTGTCAAACAACTGCTGAAGTAAAAAGTTTGATATTTCTACCTTAAATAAAGTAGTACGAGTTGAAGTGAATGAGTTTGGACAATTTGTGCATTAAAATGGAAATTCTTCAATCATGCACAGCTAACCAAAAGTCTGGCTTACTTATAGAACTTAAGTGCTCTTAATTTCCCTGCTGCCTGGTATGTGGACTTTTGCTATCTGTAATGATAGCTCGGCTGATTTGCACCGTTATGCCCGCTGCTGCTGCAGCAGCTCAAACAGTAATTACCTTAAGCACCACTGATGACAAAAAGCACTATAAGCTAACAGTTAAATGAGCTTAGTTTACAGTATGTAGAGGTGCTTTAAGATGGTAAAGACATGTTTCCTGCCAATCCCGACATGAGGCCACTCTGTGCTCTGTGCATCGGCCTGCACACTAATCTATCATATTCTGCTCAGTGGACCATCAGAATCGCATTGGGCTGCTTTGATACTCCTAGCTTGGAGGCCCGAGCGAGTGGAGTGAAATGTAGTCCATGCTCAGCTTGAGTCCATATGCCTCCAGCCATTTGTATGACTGTGTTGTTTTGTGGAGTGTTCACCCTGCTCCTGTCTTAATCCTGTTGCTTTCCCCTACTTTTTCAAATTTTAACCGGCACTGCTGAGTGCTCTCGTAAGGCTTTTGCTAAGGGGGAAGAGGGGAACGGATCTTCTAGGCTTCTTCAACGTCCCCTCCCTACATGTTCTCTTTATCTTCCTTGCTTATTCATGGTTGATTTTCTCTTTCTCTGAGTGTGGAGGTCGCAAAGACACAGATGGATATCTAGAAACACTGGAGACACAAAAGCAATGATATAAAGGGTAGGAGGGAAAAAAAAAAAGAGTGCAGCCGAGAGCTTTGTTGACCCCTTTTCTTAGACCATTTATCTGAGGAGTAAGAACATCTTAACAGCTCAGTTGGAAGAGCTGGAGCTGACCTCGCTGGCACAAAGACTCTCTCCTCCTCTGTGAATCCACGTTTTCTCTTCCCTTTTTCCTCTCTCTAATCGTCAGCCTTCACGCTGAACCGATCCCCTAACTGCCTTACAGAACGAAAACAGGGAATGACAATAGCGCTCTCTTTGTACTTTGTCTATCGTTCCTCTTTTTTTTTTAGCCGGCCTTGATTTATGATCTGTGCTAAGTGGTGTCTTGATTCACTCAAAATGAACACTGTAGTGTCTCCGTGCATTTCCAGTAGCAAGTAATTTTATTAGCAAGTAATGTTTGTAATGAAATTATTTCTTGCTCATGTACAAGGCTACATTGTGCGTGTTTTTGTCTCTGCCTTCAAGTGAGGGGCGTGCATGTGCTGTCTGTTACTGTAGCAGCCATATGTAATCTTCCCCGCTGTGATGCAATCCAATTTGTGAAGTACTTATTATTCAGTAACATGCAAAGCCTCATCCATCACAGCAGTGACAGCAGCTAGCTTCCAGCAGGCATGCTGGATCTCGCCATCCTCTCTCTTTACCCACACAGCCTCACCCTCTCTTCATTTCTATTCTCCTTCAGTCCATCATTTTTTTTAAGCAATCCATCCCAAGCACTTTGCTATAGAGTACTTTTGCTTTTCCTGTCTTCATCTCCCCTGCTGTCAAGCCATCTATTGAAGCATCGCTGCCCCACCCACCGCTACTTCCTCTTTTTAATTCCACTCAACCCGGTCCCAAACTAAAGCTAAATGACAGCTTTGTGGTGGAATTTACCGGCAAAAGAGAAAAGAAACAGGGAGTGTGGGAGAAAGACTGGGCACTGTGCGCTGTCATTGGTTATAATGACACAGTTATGAAGCAGCAAAAATGTGGTAATCACAGCCAATACGTTGTGTTGGGGACGATATAACTATGGTTGTAAAAGGTATAATGATTATCTAAAGCCTGGGGGGTTCAGCAATGAAGTTCAAATGTCAAGTGTGGCATAAACCTGCAGGAAATGAACGGACCTTTCTTTTTTCTGCAGCTCCCTTTCTTACAGTAATGTCATAATTACCTGGTGAATTACTATAATAGCAGAAAGTGTTAATATGAGGTGACTTGGCAATTTACAAAATACACAAATAGTGTAGATGATAAGCTGGAGGCTTTGTGAGAGACAAAACAGAGAGACAGGTAGACATGTATTACAAAAAAAACATCCACACACTCACAAACGCATATGTTCTGTCAAATAAACTAAATATAAAACCATAGAAAATACCACAGTAAATAATGTAAATCATTCGAACAAAGACAAACACCGACAAAACACACACACCCAGACTACAGTAACACACACACCACGCACTGTCAGATATGTACAGTAAAATACACAAACATCCCTCCACTGCTAAGAGACATTTTTCCCTCTTGAAGCACTTTCTTTCTCCTACTCTTTTTCAATTCTTTTGGAGGCAGCAGCTGCTGGAAGGACGACTGACTCCTTATAAGAGGGGATTAATGTTGTAAAAGGCCCCCACTCACTAAATCTGACCTCCCCTCCGAGTGTGTGAACTCTGTCATCAGTTAGGAGGTGAAGAGGAGGGTTGGGAGAGCTGCAAGCAAGCAAGCAGCCTGTCTAACAAAAGAGTGGAGGAAACTTTAATGTGAAACAAAATTTGATTAATTTTGGCTTTTAAAAATACAATTATTGATAGATTTGAACTGTTGTTGTTGCAGGCTGATTGTTGAATAATTCATTTTGGATAGACAGCTCAACAGAAAATCAAATTAAAAAATGGTAAAACACTGTCTCCTCTGCATGATCAGCAAGTGAATTCTGGGAAACTCACAACAGCAATGAATACAAAGAGCTACATGTTTTCAAAAATACTTTTGAATCATTATTTTTTTTTATCTCAATCTCACAGATATATCAATCAGATCATTAAAGTGAAACTATGCAACTTTTTAAAAAGGGGAACACATTCTAATTTTTCCCCAGAGCAGTAATTTAATAGCAGTGAAAGTTCTCATTATTCAGTTTAATTGACTCAGTTATTTTTCACCACAGCTTTACTCTGTACTATCTGATTAATGTAAAGCATGAAAAGTGAACAAACGTACTCTGTTACATTATAGGGCAAAAATATGCAGTTAGTGCACATGTGCCACCGTCAGGTACTGTTACCTTCTGTCACGCAGTCTTGCTTTAATTAATTTTCCACAAGTTTATCAAGGATCAATGTATGACACTGAGGCAAACAACCCTTGATACTAATGATACTCATGAGATTATATCAACCTCAGTCACTTACCAAGTATACACACTAAAAAGTTGTAATTTGGTAAAGTCTGAAATTCCAAGGTTTTTAAATCCCTAATGTAGTTTTAAATCTTAAAAAGAAAGAGCTGCTTCAACCCGGCAGTGTGTTTGTCTGAGAAGAAAATCACTTTTGTCATTTGGAGATGAAATCAAATACTTCAGGCCAATGGTATAAGACTGCCAATAAACCATTGCAGACTATGCAATTAGCCACATATTTTCTGTTACCTTTCTCACAGCGGATGACCGGTAAATAAGGGGAATCGGGTGTGAAATGGTACAATTACACTCCGTATGGCACTGTTGCTAACATCTGCCTGCTTATCTGTGGCCAGGTTGAGGTGCTCAGTGTGACACAGAGATGTTTTTATTGAGCCAGTCTGCCATTTTGGGAATGTGGGAGGGCCAATAAATGTTGCTGCGGGATCCACCGGGGGGAAACCTGACACACTGGATTAGCTGGCCAGGTGCTCTGACACTTTTTTTGTCTGCTCTCTGTCCATCACACACACACACAGAAAAAGAATGACACACACAGGATGCACTATGTCATGCACACACAGATAGATGCTTGCACGATTGCACACAGAATCACACACAAAACACCCACAGACACACAGTCCCCGAGGACTACAAACATCACTTCGGGAGGCATCAGGAGACGTGTTGCTTTGCTGTTGAGTGCGCCTGATGCATGACGACCATGTCTGCTGTTAACATCTTGTCTTTCCAAATCATTACCTCGCATTGGCCTTCTGTTTATAAGCCTGCTGCTGGCAAGCCCAGGTCTTCACAGAGGCTGTGCCTGTAAACCAATTCACACACCTCCAAATCTAACACATGCTTTGGACTGAAGCCCTAATTACAGAGCACTTAAATGAGTGTGTGTGACAGAAAATGATCTGAAAAGATAACCCGTCACTGTCTTTCTGAAGTGAAGTGACAGATTTACATTCTCTCTATCATGCCTGCTGTCCTTATAGGGGTCCTCTGGGAATTTTTTGCATTTCTTAGGCCGGGGTCCATGAGAGGATAAATCCCACATGTAACTCTGTATGCACAAAGCAAAAGGGCTCACAACTGCAGTGGCATCCCAAGGAGACTGCTTGATGTGGGTCACAATGGTCCCTTTGGGAAGGGAGATTTCACAGCAAGCCCCACTTCCTTGTTGTGGCTGAGAAACCACACAAATTTGGCACCTGTAACACCTAACAGAATGCTTCATTGGAGGTATCTTTCATGACAGCTTGTTCTGTTTTCTGCTAAATCTAGCTGCATTGACATTTTAAAATTCTGTGTTCCACTGGGACAGCATGGCAAGGATATTGCATAATACAAGCATCAATAAAAGGAAGAAGCTCTGAATATGTAGGGAGCGCAGTGTATTTTGTCCTGTTTAGAGAATCAGAAGATGTCTAAATCTTCAATCTGGGTCACAGGAATTGGAGTCAATGAGAAAGCTCCCCTTATTCCTTTCTCTACAACATATAATCTTGCTCTCACACCTCCAGATTCCCCCCTCATCCCCTCACTTAGTCTTCCCCCTGCGCGTTCCTCCGCCCTTTTGAGCCTCAGCCTCAGCTGAGGTTTTGCTTTCCTAATGTGTAACATCTCCGTTTCCCCAGGACGCCGCCCCACCAGACGATGACGACTGGAACCTTCAAAGCGGATGCCGCAGCCTTCAAAGCAGGAGCCCAAAAAATCGTTTCAGTGTATCTAGCTCACATAAATGAATCAAAGCTATTCTGCATCAACCAAGTACCCCCTCCTCCCTCAGTCCCCCATCCATTTCCTTTCCTTAGTCCCCATAACCTCCTAAAACTTCAGACAGGCTCCAGCCCCCCCCCCCCCCCCCCAAGCTTACTAACGCAAAACTCATTGAGTTCACCAACAAACAACAACAAAATATCACTCTTCAATTCTTGATCAGCAGAGGAAAAGGAAAGAAAGGTTTGACAAAGATAACAACAGAGGCAGGGAGGGCGGAAGGGGAAGAAAATAAAAAGAATAGAATATGGGCCATGCATTAATGCTTCTTGATGAAACCAAACATAAACTTGGATGATGACACTCACTTGCCAATGTAAAAAAAAAAAAAAAAGCTGCTCTGCTGTTATTTTCTGGGCGGTTTGCACTATTGTTGGTTGAAGGCTCCTCTTGGAGCGTGTGCTGTTGCAAAAAGGGCTGCATTTCCATCATAATAACAACTGAAAAGAGTGAACTGTCACAGGACGCTTCCTCTTCTGGCTGTGATGCATGCCCCTCAGTCCAGCCTTGCTTTGCTGACGGATGAGCAAGAGAATACACTTCCCTCAATGCCAAAACAAAGCCTCAAAATACAGAATCACTGCTGTGACAGAGAATGTCAAAGTCCCATTGCTCTATATGTCAACTAGAGTAAATATCATAGCCACATTAGCAGCACTCTCCCTGCTGCTTGAAACAATGACGAAACATGGACAGTGTTTTTAGACCATTGTGATGAAACGCATTGACTTCAGTGGGGATGGTGATTTTTCAAATAATACAGAATGTTTCCAATTTTTGAATGCATAATGCTTAAAAGCTTTGAAAAACCTAGTTATCAGTAATTTGTAATTACCACCTTACACTTACAGACAGCAGAGCCCGGCTTAACTTGGTATTCACCAATGCAAACCTCTTGATGGGAACACAACATTTCTTCCTTTGAACAACCATGAAATAAAGGGAAATACAGTGGAGAGAGAAATTAAGTGAGAGCTTCTACATAACCAAAAATAGCCTCATAAATCAGGCCAAAATAGAATACCATGATTATGGTTAAACAACAAGCGGGGGAATTAGCACATTCCCCAGTAGTGACTCATCGGGTGTTTGCCCTCGTTTAAAGTCTGTGTGTGTAATGATGTTGCGTCTGTGTTTATCTCGGAGCCAAGGCATGACTTCTAAACACCTCCACATATTTTCTGAGCGTGAAGTGTCCTCCCTCTGTATCCTGCTCAATACCCATGCTTATAACCATGCCTGACTGGCATACTCAAATTCTGCTGGCCTCAATTCAAATGCAGGCTTTTACAGTGCCAGGAGCCACAATGGTAGACTAACTGCAGAGAGGTGGATGCTCTTAGATGGAAGATTGCTTGCCTCAGGAAGGCTGCTTGGCTCTTCCTGCCTTCTAGGCCAGAACCTGACTTAATCACCTATAATAATGCAGGCACACTTTAAATATGAATGTCATGATAGATAAACCAGAGCCCTCAAAGAATGTTCTCTAAAAATCACTTTCAGTGGCACACAGGGGGCTGAATTAATGAATAATATTTCTTTTCCTAGGCTCCCTTTTTCTCTCTCCACTGTGTTACCCGGTTATCTGAGAATTAATTTGTGTGAAGGTTCAAATTCCAACATTAGTAGCTCCCACACTCCCCCAGTCCCCAGACAGGGGGCTCTGTTCCTACCTGAGGGGAAACGTTCAATGACGGGCTGGTTGTCCACCTGTAGTGTGGCGTTGCCGCCACTGCGTGTGAATCGCACCACATGGTATTTGCCGTCGCTCACCATCACCGCGCTCTCCTCAATGATTATGTCGTCCGTTCCCACGTTGAAGATCACGCCGATCTTTCCCCGTTCCTGTAGACAGAGGACAAAAAGAAAACACTGTGAGAAGAATGCAGAGAAAAAAACCAAAACTTTACAAGTGCACTTTGAACAAGCTTTACCCTGACATTTGTTACCCTTTAAAACATCACCTAAACTTGAACAGTCTGAGAAAGTGATGCCTTTTTGGAAACAGTTTTTTGGTGTGACTTAAAAGTTCAACCAGCTCATCCCAATTTTTTCTCTTTTTGCCATCCGTTCAAATAAAAAAAAAAAACCTTCCGCAGTCTACCTATCAGATGTCCTGTACCAACATCCTGCTTCCGAAGTAAACACAACATGTCCAGTAATTTTGATCCCAGTTACGTGAGTCATGACTCCTATAAATTACAGCTTTTAACAATGGAATATGAAACATTTCAAACATTTTTTAATAACTGCAAAAAAATCTCATCAAACATCAAATCATCTCCTTTTGAGAATGATTTGTATGTTTTTTTGAGATCCCCTGACTTTTGACTAACTGTGATCATCATGTAAAAATTATAATTTGTCCAGTGCTTTGGATAATTACAGTGTTACATCGCGAGCATGTTAGCATTTAGCTAAAACCACAACTGTGGCTGAGTGTGCATTTAACACTGGGGACAGCATGGCTGTAGAACAGTAATCTTATTTTCACCACAACAACCTCTTTGCTGTCAAAGTAAAGTCTTTTTCTACACCAGAAAAAAATTGCACGAAGCTAAAAACACAGTTCAGGGGTTATATTGAGCACTCTTTGTTAATGACATCCAATATTGTATATTTAACCCTCAATACTTTAAGATATGCTACTGACAGAAGCTAAATTTGAGCTGGCATCATATAATAGCAATAACAGAACAAAAACAAACAAATTATTGTATTTGTGTGTGCGTGTGAATAGATTACTTTAATACAATTACACAGCAGTCATCGAGCTATAACCCCTCCATACTAATAAAGCTGCTACATTGCTGTCAATAGCAGAAAACAAAAATATATTGTCTTTGTGTTTCCAAACAGGCTCTCAGTGCCTGTGTAGTGTGACGATGCTGTGTGCATCACATCTCACACACATCAGCCCGGTGAAGAACAGAGTACTTGCCGAGGGACTCAGGCACCTTTAGTATTCATCAACCCGGTGACCCCCTCCCCTCTCCCATCTATTAGTGTTGACAGCCGCCCACTGTTTTGAGTTTATTACAGTCAACCACCTACTCTACTCTCATCTCCCGCCATCTCTCTGCTCTCCCTCTGTGGTTCCTGTCCTCAGTCCCAGGAAAGGTCAAAGTCATTTACAGAGTTACAGTCTGCCAGGGAGGCATAGAACAAGGGTGAGAGAGAAAGAGAAACAGACAGAGTACAAACCAGACAGCACCATTACAGACAAATTCTCCGTCTGGCAGTAAATCTTCTGTTGCAGTGCTCCTATGCACAGCGGCCACAAGATCCAGAGCAGTTACTGCTTTGTTGCACACACCATTGGCAGGAACACTTCCTGGTTGTCACTTCAGGTCAAGCTCATTTGCACAGGGGGTCACTTACAAACTGCAATCTACCAGTTGCAGCCACAACTTCATTGATTCCATTATCTCATTAGCTATGTGCATGTATTTGCCACCTTCCATATGCTGAGATATTCGGAGGTGAACGTGTGTCTTTCGCTTGCAGCGCTTTTCCATTATTCATGGCTGATTAAGTATTTAAAAAAAGGAAAATAAACCACCCCAATGTTAACAGAACTTAAAATATCAAGTTAATTGAGTAAATAAGTGCAGAGGTTGTTCAGTAAGTTAATGAGCAGTATAATCACAGCTAAATGTATGTGCATTCTAACCACTCTCTGGTGCTGTTTAAAGTGGTTACAGTATTCAGCCAAGGCCACAGTGTGGCCATGCACTGATGACAGCTGCCATTAGGGTATTAATTGAGCATGCTCAAGTGGCGGTGACCATGATTAATGTCCCAGAGGGATCCACAGAATATAAGACATTGAGACAAAAATAAATAGGAATCAATGTAGGAGCACAACAGGAAACGGGCACAGCTGAAGGCGCTCCTACATGAAGGTCAGAACTAAGTTAGAGCAGGATGAGTTTCTCAGAATGGAGCTTGATGGACTGCCCAACGGATGATCTCATTCTGTAAAAGAGGCTTTAACGTATCGAATGGCAAAATCCTTCCAGCTTCTTAGGTGCTTAATCAATTGATTCATGTTATATGGACTGACCTGTGCAGTCTCTGTGCCCGCTCTCCCCATGCATGCTGAAATCCAATATAAAAGAGACATGAAGACATGATTATGAATACTGTCAGAGAGAGATTAATGAGCCGCACATTAATGATGATTTTATCTAAGGTTTGACTAGTGATACCTTTGGGATAATGCAGCAAGAAAAACAAAGTGAAGAGGGTGAGTGAAATGCTTCTGGGATCATCTCCATTACGGCCCACACGCCAGGAAGCTTAGAATAATCATGACACCTTTGCCTGGAGAATTAATTCAATTTGCCAGGGCAAAGCAGAGTGAATCCATGCTATTATGACTGAAAAGCAGAAGGAAGAGTGAATTTGAGTGATATTTACTGAGAGATTAGCATTTGTGTTCCGCAACATTAGGGTTCTTCTCGGTGCTGAGGGAATGTATTGAGCCCATTACAGTGGGAAGCCGCTGGGAACCAGTGCTTTTTTAAAAATGACTTTAGTGTAGCGGTAATGACATTTTAATGGCCATTTCCCTTAAGCGAACATATCTCTGGAAACAGAAGGAAAAAAAACTCCCTGAATGACTTGGAGCAGTCAAGCCTGCAACATTGAAATGAAGGGACTGGTAGGTAACTGACAATAAACCCTGGCTGCTCTTTAAACACCACTGCTTCTAAACTACTGCTTAGCAGCCCTTAATCTGCTGCAGCTGTCGGCTAATGTCAGGACTAAGAATGTTACATTTTGGCTTTTTCATCCAGAGGTTAGCTCATCTTACTCTCCTTTCTTTGGGTCAATCAGTGGTGCAGATAGGGAGTCTATTGTAGCTTAGAGAAAAGGAGCTCTGCTTTATGATGTTTTTTTCAATTACATCTATAAAAGCCAACAGCATCTCTTTGAAATCTTGAGGTCAATTGAACAATCAAAGGTATTCAATGGTAGGAGTCTAGTTTGGAAACTCATACTGACTGAGAATGAGTTTCAACATCAACCAAAACCAATTTTGTTTCTTTTTTTTTTCTTTTTGAGGCAAGTTTCACAGAGATTAACTGATTAGAAAAGAAAGCTAGTCAAGACAAAACTTCCTCCTGAATATCATTATAACTACTCGAGCAGAAACTTGCAGTCCTTGACAAATATCTAAGATCTCGATACAACAAAAAAGATGTTTTCCACAGAGCAGAAACTGCTGATCAGCTTCTCACACAACAGTAAGTTGACACCAGAGTTTAGCTGCCAAAAAAAAAAAAAAAGTTTTTGTGTAATCCTCTCATTAGTGTCTCTCCGTCCTTTTTCTCAAAGACAAAGAAAATTGGCTTTGGAATTCTGTGCAGCAGCCTCAGACCTGAAAGAACGGTGCTAGAATACGGGGGAGCATTTCCGTCTGAAATATTTCAACATGACCTTGCGATGTGCGAGAGCGCGTCGAGGTAAACGCTGCCGGCGAGAGCGGAATAAGAATGAGGCGGCGCCGGAACGAGGCTGTGGTCGGCGTGTGTGCGTCAGGGTTATCAGGCAGCCTCAGAGAGCTCTCACTGATCACGTCGAGCAGAAAAGGAAGAGGGAGCGGAGCAGGAGGAGGAGCAAGGGGCAGAGAGAAACACTGCGCGATAAAAGGATAGAGGGAACCTTGATGATCCTCCAGGGCCTCAAGGTGCTTTGAGTTTAAAGCTCCTTTTGAAGATGTCAAGATCTCGTTTTCTTTTTCGCTGCGCACACACTGGTAGTCAACTAAGACGGGGAAATAAACAAAAGGGGAATGTGAATGCATTTTTGAAGGATTTGTTGCTTGCTTTCTTTTCTTTACAGACAGCTCAATCTTGACGCACTTCTTTGCTAACACCCCCTACAGCTTCATCTCCACGCACATCTTCCTCTTGATCTATTTGCATTTCCTCAATGTCTTTTTGCATTTCCCTCTCAGATCAGATACATGAGCGTCAAACGGGCAAATTAGAAAGGGAACACAACAGGGAAACAATGGAGATGCTGACTGCTGGATGAACAGGAGGCTGAGATCAGCTCTGACTCTGACAGATACAATTGCAGTTGTTTAAATCACTCCAGGTATTTTGCATTTTGCTATATCAACGCGCCTCAAGAAACAGTCCAGAAATGGGGCTGACCAGTTGAGCAGTTTTGCTGATGCTAATGATTTGATGTGACAGATTTTATATTAATAGTCCCATCGGTGGTGGAAATGCAAAATATTCATCAGCCGCTTTCTCATTTCCCTCATAATAATCTATCACAGCCTGTATCTGCTTGAGCCTTACTTGACGTACCAGTGTAAGTATGCGGAGCTGCAGTATTTATTGGCTGAGGAATCAGCCAGTGGAGCAGCGTGGACCGAGAAATTACTGATAAATAGATTTTTACTGGATGCCCAACAAAAAGCAATCAATTTTTTCCCTCTTTTTCTCTGGACACAAACACACACACACACACACAGACACACATTTGGCACCACGTGGCTTAAGGCAGCTAAATATTTCATAGTGTTATAGCTTGAGCAAGCATTTCCACTTAGATGGCAGCTCTCTGCACTAATGTTACATTTTATGTGCCATTTGCAGTCACAGATTGATATTGGTGGATACTTTTATAAGATATCCAGCAGGCTTCTGCAGCTGAGCCACATTTACCATCATATGGTATCTTAGCATCTTCCTTTTCAGGATAATTCTGGCTAATCAGCTTGTCAACATGTATGCATAATGCCTGTGAGAAGAGATCGGCCATGGCATCTGCTACAAGGAGAGCAGTATAACGGGGCTAATCTTCCACTCTGAAACTGCAGCGTTACGTAAGAAGAAATAGGCAGTTGCATAACATGCAGACTCCTCACTGGCTAAATCAGCCGCTGTCCGTTCACCTAATGTCTTCAGAGTGTCTGTGACAGAGAGGGGAAAGATTAAGGGCCAGGCAGTCTTTTTGGAGCAGGAATAACATTCTTTAGCACCCAGATTTCATGTCTTTCCTTCTCAACAGTCGCCTCAGATAACACACGGCTCACGCACGCAGAGCTACATGTGTGTCGTTTTGATTTTGGTGGCAGGGGGGGAAAAAGAGGAAGGCGGTGACAAAAAAGTCACTTTGCAGAGAAAATATGCTTGGTTTCATTTACCATACTGTCTCTGTTCTGCTCAGCCCACTCATTGGTATGTGCTTGCTGTGATCTCCAGCAGTCACCTTGAGAAAGTTGCCTCCCCATCTCCTCATCTTAATAGCACTTTATCTCCCTGTCCCTCCCTCCAACCCTTTCATCCCTTTGACTCTTTTCAGCGACAGTGGTCACAGTGAGCCGTTCTCTGACCAAGAATCAGATTTCATTGAAAAGTGTGAGTTAGACAGATGTGGTGTGAGCATGTGTGTGTGTGTGTGTTTGAATCCATCTCCCATCTGAGCATGAGTCACACCGGGCTTGCCCATTTGTCCCAGAGTACACACACACTGGCAGCAAGCCAAAATACTGCAGAGGGAAGCCACATTTATAATACAGAAGGAGAGGAGGGGGGAAATAAATCAGCCAAATCATCATCCTCTGTAATCCTGATTATGTTGTCAGCTAGCACCAAAACTCTTCATTTGCTCAGTGTCAGCTTCCACTCTCAGCCATCAGAAAAACACTTAAATTGACACATAAACACAAATCTGCACAAACAAACATACAGTTGATTCCTGCTTGATCTGCACCGCTGAGACCATTGATGGATGGCGTCCTTCAGAGAAATGACCATCAGAACTGTAGGTGAGGACCCGAGTCGCGCCTGACCTACCCACTCTCGCCATAAACACACACACTTCTATGCAAACATGAGGACGTCCTTGAGCGAGGTCACGCTGAGCCCCACAACCTTGTTTACAAAGCAGCAGAGAGCTGAAAGACACACACACACACAGACGAACACGCAGCCACGGACATGATTTGTGTATGCATCTTTTCTATTGGCTGTCATTCAATTGATTGTACCAAGTGATGAAAGTAGTATTGTTGCTTTGTGTTCGGGTGAACAGAGAACCTTTTTCCTTAGAAATATCGACTGATGAAGTGGAAAAGGCGACATAGTAAAAAACAGTTGCTTTTTTGCACATCTGGTAATGAAGGAAGTAAAATTAGCATTCTGCCATGAAGTGCTGAAGTAATGAAGCCATCCCACAAATTAAAACCATCATTCACTCTTGCTTTTGCCGCCAATTTGTGAGAGAAATCTGGCTTTTTAGTTGCTCAGTTCTCCATAATGTCCACAAGCTAGTTGCTAACTCCTAGTGGTTTGCTGTTGGCCAGGTAACCTACAGATGGTTTATCAGATTTTTTTTTTTCCTTTTTTGCATCTGCCTACCAAAACACTGAGCTAAAATATCCTAAAAGGCTCCATTGAGCTAAAGTAACTTGCTTTGTGATTGACTTGTGTCTTTGAATCTAAAGATATTAATCAGAACTATTGATGTGTATGTTTTGTAATTGGATCCACTGAGAGGTGAACCAGTGAATTAGGTTAGATGTAAGCTGTAACTCACAAAAAATGGGAAAGGCAATAAGTTTAAGATCCTCCACAAGGACATTTCAAAAGTAACGGTTCATTGCCACCTTTTTTGGAGGTATCCCACTTGCAACTTTCCTAAAAGTCCACTCTCATTTTCATTCTTTTTTAATAATAAACAAATCCACTTTTAAAGAGATAAACTTAAAGCGTTCAACATGCTGCCTGAGCACTAAAATCGAATCGTCATTTACATCTCTGACTCTTCTCCTGCCAAGAGATGACAGACTGCATTTATCCAGAAACACATGTGAAACCTGAAGATTTCAAAGAACAAAGATGTTTCATGTCAAGGTCCTCAAGTCGCTAATGAGAGATGGATGGAGAATTATAAATTAGAGAGAGGAAGAATGTGCAGAATAAACAGAGAACACACAGGTATGAGGAAATCCAGAGCAGGGGAGAACAAGGTGGCTATACAAGGCTATAATAAAAGGCAAAGTAGTAAGAAGTTGAGCTAGATTAAGGGAGAAAAAGTGTGTGAAGGTGTATTCCTCAAGGCAAAACCAGAAAAGGATCTCTGTTACTGTTGTGGTAGAGATCGATGTCCATCTGCCCACTCTTCATCCCTTTACTAAAGCTTAGCAGGCCCAGGCACTGCTGGATATTTGTCAGTTTGGGTGATTTTATATGGGACAAAGAGGCTTACAAGACCAATAAAGTTTTCCATTCACATCGTTTTATCCTTTTTGTCTCTGTTTTTTTTGTATTCAATTATCCTTTGCTTGTACCAGCCCCATATAATCCTTCATCACTTCACTAAACTATAAGATATGGCAATAATCCCTGTATCTGCCACTGAATGTAATTATACCGACTACTTTTCTAGGCACAAAGTGAAGCAGTAACTGATGACAGAACGACATTGTATCAGTGTTGTATTAGTCTTAAAAAGCCAGCGTTTTCTAACTCTACCTTGTTTTAACATGATTTTAAAAATATCTGTCATCTGTGTCCTTGCTAGACTGGTTCCCGACATCTGATTGGTTGCCAACATACCCTTTTTTTTGGCAATTGAAATAGTTGAAGTGAAACCAAAAGGGCAATTCATTCATTAGGTCTTTTCTACCTATTAGAACAATAAGAGCCTCAAAATCAATTTTTGACTTTCTCCAGCAAGGGATGGCTATTGCATCACCTTCAGATGTCCTCCATTAATACTTCTCTCACTCTGGCTTGTACCTTTCCTCTTCTTTTTCTCCTTTTTCTCAATTTTCTAATCCGTCCGCCCTCATCACCGGCTCTTTCACTCCCCAGAGGCTCATTACCGCGTTGACTGGAGTTGCTAACACGGGTTTGGTGGAATCCAATTGATCCACACTCTCTTGTGAATGATCACAGAGAAGAGTTGATACCCCGACTGCTCTGCGGCTGATGGAGAAAGGTGCAACCACTCAAAAACAAAATAGGTTTGTAGATCACTCCTGCCTGGCAGCATAAATCTAGTCAGCAAACTGTGAAATGAGATAGCGGAGTCCTTGAATATTCTGTTTAATCTGTCTTTTGTTTAGTTGCTTTGTACAATAATAATCCTTTCTGACATTGTATGGGTTAATTTAGTGGCACGGTGTTAACTTTACTTCTTACTTAATGCTGGAATGAGGCCAAAAAATGTAGAAAAGCATGAAGAAATTGTCTCCACTGTGTTATCCTCCTAACAGAGACATAGAAGCTTAGTATTTTGAAGATTCAGACGGATTAAAGCGCTTGTAACTTCAGTTTCACTGAAATGTTCTATAGGTACTGTCCTATATCATAAATGCAGAATTAAGAATTGCATAATATTCCATTACCTGTGAATGTTATTAGATTTTTGACCAAAATAAGTGATACAAATGGATTCCCATTCCATTGTTCATCCCTCTGCATCATGGAGTGTAATAGTCATGAATGGGGCCCTTGTTACAGTTATCATAATGATGTTCACTGGCAGGTCCATATATAACAGCCTTTGCAAACATCCACGGTTCAATTTTATTTTAATTTAAGATCTTTTAGTATTTTGCAGTAATGGTTGCATTACGATGAACATGGCTGTGTTAAAACCCTTAAGGAAATAAAAACAAAAGACGAGCCACTTTTGTGAGCAAATAGTCTGAGTTTCTGTTAGAGAGCAGGGCACAGACAGACAGACAGACAGACAGCGGAGGAGACGACGACTTCACTGCTGTCTCATCTCATCTACAGCTTGCACATACGATTTGTCATGCCTGAGTATACACTGCATGAAAACGCCAAAATGGAAGATTACTTCTTTTTTTGTCTTTTTTCTTTTTGATCGGTGTGACTTTGTGTGTAGCTACAGGCAAGACATGTATTAATGTTTGTTTCAGTGTGTGTGTGTGTGTGTGTGTGTGTGTGTGTGTGTGAGCAGCCTGTTCCTCTCCGTCTGGGAGGAGTGAGGCAGGCGGCTGGCCGAAACTAAAGGGAGTGACTGTGACCTTCGGACAAAATCAAGAGCAAAGTGTTTTCTGTCTCTATTGTTTCCTCCACTCCACTCCACTGTCTGTCCTCGCAGCCTCATTTTCCATCTCTTACCTCGTTTCTCTGCTTAGAACCGCAGAACAGAGCTGACTAAGAATAAACAAGAGCATGCATCTGTTTGCTTTTCATTCTTTCCCCCACTCTTCCTTCCTTTGTGGCTGCAAACCACTCTCGATTTAAAACAGCAATGGTACGTATTGTACGGTTTGTTCACAACACGGCGCACATTTTCTGGCATGATAAAGAACAGCTCTCTCTGAAAGTAAGAGCTGTAAAATAAGTGCCACTCCGTGCTTCCATCAAAAGACCTGAAGTAGACGTGTTCCATAAAATGCAGCAGCATGAAAAGCTATACATGTGAGTCATCGGTAGAAGACCTTTACCTGCGTATGCTCTGACAGTAAAAAGAGCGTCTCATTTAATGTGGACCGCGGATGGTCGGATGATCGCTCAGATTGCCCTCTTCCTTACTCCTACTTCTTTACTCTCATTATTCTCTGCCATCATTGGGTCTATATGTTCATTTTCTTTTACCTGTCCTGCTTCTCTCCATCTGTTACCCTGACAACTCTCTCTCTGTTTCTCTCCCATTTATCCTCTTCCCCTCTCCCACTGCCTGTTCTCTCTCTGCCTTTTACTCTCTGTGGGCAGGGAGTGGGGTTAGAGCCCAGTAGAGAAGAACGGCTGTCAAGCACACTGGCTAATATTTGCCCTGCGCTAAACTGAGCAAACATGGATAAAGCGAACACAATCTCTTTCTCTGTCCCTGGCTGTGTGCCTTGTTGTCCTTTCATTCCCTTTCTGTCTTTCCTGTGCGGCTGTAGAGCCGACTGCTGGTTAAGCAGTGCACGCACTATGCACATGTTGTTCTCAAGCAAAACACTGGCTGAAGGATAAATCTGATAACATAATCCGTTTCCTGGTCTATGTCTTTACACATACATCTCTGTGTGTATTTTATTAGTAACAGCTGTGCAATCTAATCCAACAGGCCTGCAGTGAACCATAGCTTTATTATGTTTAATTGCCAAATGACATTAGGTAAGTTTTTTTTTTGCAGAATATAATATATAATTATTGTCAGATTAGTTGCCTCAACACCTCATGAATTACATCCTCTAAAGTTCATGTCTATGCAAGAAATCGTCTCTTTTCATAGCAAGGACGTGCTATATTAAAGGTTTTATATATTCTGTTTATAAATGGGCAAACCTTGTAACTCATAACATGCTAATTCATATCATATTCATGTGCACCAGGCCACCTTCACCCGCGAACACCTCCATTAGAGCCAGGACTGCCGCCTCGGGTCGCTGGACTCACATCTGTCGAGTGGTGCTGAAGAGCTTGTTCTGTTCATGGCTGCTAAGTGACAGCACTGGCCAACACTCCAGGCTTAATACTAATCTGTCCTCTTCTACCTTTGTCTGTGTGGTTAAGAGAGGCCTGAATGAGTTGCTAAGTGTCTATGAGTTCTTGTAGTGAATGGCTTGAAAACAAACTGATCAGACAGTACTTGGAAGCACTTCTTTTTTGAGGTGATCGGGCAAGATTTGAAGTAGTGGTTGAGTACGGTTAGGTTAAATAAAAGATAACATGTACTTCTATATGTGCAATAATTTAAAAGATGTCATCAGGAAACTGAGTAGAAAAATTGTACATGTCCATTTGTGTGGATGCACATGAGATGTTGTACATATGAAGCATTTAAAGTTAGAGAAAACATCAATCAGCTAACTGAGCTGTACATTTATATCACGAGACCCAGCAGCCAGAAGCAGAAAGAAGCAACTGCAGATCAGCTTCATCACATTCAGCCCAAAAACAACACTGACTAAACTACAAGGTTGTTAGTGCTGAGCAAACAACAAGGCTACAAGTGAGGAATCATACTAAAGCCAAGTGTTTTAACTTTCATATTTTTGCAATGGATTTGCTTGAAAGTAGCATTCGCTGCACACAAATAGTTTCTTTGTAAAATTTGGAAAAAAAAAACAAAACAAAAAAATACAAAATTGAAAACAACAACACCAACAAAATCTAAATATTCAAGCTTCTGTTTCAGACTTCACAGAATCCATCTTCTCTAAGCCCTGATTAGCTTGACTGCCAATGACACATTAAAGGCAACATTCATGTGAAAGCAGTGTTTCTAGTTTGGATCTCTTTCTGCACCACCAAACACTGCCAAGTTGTTCTAAAACACAATGTCTGAAGCAGGAAATGAGGATGATAGAATTTCAATAAAGCACTGCAGCTTTTCCATACTTTTCAAGTATTGTAATATGTGGCATTTAGTGACAGTTAGTGTATTGTTTTTTAAGTGACAGTACTTAAAGAACAAGTGGTATTCCTTCACTTCATTGCCTTTTCTAGGGGAAACATAACACGCTACATGCATGACTGACCTGCTAGAGTGAAAAATTTATGCAATGTTCATCACGCACAGTGTATGAATTTATAATAACTGTATAATGTTTTATGTTGTTTGTGTGTGTGTTATTCCCACTGCATATTTATATTAATACTCAAACATTGCTGCTCAGCTCAATAAAGACACAAAGTTAATATATGATACATATAACAAGAGTACGGAGATAAAAACAGCATATTTCCTGTCAGATGTGGGAATTTGATTTGCATACAAATATGGAAATAAACTGTAAAACGAGTGAGCTGCATTATAAAGTCAATTACTCCGATTTCTCGAACTGTTGCTCAAAGGGAAAAGGTAATTTGACAAGGGCATTATAGAGAGAAGGCTGTATACGTCCTTATTTATGCAAAGAAAAGTAATGTTTATTAATCACTACCATGATGGTTATGACACTATTTAAATTCTTGCTCTTATATCTAAATTGCTTGTTTAAATTTACAGTCACATGAAAATTTAATGAGCTCTCACGGTAGAATACTGAGATAGAGCTGAAGTGCTTCACTCTATTATTTACTCGTTGAAACTGACATTAATACAATTCTAGCTTTGGTGAGATTTGAAATGTAAGGAACGCAAGCAAAGATAACTGAGCAACCACAATTATCCATTCATTCTCTGTGAATGTAATGGTTAAATGTCTATATATTATTGAGGAGAAAAGGCGGATGCAGGTTTGTTGGGATCAAAGATGTCACTGTATATTAAATAGTAACTAATGATCTCATGGCTGAGAAGCATGCACTTAAAAAAAATGAACCTGGCATAACATCATGCAGAAAATTGAATCATAATGAATAATTAAATGTATGAATTACTTTCTTCTAACCTTCACCCCTGTGTGTCATTGGGGTGAGTGCTTTTATGATCATATATGATGTGGATGAAACATTAACAATGTATTGTTGCAGCCACCTCGAGTTGCAGCACATACGTTTATATTTTCCATGCACGGCTCTCATCTCGTTCTGCTGACGCAATTAGCGCCCGCATGTGTTTGTTGTTCCTGTTTTTCAAAGGCAGAGAACACGGCACTGATGTTGTTTGTTGCTGCATGCAAGTGTTTTAAAAAACATATTTCTTTACAAGTGACAGATACAAAGTTGCTCATAAAGCATAGAGGCTGTCTGTGGCAGTGACGGCTGTGTGCGATTTTTGTTTGCGAGGCGGCATCGCGGTCTTCAAAGGCCTCAGTCTGAACTAACTGAAAAGAAAGGAGGAAAAAAAGCTCCTCGCTGCGTCTCTTCCTCAGACTTACAGCGGGGGTTGTCAGGTTGCACATCTTTCTTTCAACTGAGACCACACAAGATACAAAGTGACAGGGCAAGACTGGACGCACACACACGGACACAAGCACACACACACATGATCTGCTGACAACCTGCACACACCCTCCATGCCATTACTTATCTTTAAGTAAGTATCTGCTAGCAATAAACAGAGCTTTCATGTAGTAAATGTGCAGTGAAAATCTCATCTGTATGCTTTAAGATCAGGTGCAGGATAAGGCTGCTGTTATAATCTGTAATTGCTGTCACCAAATCTAATCAAAGGACAAAAACCAAGAGTGTGTTTGGCTCACTTCCACTGACAATGTGATTTTTTTAGAAAGGGGTCACTAATATAAAGTTAAATCGTTTAACAGAAGGAGGAATAATTTCCCACAACATTCTGCATAATGTTGTTTTTAACAAACGTCTCACAAACAGAAGGACATTCATTGGGGACTATTTTAAGCAGAGGATTTTAGGCGCTATAGAGTATTTATGGCAGCAGGATGGTGACTGTGAGATTACATCAGAAAAAAGTGTGTGTTTACAGTACTGAAGGAACATGTCACTTTGTGCAACAGTGTGGCTCACTGATGGGTTATTAATAGTTGTTGGACAACAGAGGCGCCTACAACACTAAGAAAAAGATATATGAAGCCCTATACACACACACGTATACTATCTTTTGATTAGGATACATTTAGATCTTTCCCTAAGATTTGCTGACAACATGATGAAATGTTTTCTTTAAAAGGACGTACTTTCCACTTAAATAATCAGCATTCCATGTTCCGCTAAGGAGTTTAAATGTAAAATGTTTAAAACTGTGCATGTTGTATAGAGGATCTTTTCTGCAAACATTCGTCAAACCAATGACCACCTTCTGTTACTAACTATGTGGTCACTCCCTTTTTCTTTTCCTATTTGCCACAAAATGTATCCACTTTACCAAGTGTTACTTCATCAAATGTTGGAGATACAGCACTGACTTTAAACTCTCACTCTTTTCATAGATATCATCATTAAAGACATTTTGGTTTGAATGAAAGTGTGCTCGGACATGTGTGGGTGGTCAGCTTATGACCGGCTCCCCCAGCAGGTGATAAACGCTGCTGCCTCGTCAGCCGCAGGTGCTCTTCCCTCTCTTGCTATGTCACCATAGCAACCCTTGTGTGCCAGTTCAGAGCGCCACCGGCAATGTTCGTCAACCGTGATGAATCATGCCCTAAGAAAATGATAGGCCAGTGATATTGAACACTCTCGGTATAGCTTTCAATTTGTTTCTCCAGTCCTTTTTATTTTTTAAACTCCTATCCACTACATACACACATACTGTCTGTGCGGACATACTTGAACAATACCCGACACACACTTGTCGGCAGGAGACGTATGGCCACAACAGAAATAGAGAGCGAGGAATGATTGTGCTCTCAACAAGCAGCAACAATTTTCCTTAAGTGCCAGTCAGCACACACTCTATGATGGACTGAGCACGTGCGCACACGGTCACACACTCAGGTAGACACACCACCCATACAGATGCATGCACCAGCATCCTCTCTGTTAATAATTACAGCATCAGTCTTAACCCAGCCGCTCTGCCACTACAAAGCTTGTTCAACAAATATCTGTTTTTCATTTTAGCACAGAATCATCTGCACTCAAAACATCCTCCCATGGATTTTACTTAAGTGTTGTAAGATGTGTAAAATCACCAAGAAGAAACAGAAATTTAAATGGTGTTTACTCACTTCAGCTAACATTTAGTGGGGTTTTTTATAGCCTTAAAACCTATTTTCAGTGGGTTAAGTGTTAACAGTAGAAAGGGGCAGCAATATGGGGCATCTCTATGTTTTTTATCTTTTAATATTAAGCAGAGATGCAGAATTTTTACAGTCATCCTGTGAACTGCAAAGCTTTCTTTACTCAAGCAAAGAAAACGCTGCATACACCCCCACCAGTAAATATCCTGTGCCAACAGGCTTCTACCTTTATTGTAGGCCCGTGTTCCCTGCTTGTTGCTGGCTTCTTATTTTTATGCTAGTGGGCAAGCCCACTTTGGTCAGGTCACTGGAAGGATGCCAGAATTAACTGTGTGCACATATGCCCCTCTGACCGGTGTGGAAATGGAGCTCTCTGGGTGAGTGGATGAGGGGATAGAGGCAAAAAAAAGAGGAGGGTCAGTGAGAGGTCACATCCCTCTGGCCTCTGGTATCCACTCAGGCCTGGCTCAGTGCTGTGCACACACACAGGCAGGTAACAATGGAGGAATGATCATGATGATGAATGTACAGACGCGTATGGGCACCGAGTGACCTGTGCAGACTCAAGCAAGGGTCAGCGCTGATTAAAATGAATCAGTTCAGTGAAGGCACACACACATACACACATAAACACACACACACACAGAAG
The DNA here is from genome assembly GCA_029783645.1 of Ctenochaetus hawaiiensis. Lineage (NCBI taxonomy): Eukaryota > Metazoa > Chordata > Actinopteri > Acanthuriformes > Acanthuridae > Ctenochaetus > Ctenochaetus hawaiiensis. Next base: position 2,781,766 of record JAPZDY010000016.1, read on the forward strand.
CCCTTTGGACCCATGGCTTATGTTTATATGTGTGAGTATGAGAAAGACACGCACACATACACACACACACACACACAGGATTTATGAGGCTGTGTTGTTGGTTATTTACAGGTGGTGCTCTGCTCTATTTACTGTCCATAACTGTGGACTGTTGGCCTAGTTTAGCACTGCTGGGGCAGAACCACTTACTGTACTCTCAGGGCGTGCGTGTGCGTGTGTGAGTGGAAAATGTATGCCCCCCCCCCCCACCCGCCAGCAGCTCCAAAACCCACCTCCATATAAATCCAAGATGATTTAACGTAAGCCCCTATTTACTCTCACTCCTTATGTGTCGCCTGCTTCACCGCATATCTCTGAGGCATAAAACATGTACGCCAAACCACTCTGCAAGTTCAAAGGCAGAGGTAAAAAAAAAAAAAAGCATATAAAAAAAGAAGTCATACATCAAATATCAATGGCAGGGCACCCCAACACCTTCCACTTCTCTCATTATGGCTTTGAGGAGCGTGGGAGTGCATACAAGAGCCTCCTCACTTGATACTCAGACATCACCCACTCTCACCTGCTCGCTGCCTTCCCCTCCGAAAACCCTAACCAGACATCTTATCAGCCAATCAAGCAGACAAACCTTCCTCAGACTACACACCTCATCACTCCTCCCAAATAAATGTCCTCAGCGGCGGCAGAGGGACGATGGATGAAGGGAAGGATTGGAGAGGAGAGAGGATAAGAAGAGGGAGGGCAGAGTGAGCAAATCAGACGAGGAGGGGGG
>JAPZDY010000016.1:2782637-2806044 GCA_029783645.1 Ctenochaetus hawaiiensis
GGATGAAGGGAAGGATTGGAGAGGAGAGAGGATAAGAAGAGGGAGGGCAGAGTGAGCAAATCAGACGAGGAGGGGGGTGCGAAAAAAAAAAAAACTTTCACTCAGTCCACTTAACAGGAAAAGGCCCACAAATACCAGTGATTTAAACTCTAAAATGAACATTCACCTCTAAAACGCTCCACGTTCATGTCTCCTCGTACACCAAATGAAAAGGAAGGACATTTTGAAGTAAAAGAAGTACAGCAGCGTTTTACCCTTGAATCAGCTTAATGTGAGCTCGCTGAAAGCTTAAACACCCAGATGTTACATAAATTAGGGTATGTTACCTGCGCTACCTTTGCTTTTTCTGCCATTTTTTGGTAATAGCTTTTCAGAGTATTTACAATCTGCAGTTACAAAACTGTACAGCACTTTTTTTTTTATTGTTTCAGTGGAGTCAGTCTTTCTTGCACAGCATTTTTACTGGATGTAATGCAGGAAGCCAAACATGGCGCATGCATGCATAATAATGTCAGTCCCTGTTCATAATGCTTAAATGAACAACAGTGTAGACTGTTGACACAATTAATCTACTCAGGTTTGTCAGACTGCACTGCAAATGGATAAACCAATTCCCATTTGAAATTTATGCATTTCTCACTGCTGAGCTGCTGCCTAGAGGAGTGTTTGCTGCACCTTTTTTTGGTTGATAAATGTCTAATCTTGAACAAAACTCAAGGACCTGATTCATTGAAATGCCAATAAATGGGGACTGAAATGTAAAGAAGTTCTCTTTCCTATTCGCCCACCCTGTCAAAGGACAAGAATGTCTATAATGGACAGTTCTGTCTCTGAATTGTGTTTAAGTACAAGATTTTCTCTGCTTAATACCAACAACTTTGACAGTTTCTCCTTCCCATTACAATATCTGCTCATGGCAACTAAGTCGGTGTTAAGGTACAAGCACATCCCACACCTTGACCTCAGACTCTTACGTTCAGCCTCAGTGTATAAAAGGCTCAATATTTACTGTATTGGCAATAACATTGGCATTAGACGTACATAAAGAGTTATAGAATCGTTCAATGTCAGCCTAAATTACAGGGTTAACTGGGTTTTGACTGTTTGCTCATGAACAACTGATGTTTGTCCTGTTGCTGTGCCATGTTCATATAATATTTTAATCTTGTCAGTCTACATTTTTGTATGAAATGTCGCCTGTTTTAATCTTATCATTGTGGTTTCAAAGAAAATAACCTGAATTATGAAAGAAAAAGATTGCTCTCGTTTCTACTGTGTATATTTGAGTCATCTGTTGGATTACAACAATCATGTGACCCCTGTGATTTAGTCTGATCTCCTCCCTATGCGATAGCCCTGTGCAGGAGATGCTGTATGAAGAGGCAAAGACAAACAGAGCAACCTCTAGCTCAGATTTGTGCTCCCTCTTCTTCACGTCACGGCATTTTGACCGAGATCGTGTAAAACATGTGAGCATGCATGCGGAAAATTTTACAAGAGATTTTGTATGAGGGCTCGTCTCCATGTATCGAGATGCACAAAACATGCAAGCGATGACAGGCCATAGGCGACTGTGTGCTAATGTGGGCTGAGCTTTCCACAGTGTGGATATCCAAACATGCAAACATTACTATTGTGTGTTGTGCTCGGACTCAGAACAATGACATCGTGCATGCTCTCCACTGACATCTAGAAGTAATTGAATTAGAGAGCCATGAATACTTAATATTTTTAATACAAGACCCTCTAAAGGCCATGCTTGGGACATAACATGAGGGCCACTGAGTTCAGGACAGTATGTTTAGTATGTAGAGGTAATAGGTTAGAGAAAACAAATTTGACAGAAACACAAACGGCACGCTCTCTTACAGATGAGATCAGTGTCAGGTAGGATGCATCACGCCGTAATACACTCAGCTGAGGCGATGGAGTCTCTGTGACGAGTGACAGGGCTTAAGAAGATGAGCGATAGAATTTAAAATGATGCCAAGAAGAATCCCATGGGAAAAGCTGTGAACCATATGTGAGTTGAATTTGCTTGGTGGAAAATGAAAGGTATAGCCTGAGGTAATATTTGATCAAGAGGAATAACAGCCTGTACATGTTTTGTAAGTAAAAGAAGTTAAGATTCAAACTAGCTGCTACAATCTAAGAACTTGTTTATCCATCCTGTGACCACTGGGGTTTAAGCTCAGTTTAGATTCTTGTCTAAGAGGAACATGCCCACCCGGACAGCTGGCTATTAACAGTATGAGCATGTGTGTGTGTGTGTGTGTGTGTTGTTGTGTGCCGAGGAGTTACAGAGAGAAAAAAAGTGGGAAGAGACTTGAGCCGACAACTTCGCCAGCACGCATCATCGCCTATCTTACACACGAACCTCAAAATATCTCAACCTCCGCTTGAGCCTCGCGCACCTGACACCTGCCCCCCGCTGCTGCAGCCACCCCCGACACACACCACCTGCTGCCTGCTCACACGCACATGCTGATAGATTAAGACAGGAACACACACATGCGTACAAACAGCCTGTTAGGGTTGCTGCACGTATGAGGACCTTCTGTTCTGTTGCCTGCTTTCATTTCATGAAAAGTGACAGATCATTAGAGGCGTGTTATTAGAATCAATATCATGTTGCACCTCAGAAGTTAAGATGGAATCCTGAAGTAGCCCCCATAATAAGTTTTTACAGCCAAATATATAAAAACATGCCCAAACTTTTCAAATAGAACCCATTAATATAAAAACTTGAAGGGCTGGTGGTGTTTCCTGTATTACAGGCTCACTTTGTGAGAACAGCATATCATGTTAAAACACGAACTTTAACAGCAGTTTTTGTTGTGTTTTTATTTTAAAATTGATTCTTTTTTGCCATTTTAAAAGAATGTGATAACTAATTTTCAATGATGTTTGACATTTTGCATTCAAAGCCTGCCAGAGAGGGAGGGATAATGCCTTTTGAGATCCTGAAATGCTTTTCATGTGAAACACTGTGCAGGATGTGTTGTGTTTCACTGAGAGCACCTTGAAATCGATAAAAAAAAAACCTCTGGAAAAACAGAGCTAATTGCAACTAGTCTGAGACCAGACATTACTTTGTTGTTCTGCTGACAGAATGAATCCTGTGGAAACAACAATACCCTGGTTTTCTTTGACCCAATAGCTTAACATAAAGGTAGAAACATTTATATTTCACTAAAATGAGACCAAATATAGAAACATAAAGGACATTTTTTGATATTTTACAATATTTTCAGCGTCTTTCTACCCTTGTGTGAAACATTGCTTTGTGCTGAAGAACAAAAACATGAAGCTACACACATCTTTTCACTCAGTCGCGCAGAAGTACTTGCCCCACTTGCAAGTAGCCTACATATTGAGGAGAAGTGAAGGCTAATGGGGAAGCTTCAGCACGGAGTGGAGCAAGGGTATCTCAAGAGGCGATAAACAGAGGCAAAAGTATAAAAAGAGGAATGGAAGCGGATGCAAAGAGACAAGAAGTCAATGAGCGGAACGCCACGACCGCACTCTGCCTGCTCTCCAGCATCCGAGAAACAACAAACTTTTCCTCAGCTTGTTAATTGCGGTGGCATTGGCGGACGTGTGTGTCTCTTTCTCATTAATCCATTTCTTAATTACAGAGCAGAAGGAAAATGCAGAACTGCTTTCTCCTAATGAGCCTTTCTTTCTCCAGCCTCCTGTCTTCTCACTTCTCCCCCTGTCTGCCTCGCTCTCTGTTTCTCGCCGCACCTGTGTCTGTCTCCCCAGTGTTGTTTCATGCAAGTGCCAACCAAATTCTAGGCAAACTTTCGGGAACATTGCACAACTGAAATACTAATTGGGTGCATTTTTATCAGCTAGATTGATATGAATAAACATTTATTTCATTTCATCTGTAGGAAGAAAGGTCTTGGGCATGGTTTCAGCCATTTTTGGTATTTGACTCAAGGCCAAAATGGTCATACGACCAAAACTAAGGTCATTCACAAAAATAAGAGCATGTAGAAAATGTTTTTCTGCTCTGTTGGAAGCCTGTTATGTAAAAATGCTAATTTGCTATTTTTTTGCTAAAAAGAAAACGTCTTTTTCTGTCACATCTTAATCATCAAAACACCTTTCTATGCCAATTAAGCAGTCACATTTTTCTTTTGTGTTATTGAGGCCATTTATTCTTCTGCTAAGTTTCCAATCTCCTCATTCATTTATATGATTGAAAAATCTAAATTTGCATAACTACTACCCAGCTGCCTCTTGTCTCCCTGCTTCTTTTTCTTCTTGTTTGTGTCTCTCTTGAACTCTGTCCTCCTCTATTTATCTCTCTTCCAGTCTCAGTCTCGGTCACTTCCCTTGTTTCTGTTCCTCTCCCTGTAGCGAAACATTAAGTAATTACTTGTACACTGCCCGCTTGGGTGTAAAAATAGCATTTTTGCACAGCTAACAGCCTGTCATACAGCAGAAATATGTACTTAGCTTGAAAACTTGCATTCATGTTACAGTTTTTAGTCCTTTAGTGTGTGTTCAGTGCAGCTTTTATTCGGCTTCAGCAGGCTGAACAGACGCTCTTTCTGTGATTATGGATTTGCTGCGACGATGTGCATTGTACAGTTCATTTGGTCTAATAAACACAAAACTCGATTGATGATGATGGGTGTGTATGCGAGTGTGTGTGTCTGTGCGTTCCTCGATCACAGAGATAATGCATAATGGAGATTGATTACTGCGGCACTGATCAAGGCAGCTGATCTGGTATGTTGCTGTGTGTCTGTCAGGGCCGAGTTAGAAATGTTTTACTGAGAGATGTTTTCATGTCAGAGGCTCAGTGTACATGTTTAACACTTGGCTGCTCTGCTCCTGCCTGGTGAGGCAGTGACTTTCAGAAAAGTGGCAGGCAGGGAGGAAGAAGTGGAGGGAAAAATATAAAACACTGATTGCTGCCTCTGCCTTGACTCTGCCTGAATAGGAAATGAAGCGACTGGCGCATACAAATATGAAAGGACACACTCACACACACACACACACAAGATCATGCACTCATCATGACGACAGGATATGACAATTGGAGCCAAGGCCAACACACACACACACACACACACAGGCACAAACATTTCACCCATAGCTTTCTGAGGTGATGACGAGCATGAGATAAAAGACCTATTTCCAGATAACCCAGATGTCTCAGATCTTGCACCATACTGTAAGTGTCCTGACAATGTCTGCATGAGGGTTTGTGCGTACACACGTGTTGGCTTCCTTGTTTGTGTGTCAGAGATAATGTCAAATACTAAGACAGCACTGTATCTGAAGAGTGTGTGTGTGTGTGTGTGTGTGTGTGTGTGTGTGTGAACGCAGTGGCGTAGTGTTTGTGCCCTTCAATCTGTTTGCTTGCTGTTGCTGCTGCGTGCTGTGATGTGTGTACAGTATATGCCTCCGTGCGTGAGTGTGTGTCACATTAAAAAGCCTTCTCTCCTTATCTCTCTATGCGGATTAGAGTGCATAAGCTAAGCCTGGGGGCTCTGATTCCCCATATCAAACACTATCAACAATCGCTGGACGGCGGCATGGAGCTCTCTATTAAAGACCCTCTCATATCTTACAGACAGCTATCTAGCAAAGGTAATGGCCCATAGATATCTCACTGATTTGATGCTGCTAAAATAGGATTATTTAGTTTCCTTGTGATTGTTAAAGAAAAGCAGGACCCAATAGTCCTTGAGTTGTAATAATAGGTCAGTTTGATCAGCAATATTTACCTACTTTGAATACATTTCTGAGTAAAGATGGGAACAAAATTAAGCCACAAACTTGGCATCTTTGTTATACTCTAGTCAGAATAATGGATAAATTGTACACATACACTTTAAAGTCAAAAGAGTTTTGCTTCGTCCAAGAGAGCTGGTTGTGGGAAGCAATTTGGTAGCCTGGCATGTAGTGAATTAAACAAAAAGTCAGCCCTCCAGACAGGTGAGATTATCCTCACCCAGTATACAACCATCACCTTAGCTGTATTGATTTGCAGTTTTAGCTCATGAAAAGGAAGACTTATTTGAGATATGTTTAAGCAGGTAGGTGAACTTTGAAGAAATTAGATCAATATCCAGAAAGCACTCATGATTTGCCAATAAAGACTTATTTTAGAGCATTTACAGGATCTTCTTCAAAATCAATCTGCAGGGCACTAATGTGAATTTTGGCCCAGGTTCTGTAATTAAGCCGAGCGACAACAACAGAAGACAACTGAGCTGTTTTTTTTAGCAACTAATGGAAGCTGCAGGCCCGAATCAAGTCTCATTCAGTGGAGGTTGAGTTGTAACCTCAGAATACCACCTTCTACAGGGGCCAAAGTGATCTCGACATTACTGTGATTCAGAGGTTCATCCTTAAGCTAATGTTGCCTTCTGGCCAGACCTGGGGCATTCAGTGCCCAAGGCGGAGAGAAAACACATTTTTCGATTTTGGTTTAGGTTGCCTTTTTTTTTTTGGTGAGGCGCACATCTACAGCGTGACCCTTTTTCCTGGACAGCCGATGATTCAAAACACCTCTCTTTTTTAAATGCAAAGTGAGGAGGGAAGGAGATGAGGTGAAAGACGCTGGCTTTAAATCCCCCGGGGGAAAAGATGTTTTTGTGGAGTCGTCTTGCCCATAAGTGGAGACTGACAAAATAGATAAATTCACTCTCGTCGATGCTTCCTGTCTGGGTAGAGCTCCCGCCCGATGAATATTTTAGCATTGCTGTAAAATGTAGGTTTGCTGCACACTAAACTTTTAGGCTTGTCTTCTTTTCGTTCATTTTATGTTGTTTTGCGGAATCTTTTGATAAAACGGGAGAAACTGTCAGATTGACTGACTGGTTTTTGCATCATTGCTTCACTCTCACGCTCAGGAAAGGCGGCGCGTCGTAGGATTGCATCATGAAATGGATTGGGTGAGTTAGATATAGCATAAGACCTGGTTTCTCGGAATAAATAACACAAAAGCTTAGGGATTTTGGTGTATTTTGTCAGCACTAACCAAACAGTTACTAAGCCCTTTCACTGACTTTTAAGTTCAAATCTAGCTCCAAAAGTTACTCAATAAATTCTGTTCTCACTGCATAAGATGTAGTTATTTTGTGGCAGGCGAGCGCTCTGAAAATACTTAACTAAAACAAGACAAAGGCAAAGTGCCTGCGGATATAAAGAGATGCTTTTGATGCTACTTTTCCTGCAGAGATATTTCAGCTGAGGCTGAGTGGACATTAATGGCGACTTGAATGTTTTTTTCCATCTGCATTATGATTCTCCTGGGAAGTGCAGGTCCAGTGATAAATGAACAGCCACCTGGGAAATATTGGAGCCGATGGGAGACATTTTGGCTCCATTATTCTCAATAAAAGCCAGGTCAATGACGCACCTCCCCTCCCTCTCGCCCTCGTCCCTCCTCCAGGTGTCATTAAAAAAGGTCTCGGTGAGCGGGGCAGGGGAACATCATTAGCTCAGAGATGAGAGAGGGGCCGCGGCGTCCTGAGAGGAATGCAATGATGTGTGTCTTTGAATGATGCTCATAAGAAATATGGATTTTTTCCCATGAGTTAGAGCTTTGTGTTTGTATTAAGTGTGTGTGCATGTTTGTGTGTGTGTGTGTGAGAGATAGATAGTGTGATGTGTTTGAGGAGGAGTTTTGTCAGGAGTTATTGGGTCTCTTGTCAGTGTTTTGATTAAGTTCTCTCTTCTCAGCTGCACATTGGTGTTGATTGCAGGTGCTCGTCTACGTAATTGTAGTGGCACGTTCAGCGTTGCTTTCCTCACACACTAAACCATGCATGCTCGCTCATTTGTGCATTGTGTGTCACCATTCAGCTGGTGCATCTCTGTTTACGAGGCTCAGTGTTGCCGAGGTTCTTTCCATCGCCAATGTGTCAGCAGTGGTGAATTGTTTTTCCTCTGCAGCCCGTCTCGCTCTGCTGTGGCTGGAGATTGGAGTCCTGACCCAACGTCTTGAGGACGGTCTCTATCTCATGCTGGCATCTGGCAGCCAATAATGAAAGCATTTGAGGTCTTCATCTAAGACCTCTTTCCCTGCTGCTTCCTGCCTATCCCACGGCACTTTTTTTTTTCTCTGTTCAGTTTCATTTTTGTCCTCCGGCTCCGGCTCACTATAGCTTGACATGCTGTTTCTGTCCATCAGTCTACTGGACCTTTAACTGCATCCTCACCGATGGAATGTTCCATCTTGCTAAAGTGCTGGCTATCAAAGAGTTTGCAGTGTTGTCGACAAGTGATGGAATGTGCTTTAAGTGCCAGAGCACGCCGTACATCTCCACTCCTGGACATCCTCATTCCGTGTTGGGAAGCTGTCTCCAGCTGTGGCCTTCAACCTGTCACTTTACTGTACGACATGTCCTCGGACAAGAGTTCTACATGAACACTTTGAAAAGTATTAGCTGAGGATTATGGAAATCTGCCTTGATGCACTTAATGTATATTATAAATCATGTTTTAGAGACGGTCCAGTAATGCCTGGCATTATGCACACAGAAGCTTTCAGAATCTGCAGGACCAGCCAGTGCTGGCTGCTGACAAGAATCCTCACCGGGGGGAGAGAATATCCCCACAGCGCCTGAATTGTACTCCTACTGAAGAAGACTAGAACTGGCAAAAGACAGATCACCTGGCAAGCTAAGCCCCATTCAGGCTCACTTTTATAAATTGCACCTGTCTGCACTACAGAGAGACTGCACAGTCTGTATTGTATCATAGTTCTTATGTCAAAAACATCAGCTACTTGTTCCTCCTGGACATCATTTTAAGTTTAAATACACAAAAATGCTCATCATTTTAAAGCAGTCCTGAATTATTTCTAGGTTTTTAAAAAGCACCATCACTGAATAATTTAAGCTGTAATGGGGTGTTGATATATGTATCATTTGAGCAGTTTTATTCGAATCTGCTTCTGCGTTTAAAGCATTATGTCTCATTTCTCAGTAAAAGACCCCTCTGCTATTAATCATCAGAGGGCATTTAAATTGCAAAATATATAAGAAAAACTGCATTTTATCCTTACATAACATCTATTGGTACATCAACAAAACAAAGGCGAAACATCAGTAAGTCTTATTACTTAAAGGTACAACACAGTTTTTAACTGCTTATGAATTAATGTCAGTTAAACGCTGACGACACGCTGGTGCTCTTTAAGACCTGTATAAGCAGACAAAACCATCAGAGACGGGTTATTCCAATATAATTAATCTTTACACCTACAAGCACGTCACATTTTTTACTGTGCAGTGCTGAGGATCAATTGAAGTGTCTCACAGCCTGAGGAAAGAATCTACTCTGTTGTTAAGTGAATCTGCAGCAGATACTTCTGTATTGCAGGCGACAGCAGAACAACTGGCCTATAACAAGATTTCATGTTGGCCTTGCTGCAAAGCTATAACCTGTCTGTGGCTTTTACATTTAGCTCAATAAAATTACTATTACCAAGTGGATAAATCTATAAGCTGCAGGATTGGTGTATAACAGTATCTTGACTAAATTAAAAAAAGTTTTCTTTGTGTTTCCACCCACAAATTATAGTTATTAATCTCACAAAGCCAAAAATGGTACATTAAGGTACATGAATCCTGAAAAGACCTGCAAAACTAATCGTGCATCTTCAGGTTAGAGGATAGACTGGGTGGCTTTCCCATCTTTTAATTCAAAAGCATGTTGCATCCTACTTGGATTTCAAGAATTCTGTTGCTCAGTATATGGCCTAGAAATGTAAGGAAAGTAATGCTGGGTGCTGGGCTGTGTGAGACCTAACCTCTATAAAAAAAATCCAACATTCCACCAAAATTTATAGCTAGAAATTGAACACAACTACAGTTAAACTGTAATTTTTCTATTGAAAGAGTGACAGGAAATAACTGTTGACAACAGGTGTTAAGTGTACTGGTGTACAACAGTTTAATAGTTAATTTATTTCCTTAAAAATAATATCATAGAAAAATATCATAGCTCAAACTATGTGCATGATGATGCTTTATAATTTCACAATTTAATTTCGAACAGGGCCTTGCACCTCCCCTGCGACAACCCACCTCCTCTCATGCCTGGCGGAAATAATAAAAATAAAAATTAATAAATTACCGCCTTATAGGGTTGATTACAATAATGACTTGGCTACATTTCAAAACACCTCTGCGACAGCTCCAGCCCCAACCGTGGTGAGCTCAGTGTGTTTTGCTTATGTAATAAGCCCCCTCCACCACCACCACAGCTGAAATATGCAATTATCATTTGGCTGACTCTAAAATGCGTTTTCTCGCCTGTGGCCACTCACGATGCTATTTAGAATTTCTCAACTTTAGGCGAGGGAACAGAAAAAAAGCTTTCTCTTACTCTCTCTCTCTCTCTCTCTCTCTCTCTCTCTCTCTCTCTCTCTGTGTCGCTCTCTCTTCTGTCGTCCTACTTTTTTTGGGGGGTGAGCCGGAAAGGAGGAAGGGAAGAGCAACACAAGAGAGGAGGAGGGGGAAGAGGAGGAGGAGGAGGAGAGGATAGATGGCGGAGGAGGAGGAGGAGGAGAAGAAGGATGATAGAAAACGAGAGGAAAGGGAGAGGTTCTGGGAGGATGCGATAATGAGGACAGTTAATTCAGAAACAGGGTGTGAGAGGCAGAGATTAGCCCGCTAGCAGGGCGATGCAGTCCACAGATTTTCTGCTCTGAATGGCTGTCAGTGAGGGCTAAGGGGCTGGGACGGGCCACCGAGCCGAGAGGAGCCGAGCGACAGTTTTAATTAAGGAAGTGTTTGGGTAAATATGCATTTCCAGGTCAATGTATACTACATGGGAGGAAGACAGGGAGAACAAAGGGTGAAGGGGAGAGGGAAAGAGGAGGGGAGGAGGAGAGAAAAATGCTTACAATGACGGAGGTTAAACGTTGGCAGAAAACGACTGCTTGTCTTTTTTTCCCCCCAACTGATCATGTTTATCACGATCTATTTAAAACATACTGTAATTTTACCGAACATATAATTTACTTTGAGAAAATTCAACCTTCCTCTTTCCTTCTCTTCCACAGTCCAGTCATTCCTTTGCTTTTTCCTTTTCAAGTCATCTGGACCAAGTGGCTGAAGGTTCACCACAGGAAGTGGAGCCAGCTGTGCCGGCTGTAAAAAACTCATGATCCTAGGGAGAGAGCAGCACAGGCTGGTTGGGGGTGAGGGACATTTTGACAGTCAGATCTTTTATTTACTGGAAAGGGGAATCATGTAGCATGCAGGGGGTGTAAGGAGGCATGCAGCGCAGTGCCTATTATTTAATTAAATCGTGTGCGCACACAGGTGGAGCTGTGTTTAGTGTTTATATCACCGTTCTGTGCACCACTTGTGTATAAATGAACTGCCATTTTGAAAAGCACCTTTACCTTTAATCTCTCTCTCTCTTTTTTTTTTAACCCTAAACCTTATGACCTTCACCAGTGTTGGAGGGCAAAGTTGTGCCTCTCACACATTCCTCTACATCCTCCACTTCATCCCTTTATCTCCGGCTCAATCCCCCTCCGCTCGCCTCTGCTTATTGTCCCGGGCCTGTGCCTAAATGCAGCCCTTTCATCTTTGTTTTTATCTGTCAGATCAGTGAGGCGCTAGTCCCACTCCACACAACTCCTCAAAATATAAAGTTAGAAAGTCTCCCAAATCCGGGCAGATCAATGGATAAGGGTTGGCAGGCCTAGCTAATGGAATGCAGCTCGTGCCCTAGATTAGGATGTTTTCTTTTTCACTCGGCTGTCCTCAAACCACCATGAAGCCACGAAAAATGTTGGTGGTGGAGCGTGTATGTGTATGCGTGTTTGTGTGTGTGTTTGTGTTTGTGTGTGTGCTTGGGGTGGGGAGGGAGGGGGGGTAGACCACAGGCTGGTTGCTTGCTGAGACAGACAGGGAGATTGGCAGACAAACAAGCGGAGACACGGATTTATCCACCAGGAAAAGACTGTCAAACAGCCAGAACGACAACGAGCTTTTACTGCGACTAACAACAACACTGATGACAATAATGATCTTTAACTGTAAAACACGTTTAGAAACAGAGGCCCAAACTCACATCAATAACACAAATAAAATCTTCCAGAAAGTCTACGGTAGACACAGTAAATGCAATCAACATGTCATCTCCATGATATACTCCTTACTTAAAGGGATCAATAACACATAAACAAATGTTGTAGCCTTTTACTAAGCAAGCCCACATCAATACAACATCATTCTTCAGTTTCATACTGTGCTTTCATTTCATGCATAAAAGCAGATGCCAGGATGAGGGAAGTTAAACTTAAACAGACAAGAAATGAAATGTTTGCCATAAACTCTGATTCAACAATCATTTTATTACTGACCTTCACTTTTCCTACAAAATAAGTTTGTTAACTCGGGAGTTTATTTACAACCTGTCTGATCATTTTTGATCATTAGATCTATTGTTCGACAATCTTGTATTTTTTTAGCAATGTCCAAGATCTAAACAGCTCAGGTGATGAGTCTGTTGTTGTTAATACAAGTATAACAGATGGGGAAAAATATTAAATTAGGAACCAAGTTGTGCAGTGATAAGCTCAAGTACTGTGCTGGTCAGCTCCCAGGACAGACAGCGTTAAAGCAGAAGGAGAGCACAATGGATGTTACCTGCATACAAAACAATGACAAATGAGTCAAATGAGTATGCGGCCAAACCCAGAGAGAGAGACAAGCATACAAGTCATTATCTGCAACAAGAGCGGACAGCACATATGATGGCTTTCTCAGAGTCCCGATGGATCAACAAGGAGGGATGAGTCTGACTGAGGGGAGTGAGGGAGAATCTGAGGATCTTGATAATGCAAGACAGCACTGCCGAGCCCACACAGGAAGAGAGCAGGGCTGCAGAAAGTCCAATGGACTCTTTCTGATTACATTTTTGCTAAATGGGATTAGTGAAGAGGGTATATGGCTGGACGCACTCAGCTACAGAAAGCCCAATGGAAGAAGTGGGGAATTCTCATAAAAGATGGATATCTCTCTTTCACTCCATCTCTCTCACTTTATCTTGCCGCTAATAGCATTTTCAGGCACCGCTCGAACAATAAATGCACCATCCCCTTTTCTGCAGTGTGGCTCAGAAGTTAATATTTGCATATGCTTGTGAGAATACAACCCAGGCCTTCGTTGCTGTTAAGACAAGCTAATGCAGCGTCTTAATGAGAACCAGAGTCTCCTCAGAAGCTCAACTCTAACAAAGCTGATACATTTTGTACATTTTCCTGAGAAAAGTCCCAAACATAAGAAACAATCTTTGTTACATTGGGGAGACAGAGGCAAATTTTTCTGAGTAAGAGCTGAACATTGTCCTCTGAGTGACTCTGATGCTTTGCTGTATTAATTAAAGCTGAATTAAATTTTGGAGATCAGAAAAGAACAGGGTGCCGATGCTTCAGTGAGCAACACTGATGGGAGAGAAACGGCAGTTTCACTGTTGGATATCCAACATTTGAACAGTGATTGGTAGGAAATCCAATTTAACTAAACACATACAATCTAACATTCCAAAGTCTGAATACTGGAGCATTTTCATTGTGTTTGTGTGTGTGGAGAGACAGAGTGGTGTAGGTGCAGCTTAGTCTTGAGGTAACTTATTGCCAAAACAACCCACTAAGTCATAGTTAACAGTGCTGTGAAAGAGCTGGCTCTCTCTTCAGAAGATGCTCTGCATGGGATTCTTTCAGTGCCACTGACCTGACCTTATTGCACATTGTTGAGAAGATCTAACAGTTTCAGCTTCTAAAATTTTCAAAGGGTGTCAAGAGCTTTGTGGTTGGACTGAAAGGCCTCCCACTTCATGGTCAATTATGTCAACTTCTTAAAAAAACTCCTACCTGCAAGGATACCTAACTGCAAGGTTAAAAAGGGACAAACCAGATACAAAATTGTGAGTGAAGCACATCCTCACCAAGGCACAGCCACTTGAGGTTTTGATTATCGTCCCAATCAAGTAAACTGCTCTTCAGAGAAGAGGCTCAAATTGTCTGACATCAAGCGGTGATGGCAGGAGGCAAAGAGAAACAGAGGTAACAGAAAATGAAAATTATCAAAGTATGATGACAAAGAGGAGCAACAAAAGACTCCTTGAAAATATGCTCGGTGAATTTGGAAAGACACTTAGAGGAGTGTCGAGTTATTTCTTAATGTCGGCATGATGGTTACTAGCTGATATTATTTCAAAAAAATTGAATGTTATTCTGCCTTTTCCAATTAAGTGGTTAGGTTTGTACAGGTTTTTCATTGTCGACTTTATTTTAATCCTCAAAAACCATCCTCTCTACCCGACAGCTAACCATTTTCTAAGGAGCAAAATTGTCAAGGTGACAAGTTGCAAACCACCTCGAGTAGCCTCTTTTCTTCTCTTTTATTCCCAACATGTCTCAAATGGTCAGAATTGTTCATTAGAATGTTTAAATGTATATCTTCAAGTTTAGAACATATCATCGCTTTAATATTAATTGTAACAAAATTAAAACTCTGCTACAAAACCTGTTAATGCACAAGAAACCACCTGTAATGCCCTTTAAATAACTACACGTTTGTATTGACATGAAGCACCATTAAGGTTTATTTAGGTAATGTTTGAGCCCCATTATATTGTATTGCTTTTTGCTCTGCTGTTGTGTAAGTGTACGGCGCTCCGAAGCTGCAGACAAGAAAATGAATGTTATTCTGTGTTACTTGATTAATTAATATCACAAGTTCTAAATATTTCCCACTGGTATTTATGATAAGCCACACTGACGACAGAACACGTGAACATCCAATTTTCAAGTTTGCGGCCTTCAAATATTCTATAGAATGAAGATGATTTTCTGTCAAATTGGGAGGGCAGTTTATCTTGTCGCACAAAGGAGGTAATTAATAATCAATGCGGTCCCTGAAAAGAGTGCCAAGGATCCTCTTTCTTTCGGAGCACACCTCCTAAAATAGAAAAACTTTTACAAGGCTTGCTGCTCTTTCCTAGCTTTCTTGATCATTTAGTGAAACTTTTAATTTTTTGGTCAGAGCAACAGCATCTCAGCTCTGCAGCCTGCCAGTGAACGCAACCAAACCACAACACGCACTGTGTGTCCTCTGTTTGGTCTCTGCTGGTATGAGACTGGGTTTTTCCTCCTGTGGGAAAACTGAACAAGCTGCACCACTGAACCTACATCACTTTCCATCTGGCTGTCACCCTGGCAACCAGGACACCACTGAGTCTACTTCGCCATGTTGCCACTTCCTGGGAAGTTCCCCTCATCTTTAGCCCTTCATCACCACAGAAACAGCAGGAACTAACCATCCCTCCTGTGTTCTTAGGGTTTCCATGGAGCAAATTCTGAAATAAGTTTTGTTGTTATTGGGTTTAGATAATAAGTTACCCCTCACTGCGCTTTTGACTTGCATTATAACTTTTATTAATTAGATAATTCATTCTGTCTGCAATAATTCAGTTAATTATTTTAGTTTTAACATAAATGTACTGGTCTTTAATCAATTTTTTTTATTCTTATCCCTTGGTAGTTCAATAAATAACCTGTTAAATAAAAAAAAATGTATTTTGTTTTCCTTCCTACAGAGCTGAAGTCACTGTTGTCAGTTTACAACTTTCAGTCAGTGGTCTGAGCTACCTGATGTGATTGTTTTACCTCCAAAATAATAGTAATAGTAATAAATAATAGTAACCTCTAGATTGTACATTTATAGGTTTATCAGACTGATCTATAATGTCAAAGACCAGTTGCTGCACTGGTACCCTTTATCCACATTTCAGTGTAGGTGAAAAAACACAATCAAACCAAACAGAAATACAGGTTATCGGTCTGTTGTTTCTTCAGGTCTGCAGCCTCCATCTGCCCATACTGATGTACTGCAGTGCTGCAGCACCTCAGATGAAACCCTGTGCAACTGGTTTTACATGAGAGCATTGCAGGGTAAAAGCTGAAGTAATTATCCCCAATATTTTCACATCAATATTTTCAAACGCCAGTCATATCATTTCCAGCGCTGTTATAAATAATGAGCGAATTCAGTTATGAAACTGGCAAACTACAGCTGCTGTGCCGAGGTGACAGGATGGAGCGCTCAGCTCATGCCGCTAGAATTAGTCAGCACAGCTGTCCCCACTGACTGGTGAAAATGAAACCATTGTTCACACTCTATGTAGTGCAAAAGGGAAAGACAACGGTTATCAAATAAAACATAAACTGCAGTGAATGTAGCCTAATTTTTAAAGCAAAGCCAACCAAATCAGTTCTTCTTCTCGGTTTACCATTTGAGGCAGTTAACTTCTGTGTTAGAGCCTAATATATTTTGTATTGTCTGAAGCAAATACTGAATTTCTGTTCCAATCCCTTTTATTTTAGTGTTGCAATTTGGCTAAATCCTCGCTTTCGGTTTAGCCAGTAGCCCTGTTAAATTCATTTTAGTCCATTTGTTTTATTTCGTTGTTCAGTACAGATTTGGCTCAGCCATTCATGACAGAAAATTGCATGCAGTCTGTAATATTAGTATTAAGCTTATTTAAAGCACAGAAGGAAAATTTGTCTGTTACAGTTTGAAATAAACCAACCATAAAAGATAACTGTGCATGATGTGTTAAATTTGTAATTAAGTTATTTTAGGCTCAGAAATGTAAAGTGCCCTTGAGTGATGAAGGGAAAATAAGGTGTGTGAAAAAAATATTTTCTAGGACACCAGTTAATGTAGACAGTTAAGCTTGTGACATGCTAATTTCCTGCTTCAAATGACCATTTAGAAGTATACAGGCACACATCCTGAGTCGGTTGAGCAATAGGAACATGTCCAACATATAGTGTCCAATTTTAGTCGAGTAATGACTGGTGATGTTTTCTATCGCGGTAGTAAGTTTTGGAGGGCATATTTGTTCTCCGTGCAGACAGTCAGATGACCTAATGATGCAATGCGTCATTGACTTGAATGCCTCATGAATACATGTTTGTTCAAAATAGACTCTACCTACACAACTTTATATGAGGATATACATTTATACTGTTTGTGTCTGAGGATGCAGTAAAACGTGTGTACCTCTATGAGTGAGCGATTTCAGTCAGAGGTCATTTTTCAATCTGGTTAACCAGATGTTCTGTTTCTTTTTCTTGCCTCGGTACAAATAACAGAAAAAGAAACATCTCCTCGGAGCAAATGTTGTACTGCACCTCATATACGTGGGAACTAGATCTATCCTTAGCCCTTATTCATCCATTATTTTCAGACAGGAAATGAGAGCATCCCCATCCTGCCCTCACCTATCTCGATGGTTATCATCATGACACAAAACATGCCTGCAGTCTTGTTTGATAAGTAGTTTCAGAGTGAAGCAGTGCAGACAAGAACCCCCTTTCAGTCCTGTTGTCTTTGTTCTCTGGGGTGTGTTTGTGTCAGTGCTATAGGCAGCAGGCAAAGCACTGACACAGCAGAATTGTAAACAACTTCATTTTAACGTTTAAGGCATTTAGTGAAAGCTCTTATCCAGAGTGACTTCCTCTTACTTAGTAGCATGGGGGAATTTGTAAATTGTACCTGCAGTGTTGGGTAATCAGATGGACTCTTAAGGCCATCCACACCCTGTGCCATTCTTAAAAGACAGCAGAACGTTACCTGGGGCAACAGTACACCTATTTTACTTTGACTAGACAATAAAACATGCAACTGTCCTACAGTCAAACAGAATTTCTTAGATGGGGAATTTGTCTTCTGCCTACTTATGCTATTTGGAATAACAGTCATGAGAGTTTTTATTAAATTTCATTCTGAGCAACAGATGAGACAACAGGCTGGCATACTGACTTATCATTCAAGAAATTAAATCTGTTACAGAAACACACTCAAACATCTGGAGCTAAAGAAAGGATGTGAGCATTCTTTTGTTCCCAAAAAATCTTTTTCTTTCGACGTTGTGCAAGCTGACATGAATTGGCAGGCTCAGCTACAGGCAGGGGTTAGGCAATATTGTGCAAGCCTTTAAAAGCAGTGTTTGCCATAGTAATTTCCTATTATCTCCCCTGACCAAAAACCCAAGTAATATATACCTCTAGACAGGGAAAAAACTGGAACATTCACTCAGAAAGGCTCATTCTTTTTCTCAGTGGATCTAAATGGCATTGATATATATAGTATGATGATTGCCCTTGGGGCACCGTTTACATTTAAGCTCCAAGTTGGAAAGGTTACGGATTCACAACTGAATGAAACGTCAGAGTCTCTTCCCCTCCCTCTCCCTGACCCGCCATCCCTGGTTCATCTATCCAAAACTATCAATCAAAGTAATTAAAAAGACATCACCGAAATGTCAATGTGCTGTAATAAAGCTTATTAATGGTGCTCACATTTTGTGCCAGAGCTGTCAAATGAATGAGGGCCAGGTGTTTGTAGTCAGGAGACTGGCGTTTAAAAGAACTGTGTTCACTAATTAAAAGGTTCTGGAGGCTTTTTGTCGGTCACTGTGATTTAAATTTAGGAAAATGATCATGAAAAACGCATAGGATGCAAATTGATTAAATAGAGGGTTCTCTGGGTTGAATTATAGGTTTATAATAATGGTTGTTCCCAGTGAAAGGTGGGTGGGGTAAAGACAGTTGATCCAAAACAGAGATCAAAATCCAGGGCATCTTTTGTAGGGAAGGCATGCCCCTCAGCACTGCTACTGTCACAGTGTCCTTCAGAGGAAGGGTGGATCTCAGTGATCAGACTAGCAATATCACTGTGACAGACTCAATCTGATATGGAGAATAATGTCTCCCATAGGAGAGCTGGAAAAGGACGGGGTGCTGAAAAAGAGGGCAATAACGTAAAAAAAAAGTAAAAAGAGAGAAGGAAACTCACCGAGAGAACAGTAGGAGAAAAAGATGATGAAGAACAAAGTGCCTGGGGCAAAGTGAGACGCTATGAAAAAGTCAATCACTCATCAGTCCCCAGTTAGAGAGACAGGGTGAGAGGCACTCAGGTCACTTGACCTGACTCAGTCATCATTTATGCAAATCAGAACAGTAAGGGACAGTGTGGGTATGAACATTGTGATCCAGATCCAGCTGTCAATACCCACAGTGTTGCATGGCTGAATATTTAAAAAAGATGGCAGTGTTAAATAAAACAAAAAAACAAACATGCCTAAGGTTATAAGTTTGATGTCATCCAATTGGTACACTTATCCTCCCAATAATGGGCTCTCTTGATTGCAGTGTGCAATCGGCTTCACCCATTACAATGCAATAAAGCTCCGCTGATGCAGACAGTGGTGCGTCTTTGCCTCCTTTTCTTCCAAAATTTACCGTCACCCTCTTGGTTTTACTTGTATCGAGCAGTAGGTTGTTTTCTGTGCACTGTTCTGCATGATCCGCCTGAACTCTTTTTGAATTCTCATAGTTGTTAGAAATCCAGTCGATGATGGTTGTGACATCCACATACTTCCCAGTGGAGTTCTCTCTGTGTTGGAGGTTGCAGTCATTTGGGGTACTAGGTAAACTGGAGGGGGCTGAACACACAACCCTGGGGTGCTCCAGTGTTAGCAGTAGAGTGGAGGAGGTCTGACTTGTGAGGGGATCTGTTTGTGAGGAAGCCCAAAATCTAGTGTCGGTGTACATAACTCAAGCACAGAGTTTAGTTTTCCAATCAGTTTCATGGGGCAGATGATAAAATCAACAAACCCCATTATGATGCAGATGTTGTTACTTTCAAGGTGTGTGAAGACTCAGTGGAGGACAGTGGAGATGGCATCCTATGTGGTTCTGCACGCAAACTGGTGAGGGTCCATGTTGACTTGGATGTTGTTACTGATGTGCTGAAGAACCAGATTTTCCAAGCACAGGATGGAGGTGAGTACAAACAAAGGCACCAAATCACTGTTTTCCAAGTATGTGCTAGTCTCTTAGAATACTCCTGAGGGTTTTTAGCTTTGCATAAAACTTTTTATTTTTTATTTTTGGTTGTGTTCAGGACATATAAGCCCCAGGCCAGAATTTTTTTGCTCTACATAGTTTACCAAGATGACTCCACAGTGACATGTGGTTTTTATGTAGGGCATAATAACCAACAAAACAACCCTCCATTGCTATTACTCAGGCCTAATTTCTTATGTAATTAATTGGTTAATGCGAACATTATGAGAGCCTCCCTCTCTGAAAAGTCTTGAACTACAACCTCCCACATATTGATGGGAAATATCATAGTTTATAAACATCTTTGTCTGATTAGACAAGAGACAATTTATTGTGCATTAAAAAAAGCTGCCAAAGTCGCCCACTCATGATGAGAGATGTGATATGGTGAGCCACAAAGAGGATGTGACATGATCCAAAAATGTTAGTTTCTAAAGTTGCTGGAACACTGGATTTTACACATTAAGGTATAATTTAAAAATACATCTTGTGCTATTTATAAACAAATGCCTAAATACCAAATATGGATTAATCCGTGTAATATTTAATGATATTTTTTATAAATATAATATAATATGATAATACATTATTTTCCATATTTCTCTGGCTATATAAACAGACATAGACACTTTTTATAGGGTTAAGTAATCACTTAATGTTATCTTCTTCACCCACTAGACACACACGCACATCTGCAAGCTCAAACACACAGACAACAAGGTTTTGCAACCCTAATCACTGGTTTGGTAAATATAACCATCCTACAGCCAGTGCTGAAGAGGCAAGGAGCCAGATGCTTCCATTTTGGCTGGAAGTGAGGATGGGACAAAAGCATGGCACACGGTGCCAAACAGAATGATGAGAAAATAAGAGCCAGGAAGAGAATGGGGCAGTTGAGCAGTGGGGGGGTACATGATGCAGCTTCAGTGACAGACCACACAATCACCAGAATGGACAGATTTAGAGCACACAGAGAAAAGCTGGACAAGTGTTCAATTGTACAGAATAGAATATAATAGAGCTTGACCACTCTGGGAAAAAAATGCAATTTACAATAAAGCAACATGTGATGTTATATTATGCAAAGAGACAATATTTGTATAGCGAAAAAAAAGTATTTGAATATCCGCATTGTGTGATTGTACGTTGGGTGTGTGTGTGTGTGACCAGTGCTGCAGGGTGCTGTCATTAGGACCCAGTGTCGACACTCTGCTGCAGTGTAGTGACAATGGGCTCTTTGGGATGACACAAACACAAACACACACTCATACACAAACATTTAGACAATGCAGTCCCTCTGAGCTATGGCTACTACGGCAAATCTGTGATCTAGATCTACTAAAAATTTCACCTACACAAATCAGTAAATTAGTTAATATTAGTGGTCTGCAGAGAGACTTCGTTCTTTATGTGCAATATAATGGATATGTGTTGCATGCTCCTGTGTCTGTCTGTCACACCCCTTGGTGTCTCAGACAGACACAGAGGTCACAATAGAGCAGCAACAAAGTCCAACAAGGGGCGGAGACTCGGGAAAGATGGTGGCACACACAACTGTTTTCCACTTTGAGCCCCATGGTGTCAATTCAACGATATTTTCCTCAACCAACCAAGTGCTTTTGTTGCTTTAATCAAACTCTGACTCTTTCACAATGTAAACCACCTGTTTAGAAAGGCATGAAGATAAATGCTTTGTGCATCAGATACAGATGCTGAAGGGCATCTTGAGTGTGAAACAAGCTGAGATATTTAAAGAACTGGAATAAGAGCAAGCTAATGTTATTAGACGTGAGTGCTTAGAATTATTACTTTTGTCAAAGCACTTGCTGCCCTACTTGTTTGTAAAATTTGAGAAGCAACTAAACTCCTACTATGGCCCTATTGAGCTCAACGCCAATCTCTTTGGAAAATGTTTTGCATCTTATAAAAATGAAGACCTGCCGCAAAAAAAAGGTAAATTACATTCAGCACTCTGCTAGGTTGTAAAACTGCCATTTTTAGGAGTATGGCAGTTCAGAAAAGTATTATTGCATTGTTGGTATAAAAAAAAAAATATGGCATTGTAGATACATGCAGACAGTTATGATTGCTTAATCCATAGAGTGAGCGTTTGGGAAACTCAAGATGAGATGTCCATAACCAGTATTTCCAGGCAGGCCGGCAGTGAGATGTGCTCTGTAAGCGTTCTTGGAAGCAATAAAGGATCGTCCGTCATCTCAAACACACGGCTCACTTATCGTCAAGATTCAATTCACGCACAACTCTTCCTTATTTCTTTTTACGTCTTCCCCTGCAACACATGAGCATGTAGATGGCAGACAAAAACTAAAATAGAGAGGTCTGCACATGCATACACATACGAGGACGTACGTGCACATGCTCACGGCTCAGTCCTCCCGACAGCTCTTATTAAAGCCCGTGTTAAATCTGAGGTGGCAGCAATGAAGTCGCAGCCCAGGGCTCATTTATTTAAGAGGGAGAATAATGAATTCTTTGTGGCATCTCATCTTCCCATCACTATTAATCTGGCTTTCTGCAGGTATTTGCACAGCGATCCATACTGCATGGCCCTCCAGACTGGCGCCTTACACATGCAGATGCTACACCCACAACAAATTTACTGCCTTCAACATAGAGGATGCTAATTGTGGATCATTTTTACAGTCTCCCTAGGCTGTTAAAAATACATGGATGTTGTCCATCATTGATTATCTTCGCTGAGCTGCTATGGTTGCTTTATGTACAAGCCTTTCATCATGATACCAATTTTCTTATACTTTACTCTGTTTTCTTGTTTTGTTATTGACATATAAAAAAAAAAATACCTGCAGTCTCCTTTCATGTTTGAACCTTTGGAGTGCCGTATCTTTTTTTTTTCCTTTAATAACGAGCACAACACACACAGACACACACTTGGTAAACCAATTTGTGCCACAAGCAGACGAAATTTACCCTCCATTGAAAGTGGCTAAAAAGAAAGGCAGGGATTAACCGCAGGCCAATTACAGAGTTGGCTAAACCCTGTTTAACTGGAACAAATACAAGGCAGGGCCCAGACTTTCTGAACATGCATTAAGTTAACCATCTTCAGAGGAGGGTGAACGAAAACTAAGAAAAAGAGTCAATGAGGAGGCTGAGCAAAAGGAGGGAATGAAGTTCAGAGGTGAGTCAATACCATTGACTGTATAAAACACTGGACAAACCCTCCGTGACGTCACCCATTGGTTTCTGCATGAGCCAAAGTGAAGCCTAAAAAATCTCGTCCTGGGCGCCGCCATTAGCCGGCGCGTGACTCCGCCCAGAGCCCGCCTAAACGACGATAAACCAAATATGGGAAAAGAGGCGGGCTCGAAGGACGGACAGCGCACCCACTCAGCTAACAGCGCCCGGCTATTCGTCAACGGGCTGTCAATCAACGGCTGAATAGCCGAATTTTAAGCTTAAATATAAAATAAACAAATGAGTTAGAAAAAAATTCACCCCCCTCAGAGTTTT